>JAUDYJ010000003.1:17144324-17621824 GCA_030761175.1 Masticophis lateralis | reverse complement strand
CATGGTGGTACAGTGGTTAGAGTGTAGTACTGCAGGCTACTTCTGCTGACTGCCAGTTGACTCAGCCTTCCATCCTTCTGAGGTAGGTAAAAGGAGGACCCAAATTGTTGTTGGGAATATGCTGACTCTGTAAACCACTTAGAGAGGGCTGTAAAGCACTGTAAAGCAGTATATAAGTCTAAGTGCTATTGCTATTGCTAAATTTTCCCTGAAATGCATATGGGCTTGAATTGTTCTACATTTGGACCTGGTGACATGAAGACCTTTACCTGCTTTCTGAGCATTGCATTTTTAGAGATGGTGCAGATGATGTCACAAGGTTTTCATTCATATTTCTGAGTTAAGGGAGAACTAAAAATAAACACCCTACTCTTCCTTTGTTTCAAAAGTGTTTTTTCAAAAGGCAGTAGGACTTTGTGACACGATAGCAATGTTCCAATATCTCAGGGGCTGCCACAAAAAGGAGGGAGTCAAGCTATTCTCCAAAGTATCTAAAGGCAGGACAAGAAGTAATGGATGGAAACTAATCAAGGAGAGAAGCAACCTAGAATTTAGAAGAAATTTCAGTGGAACAACTTGCTTCCAGAAGTTGTAAATGTCCCAATTCTGGAAGTTTTGAAGGGATTGGAAAACCATTTCTCTGAAATGGTATAGGGTTTCCTGCCTAAGTAGGGGTTGGACTAGAAGACCTCCAAGGTCCCTTCCAACTCTGTTATTCTCTTCTATTTGAAAAAGCACCTTCGGGACAACCATGACTTGGATGACTGAGAATCTCCCTAGACATATATTCTTCTTTTGCTCCCTCAATGTATCCCTCCCAAAAATCTGCTCATATCAGAGGGAAATATTTCCTTCTTTTCCAGAGGCAACTGAATGAGAGTCCTGAATTATTGTTACAAAGGTGATACAGTTTGCAGGATCAAAATTATCCTATAGCTGTTTCCCTGGCTTCATAGCTCTTTACAATCCCGGTGTTTTTCTAGTAGCCTGCTGATTATCTGTCTTGCATCAGGGACTCTGACATTGTGATATACCATATTTTTCGGAGTATAAGATGCACCTTAGTTTCTGAGGAGGAAAATAAGAAAAAACCTGATTGGCAGCTGGAGCAGCCTCCCGGAATAACCCCAATCAGCTGTTCCCAGAGGTGAATTTTAGCAACAAGTTCATTGGTTGTGAGCTCTGTGCCCTGCTTTTTTTTCAGCCTCTGAAACCTCCGTTTAAGAGGCTGGCCAGGGCTACATTCAGAGTATAAGACACACCCAGATTTTCACCCTCTTTTTTGGGGGGGAAAGGTGCATCTTATACTCTGAAAAATACAGTATACTATCATGTAGAGAATAAAGAATCTGTTACCTACCATAAAGAAGGCTGAGCGCCAAAAAATTGAGGCCTTTGAACTCCTGAAGAAGACTTCTGTGAGTCCCTTGGACTGCAAGTCAATCAAACCGGTCAGTCCTACAGGAGATCAACCCTGACTGCTTTTTAGAAGGCCAGATCCTGAAGATGAAACTCAAATACTTTGGCCACCTAATGAGAAGGAAGGACTCACTGGAGAAGAGCCTAATGCTGGGAAAGATTGAGGGCAAAAGAAGAAAGGGACGGCAGAGAACGAGGTGGCTGGATGGAGTCACGGAAGCAGTAGACATGAGCTTTAAATGGACTCCAGAGGATGGTAGAGGACAGGAAGGCCTGGAGGAACATTGTCCATAGGGTCACGATGGGTTGGACACGACTTCGCAACTAACAACAACACCTAAGGAAAATAGGCTGAAACATTTTTTTTAAAGTCCAGAGCAACGTGATAACATTTGGAAGTGGCTCAGGTAGAGAAGCCTCCCTAATTCTCAGAAATATAAGGAGGAGGAGGAGAATTAGACTGTTATTATTAGACAATCTCAATCAATGGTTTAGCCATTTTTGCAATTGGTTTCCAGGTCCTGTCTACCTAGGGGATGATGACCCATTATGGCCCCATTTTCTGAGCAAACGTGGGTGGGGTTGCATTGTAGAAGAATTAAAAGTCTAGCCTAGCATTTGATCAATCGGAGGTGGTTAGGAATTGGTTAATGATGAACTCCATGGTCCAAAGCACATACTGTCCCAGTAGCATCATTTCCCATGGCACCTGGTGCTTTTTTGAAGTCAAGTGCTGACTCGATCCAGCTGTACTTGCTTCTGATTCCACTACTGCCTAAGGCAGCACCTCTCCAAGCAGAGTTTTTATTTAATCTTTACTCAAGTGTCATAAAGCAATGCTCTGAAATAAGTAAATATTAATCACTCCAGGTAACATTTCAAGAGGAAAAAAATGATGCTGTCACGGAGAAAGGATGGGAAAATATACTATATTTGACCTTGCTGGCAGATAATAGCAAACGAAAATGAAAAGATCGTGGATTCAGGCATGACGTGTAGTTTTGAGAGAATGCAGCTGTTAGCAGCTGAAGTAAATACACGGAAGCCTTGGGTGTGAGAAACAGGGAAAAGGATAAAGCTAAAGGCATTTTTGGTCAGAATTCAGAGAATGGGGGTCAATAAGATCTCCAAAATAGCCCCCTTCCTTTTGTTTACAGTGTGCCTGTGTTCTGCAGAATGAATCCATTTCAACAGAGGTAACACACCCATATTGTTATTGTCCATTGATTCGCAGAATATCTCTGTACAAATTCACTTCCATCCTCATGACGTTCAGGAAGCTATTAGAAACCTGGCTATTCTCCCAGGGTCTTGGGTGTCAGCCCTCCTAAGTCAATTAGACAGGAAACACAACTAGAAACATGACTAGATGAGTTAAATCTACTTTATTGTTAAGGGCATGTTAATAGACTCTTGCAAATCTGAAGGTACAAACTTCCTACCATCAATCTGAACCATCCAATCAATTTTAGGGAAGGTCCTTCCTAAGTTTCTTCCTTTGATAGCTAAGTCCTTGAGGTCTTCCCCTTCTTTTTGTCTGACTGTTTCCTGGGCAGTGTCTCTTTCTCTTGTCCCCCAAGGTCATCCATACATTCTATTACACCAGAGGAGAGTGAAGGTCACTAAATTCAAGGTGCCGCTATTACTTTATAAAGCCGTACAAGGCTTTGGCTTTGGCTTTATAACATTGAGATCAGGGGTAAAATGCTAGCAGTTCAGACTGGTTTGGGCAAAACGATAGTAAAAAAAATGCTACCAGTTTGGGCGAACCGGTATTTCCGATGATCAGCTGGATGACAATCAGCTGTGATGCACAATTTATATTAGCTAGAATCGTTGGATTTCCTGCTTTCTAGCTAATCTAAATCGCGTGGCACAGCGGATCCCACCCTCACTATTCTACTTATCTTTGCAGACTCAGAAGGCTTCAAAATGTTCCTTTTTTACTGCTGTGCAGTCGCGCCTTAGGCAGACTCACAGAACCGCTATGCATGTGCTCGGTGGCAGACTCACAGAACCAGTAGCAGACTTTGGAGGATTTCACTCCTGATTGAGATCTAAGTAGCTAACACCTTACAGATTTGCTATCTATGTTGATTTCAATCACATCTCAGACAGAGGAGAAGAAGGAGGATGAGGATTGGTTTAATTCTCCATTTTGTGTTTTGGAAATAATCATCCCCAGTCTTTGAGAGTAGCTGTGCAGATTAACAAGAGTTGTAATTTTATTTATTGCAGTTGAACAATTATCTAGCTATCCAAAATGACCAAATGAGATTGCAGAATCAACCTGTTTACATATTTTGGAAAGAACTCTTTTTTATTAGTTGCAAGAACTTCTGTTAGAAAAAAGAATTCAAAGATTTGTTGCTCAGACCATACAAAACAATACTGAGTTTTAAACCATTTTGGTTGTTTCTGTTTTTGTAAGCCTTCCTAGCGCCTTCTTTAAAAAAAAATAGGCGGTAACTCTCTTTTGTACTTTTCTCTCTGCAGTTGCATTGCCAATGGCATCTGATCTGGAGTTGTATGATGTCTCGCACAACAATATGAAAGTAAAGTGGAAGGCAGTAGCTGGTGCAACTGGCTATATGATTCTGTATGCGCCCCTCATTGATGGTTTAGCAGCAGAGGAAAAGGAGGTGAGAGAACATAGTATCAACTAGGTCTTGTGAACCTTCAAAGAGTGGGCTGAAAACCTAATGTGTAGAAGTCTCTATTTTCAGTTCAATTAATTATCCCCGTGGAAGTATAGACACCTCACCACTGGAGTGTCATAGGCCTCTGTCCTGCTGACGATTTTTGTTACTGGCCTAGATAAAGGATTTGAGGGTTATGAGGATCACATTTGTAGAGTACCCAAAACTATGAAGAATTATAAATATTTTAGAAGAGAGAGAGAGAGAGAGAGAGAGAGAGAGAGAGGATCCAAAAAGTCATGTACAACTCTTTTTTTCATTCATTACATTTGCTAAAGATTTTACGTTACATGAGATTGTTGGGTTGGGTTGGGTCCCATACTCCACTCAAACCAAGAAGATTGAGTTGGACTGTGGAATGTATAGGCTCTTCACCATTAAACATGGAATTTCCCCAGTACAGACCCAATTCAGAGATTATTCTAAGAGTGCAGAGAAAAACATGGGGCTGCCCTTGAGGGCCACTCGGAGGCTTCAACTGGTGCAAAAACATCTCATCGCCTGGTTTGCGCCCATAGAGAGGGCCTGCTCAGGCTGCCGTCAGCTAGACAGTGTCAGCTGGCGGCCCCCAGGGGTAGAGCCTTCTCTGTAGGAGCGCCCACCCTCTGGAATTAGCTCCCCTTGGAGCTCTGGTTGGCGCCTGACCTTCGCACCTTCTGCTGCGAATTAAAAACTTGGCTATTTAAGTTCTTTGACCTGGACTGATGGGGTTTTTAGGGTTAAATTTTAAATTTTATTAGGTTTTTAGATTTTAACTTTTATTGTGGCTTGTGCATTTTATTATTGTGAGCCGCCCTGAGTCCATTGGGAGATAGGGTGGCATATAAGTCAAATAAAATAAATAAAAAAAATAAGTTTATTTTGTTTTGAAGAGCCTACAGTATATGTTTCACAGTCCAACTCAATCTTCTTGGTTTGAATGGATTATGGGACCCAACCCAACCATGTCATGTAACATAATGAGTAGTTGCCCCAGTATCTTCCCCAGATAGTGGGTCATCTCTCATGTTAAGACTATCACCATCTGATGGAGGTGTTTACCCAGGATTTGGGTTAATAAATAGTGGCATTTGGGAAGAAACAGTGTAACAATTAATTGGAATGATGCAGGGGTCACAACCAGTTGGGGATTGATAGAAGCTGAGAACTCTTGTGGTTGGTTTGATATTGAATTAGGTCAGAGATTAGTGATGAATCAAAGATCACTCTATGAATACCACTGCAGCATCTTCTACTCTGAATCCAAGTGTCCCCATTGGTTCTACATAATGTTATGCCTTTTTAATAGCTGCTAATAATTTATGAAATGGAAGGTGATCTATAAAAATTGGCCTATCATATCAGTAGTACTCCATTGAGGTAAATGCAATTTTATTTTTCTGCTAAATACTTTCCTAACTTTTTTCAAAACCAAGCAGACAAAAAAAAATATCAGGAAGTTTAATTGACTCAAAGTCAGGAAGCTATTATTTGCTTATGAGTTTCTTGGCAAATATATTTTATAAAAGGCTGATACAGACTTCAAGATGGACATAAGAGCCAATTTCAATGTTTTTTTCCCCCTAAAGGTTTTAAATTTTTTTCACTTGCTCTTTTCTATGAATATACATTCAAGTCCACAGCACTGAATGTGATTTTAAAAAAGAAAATTTCTATACTAAGATGCATTTTGCTGCACATCTCTTCAAACCTGGACATTTTTGCTTGGGATTTGGCCTTGTTTACCAATTTTGCAAATTAGTTAACTAATTTGCTGCATTTTTGTTCAAAACGTGTATGAGTTTTTAAACAGAGTTTTAACTAATAGAGATTTTTAAAATGTTGTCAATCTGCAGTGTACCATTCTGAGAAGTGTAATTTGGAGTGACACTTCGCTTCAAGTGTGGAATATAATATGTTTGCGTGCAGAAAATTTGTCCAACGTTCCTAAATAAAATTAAAATCAGTTTTGCCTAAGGTGTGGAGAGAAATTGTATTTAGTATGAACTGGCTAAAAAGTCAGCCAGATTAAACAATGGACCTAGCCTATCTCTTTATTTCTAGTTTGAAATTATGTTCATACTTGTTCATGAGTAAGAATTTTTAGTAGCATTAAAAAGGCATGTAAGATTCTAGAAGAGAATCAAGAAACTACTGAAAATATAAACCTGTTCGGTTTTTTATAAGTTATATAGCATATGTCTCTCATAGAAAATTAATTGAAATAAAAAAATCTTGGGTCAAAAGACTTCAGATTTCAAGTAAATCTAGTCAACATACTATTCAATATATTTATAAATGATTTGAAAAGTTAGAGCTTCAACTTCATAAGAATCTATTGACTTGCTACTGTTGTGTCATTTTGAATTTTCTATAATAGATGCTCTACAGATAACAGGTACAGTAAAAATGATAAAAGTCAACTGTATCTTTTTTTTATAGATCTGGAACTTTTCTGACTCAAAATTATTAACAGTAATTAATAGTAGTAAAAGTGACATTTACAGTATTATATCTTTTAAGAAAGTTATGGAGAAGATTATATGAAAGTACAAAGGGACTTGTGTAATTTTGGCAATCACAGTTCTACATTTCTGTCTTTTGGACTAGGTTTCAGTTGGTGGTTTTTGATACTCTAGGATTTCTCACAAATTGGACAGCGGCCCATCAAGCCATTATAGGGCTAGTTTGTGCAAATGATCCTCAGGCAGGACATAGTGGTATGAATCAATCCCTTGTTAATATCACAAATCCCGTTTTTCTTACTTGGACAGAAATTATTCTCTCTCCTGAAAAAGTTCTTCATCTTCTACTTACGCATGCTACTATTTCATATTATTTATAATGAACTCACATTAAAATACTGCATTTTAACCACTGTGATAGTGCAGTGGTTAGAATACAGTATTGCAGGCTAACTCTGCTCACAGCCAGGAGTTCGATCCTGACTAACCTAAGATTGACTCAGCCTTCCATCCTTCTGAGGTCGATACAATGAGGACCCAGGTTGTTGGGGGCAATGTGCTGAGATTGTAAACTGCTCAGAGAGTGTTGTGAAGCACTATGGAGTGATATATAAGTCTAAGTGTTGTTGTTATTGCTATTTTTATAGATGAAAATTGGAGTGACCTCCACACATGTTGAACTTGAGGGACTGCTACCCAACACAGATTATACGGTCACTGTTTATGCAATGTTTGGAGAAGAAGCCAGTGATCCTCTTACAGGACAAGAAACAACATGTAAGTGGTTTTTATGCGTTTCTATTTGTCCCAGGAGTAAATTCTGGAAAGGCTTTGTGAGACTGAAAAATAATGCCTTTAAACTTTAGTAGAATGGTAATCCCTAGAGGCATCATTTAGGACAGCAACATGAACAGCAACTTCACTTTGTGATGTTTGTGAAGAGCAGCTTCACTTTGTGAGAGCTCAGTGGCTCAACAGTTAAAGACACTGAGCTTGTCAGCTGAAGAACTGACCACCCAGGTTCAAGACCCAAGCGCCACTCAGTGGGGTGAGCTCCCATTACCTGCCTCAGCTCCTGCCCACCTAGCAGTTCGAAAGCATGCAAATGCGAGTAGATAAATAGGTACCAATTCAAAGGGAAGGTAATGGCGTTCCATGCACCTTTGAAGTATAGTCATGCTGGCCATATGATCACGGAAATTTTATTCGGACAATGCTGGCTCCCTTGGCCAAGAAACAGAGATAAACACTGTACCTTAGAATCAGACACAACTCCCTTTTAGAATACTAGAGGCATTGTTTAGGAAGGAACATGAAGAGCAACCTTTGGTGCCCGTGATTCCTTCGACAATTTGTTACTATCTGATTATTACCATGTAGAGAAAGTGACTTCAGTGGACTATTCTTGCTTACAGTTTTGAAGTACCAACAGTAGTTGTTTAAGTTTCTTGAAGTTTATGTTCCTTTAAAATATCTTCTTTATTTCCCACCTAAAATAGATGTGAGATAACATCTATTTTAATTCCACTGAATTTTAACTGCAGCCTGTTTTTTACATCCCAATCTTTGTTTTAAAGTTTAATGTTAATTTCCATATCGTGATACCTTCAAGAGTTGTTAGATTCCAGATTCTAGATTTCTTAGAACTGAGTGAGAATTCTGGAGGCGAAGCCCAAAACAAGATGGGTACGATTTCTCTAAAATATGTATACTCATAAAACTCTTCATGCTTTGCTGAATTCCAGTGGAAAAAAAATTGCTGTATTATCTTTTTAGTGGAGGTTTTTTTTTTTTTTGGCTATAATACTACGAAAGGATCCAAACTTTCCATATTAAAATAGTTCATAGTTTAAGCATACAACATGTGTTCAAATGTTAATACCACTTTTAAAAAATAATTTATAACAGCTTTGGAAAACTGTGTTTAAGAGTTATTTGAGTTTTTCCATATTGGCTAGGTTTCCTTTAATTGAAATGGTCATGCACTCACTGTTTCCCCACATGTAGATTCATATTGTGAGAACTGAGATGCATATTTGTCTTGTAAAGAACTGAATGTATGAATCTAATAGAAGTCAGAATCTAGTCCAGGAAACATGATATCTGCCGATAGTTTTTTCATTCCTAGATGGTTTTTTACCTCTGACCCTGAAATGTTTTATGACATCTGGGATAGGAGAGCTTGCCTTTTGATGTTTATTAATGTAAATTGGGAAATTGAATTGGCCACCAAATTGATCTTGAATGGAAATAGAGATAGTGTTGAATGGAGAAGGAGGATAGATTTTGAATGGGTTTCAGCCTCCTGAAAGAAAAAAAAAAGCACGAGTAGGAACTGAGCCTCCCCATTGCTATTTCATTGAAAGCAGGATATGGAGAAATTTGGAAGGATTTGAGATAATCCAATGTAGGAACAAATTGGGGATGGAGAATAAGATAAAAGGATATAGACTTGTTCCAAGTAGAACTCTTGAAATATCTACAAAGTTCTCAATGTTTCTGAGTAAATAACAGAATAACAGAGTTGGAAGGGACCTTGGAGGTCTTCTAGTCCAACTCCTTGCTCAGGAAACCTGCTGTTCCACTGTTCAGGAAACCCTATACCATTTCCGAAAAATGGTTGTCCAATCTCTTCTTAAAAACTTCCAGTGTTGGAGCATTCAGAACTTCTGGAGGCAAGTTGTTCCACTGATTAATTGTGTGTGTGTGTGTGTGTGTGTGTGTGTGTGTGTGTGTGTGTGTGTCTATCTCAGCCTCTCCCCAAGTCATGTCTTTGTAGATGTGTTTGGCTGTAATTCTTAGAATTACCCAACAGTAGCAGAATTTAGAAGTCTGAATCTTGGGGAAACAAAACCTTTGAAAGGTACTTGGAAGCCAAAAGCATATAAATAATTCAGCATATAAACAAGAGTACAACACAGGGTAAAAAGGAATATCAGAAACATATTGTATTTCAGAAATACCATGTGCACCACAGCAAAAACGTTCAGCTTTCACTACCAGAATATTATAGGAGATGAATTCTAACACCGAAAATTATTATTATTTTTTCAATGGTTTTCTGCTAATTCATCCTAATTTCAAGAGGTTCACTATAAAGGGGGTTCAGTTTGCTGTAAAGTCTAGCATATTTACACAAGTGACAAACCACATAACTCAAAATCCCACCAGTATCCATACAGTGTGAACTTCCTAGGGTGAGGGCTCTGCATTGAACATGACCAGATTTTGTATCAGACCCATAGTGTTGCATGGAGATTAATGTCATCTGGCAGCCATATATCACAGTAGGTCAAGTGATCAAAAAACAAATATATGATTTATAACATAGATTCATTTCTATTTTCAAGTGCCTTTAAATCCGCCAAGAAATTTGAAGTTTTCAAATGTGGATCACAGCTCAGCCAAAATAACCTGGGATCCAGCTTCCCCAAATGTTAAAGGCTATCGCATTATGTACGTTAAGACAGATGGGACTGAAACCAATGAGGTAAGTAGATTTTTAAAAGAATAAACAGGAACAACTTAAAAACAGAACTATTATGTAAAACCAATATTTCCCCTTCAGTTTGCCAATAACTCATATAATGGCAGTTAGATTAACTTCTTTGGTTAAGAGCAGTTATCAAAATGAGGTAAACAGGTCCATCTCAAAGGTTTGAGAAAACATTTGTAGCTTCCTCTTCAATGAAATTTGAACTCCCTATATAAATCAGGAGTGAAATCCAGAAGGTTCTGACAGGTTCTGGAGAACTGGTAGCAGAAATTTTGAGTAGTTCGGAGAATCAGCAAATACCACCTCTGGCTGGCTCCAGAGTAGGGTGGGGATGGAGATTTTGCAATATCCTTTCCCTGGAGTGGGGTGGGAATGGGGATTTTTCAGCATCCTTCCCTCAGGAGTGGGGTGGGAATGGAGATTTTTCAGTATCCTTGCCACGCCCACCAAGCCACACCCCGCCCACCAAGCCACGCCCACAGAACTGGTAGTAAAAAAATTTGGATTTCACCACTGATTTAAATACATTGTTTTTGTTATATTTTGAATATGGCTCATTTAAAAAACCGCTTCTTTATTCAAGCCATTTTTAAAAAAATTTGATTTATATGCCGTCCTTCTCCGGAGACTCAGGGCGGCTTACAATGCGTTAAGCAATAGTCATTAGTTTCCCACCTCCCATTTTTCATATTCTCTTACCCAGCAATGGCACACAGTGAAGCAATTTTGTGCTTTGCAATCAACCGTCATGTAGGATGTGAGGTGCTTTCCTTTAAATATTTGTTTTATTCAATGTAACTTATATAATATGCTAAGAAAAGAAAAGGCAGCCTTCTTCAAATGAAACTTGACCTACTGATGTCTAAATGGACATGTCCATGTTTTTTCTCAGCATATAAAGAATTAGTTTGCTCTTGCCTTCTGGGATTATGGCTGGCTGGCTGGATGAATGGATGGATGGATAGAAATAGTGATAGAGCTTCAGCTGATGAGAGGGAAAAATGCCAGCAAATAAAATGGACTCTGGAAAAATATGCATTGGGTGTTTTTCTAGCGTGAAATCCCTGAAATATTTATAATGGACAGCTGAGAACGGAGATCTTACTGCCTTGGGCCAGTGGCCCCAAGCCTGGTATCCTAGACTCCCTAGTTCATGGGTGTCAAACTCAAGGCCCATGGACTAGGTCCGGCTCACGGGGTGCGTAGGTTTGCACTAGAAACAGTGAAGGAATGGCCCCTGGCGCCTCTGCCAGCAAAAACAGAGCTTGTGGGGACCGCGCCCACATCCCGAGCTTTGTTTCCTCTGGCAGAGGGTTGCAGGAGGCTGTCCCAGCCGAAAACAGAGCGCTCTGCCATTTTCACAGGCAGAGAGCTCGGACCACCACAGGTGCCCCCTGACACAAGTGATGTCAAGGTGCCCCCCCCCGAGGTCAAACATAACCCTGACATAACCCTCAATGAAATTGAGTTTGACACTCCTGCTCTAGTCCAGTGTTGCTCAACCTTGGCAACTTTATGATAGGTGGACTTCAAGGCTGGCTGGGGAATTCTGGGAATTGAAGTCCACACATCCTTAGGTTGCTGAGGCTGAATAACACTTACTACCCAAGGCAATCCCCATTCCTGTCAATTCTGAGAACACTCCATCCGTGCAAACCTCTCATCCCAAACTGATATAGATCTACATCTTTTTCAATAAGCATTTCTTTATAATCTTTGGCACGCATCTCTCCATTCCCTGCTTGTCTGGCTCTCTCCTTCCCCTGGCAAGAAATTGGCTGAGGCTTTCCAGAATTTCGACATGACACAGCTTGTAAAGAATCTTTGTAGCTGTAACAAGATGCAACAGGCTTTGCTACCCCTGTTTCTAGGCCCTTGTGGGTTTCAGCGCGATGCCTTTTCCTCTGGCCATTTTCATGGTGTAACCAGAGGCCTGCTTTATGCTTCTGATGCTTTGTACTAGGTATGAGTTGTTTATTGAGAGTTTCAGCATTTCTGTTTTTGGAAAGATGGCTTTCTTAAAAAAAAGAAAAGCTAGATTTCTTTCCACCTCTCAACCTACCCTGTTTCCCCCCAAATAAGACATCCCCTGATAATAAGCCCAATCAGGCTTTTGAGTGCATGGCAATAAGGCCAAGCACTTATTTCAAGGTTCAAAAAGATATAAGACAGGGTCTTATTTTCGGGGAAACACGGTATCTTCACCTCTAATAACTGAAGCAGTTGGTTTTCCCAACCTACTTGAAGCAGGAAATTTAACTAGAATAGAATAGAATAGAATAGAATAGAATAGAATAGAATAGAATAGAATAGAATAGAATAGAATAGAATAGAATAGAATAGAATTACAGAGTTGGAAGGGACCTTGGAGGTCTTCTAGTCCAACCCCCTCCCCAGGCAGGAAACCCTACACCACTTCAGATTAATGGTTATCCAACATCTTCTTAAAAATTTCCAATGTTGGAGCATTCACAACTTCTGCAAGCAAGTTGTTCCGCTTATTAATTGTTCTAACTGTCCGGAAAACTAGAAAGTCTTGAATTGCAAGCTTGGGGCCACTGGATCAGGGGAATAAGATCTCCATCTGGCCTGTCCAGAACATTATAACTATTCCATGGATGTCACCCTCAAGAAACAACAATGCATATTTGTTCCCCAGAGTCCATCTTAACTTGCAGCCATTTTTCCCCCTCCCATCAGCTGAAGCTGTTTGGTAGGATAACCCAGTTTAAAGAAAATTGAGGAACAGCTGTTTGGCTCATAAACAGCTATATTCCTTTGGGGCACTTTTAAAACAAAACAAAAATAACAAACATATGTCCTGGAGTTGTTCTGTTTATTTTTTCCCCTCAGTTCGTTAGGCTGACTGATGGTCTCTGACATCATGGTCCTGTTTGAATAACTGGGCCAAGGGTGATTGTATCATGCTGATATCATCACCCCACACAATTAACTTTAGGGCTAATCCACCACTTTCTGGTTACCCTAATGAGAGGCTGAACCACCAATCAATTTGGGTGTAGTGGATGATGTCATCCTTAGCCCAACAGCCCATGGCTGTTGGGAAGACAACCACCGTCTGAGTTTCATCAGAAATAGCGTGGCTAACGTAAACAGGACAGTCCAGTGGAACTTCATGCCTTCTTAAAGAAAGGCCTCTATTCCAGCTAGCTGATGTATATGCTGGGAGTGGGGCGGGGACGCTCTCCACCCTGATTTCTGCATTCTCATGCCCATCTTTTACTAAGCTATGGGACTGCCTGCTATGAAAGAGAAGAACTTTGGGGTTTTTTTTTAAGGCTTAGTATAGAATAATGATAATAATGAGTGGTGTGGTGGCCTAGAGGAGAAGACACTCATCACCCACTTGGAAGGTTGAGGGTTCGATCCTAGGGAGCAGCAGATATTTCTTTCCCAGGGCACACAGAAAAAAAACCCATCTGCAGTGAACTCTGCATAGACATCAGGAAGGGCATCCGGCTTGTAAATGCTCAGGTATTCAGCAGAGTCATTCCTTCCTTTCTTTTCTTCTTTTGGATGAAATTGATAAATTCAGCCAAATTTGCCCTTCTAGCAGTGGTGTCCATTGGAGTGCAAACATGTGCGACATGGCGGGCATTGTGTCACAATCCAAGCCATAATGTATTTATGACGGTGGCGGTGTGTCCCAAGGTCATGTGATCACCTTTAGCAAACTTTTGATAAGCAAAGTCAATGGGGAAGCCAGATTTCATTTAACAACTACGTTGCTTACTTAACAGCTGCAGTGACTCACTTAACAACTATGGCAAGAATGGTTGCTAAATGGGGCAAAACTCACTTAACAACTGTCTCGCTTAGCAATTTTGGACTTAGCTGTGGTCGTAAATCAAGGACTACCCGTAGTGATTTGGACAACACTCTACTTCAGAGGTGGTATTCAGCAGGTTCTGACCAGTTCTGGAGAACCGGTAGCAGAAATTTTGAGTAGTTCAGAGAAAAGGGTAAATACCACCTCTGACTGGCCCCGCCCCCATCTATTCTCTGCCTCTTGAGTCCCAACTGATTGGGAGGAAATGGGGATTTTGCAGTAACCTTATTTATTTATTTTATTTATTTATTAAATTTTTATATCACCCTTCTCCCGCAGGACTCTGGGCGGTGTACAGTCAGAATAATAACACCATATACCATAAATTTAAAAAAGATTAAAATGAATTAAATAGGCCCTAATTTTGTAAAAAAACCCCAAAATTAAAATACCCAATTAAAATTTACTTATGTCGCCAACCCAGCCTGTTGGAATAGTAGGGTCTTAAGGACACGGCGAAAAGTACGGAGGTCAGGGATCCTACGTATCTCTGGGGGCAGGTCATTCCATAGGGTGGGAGCCCCCACAGAGAAGGCTCTCCCCCTGGGGGTCACCAGTCGACATAATTTGACCGATGGCACCCTGAGGAGGCTCACTCTGTGAGAGCGTACTGGCCAGTGAGAGGCTATCGGTGGCAGAAGGCGATCTCGTAAGTACCCAAGTCCTAAACCACAGAGTGCTTTAAAGGTGGTAACCAACACCTTGAATAGCACCCAGAAGACCACTGGGAGCCAGTGCAGCTCGCACAGAAGAGGTGTTACAAGGATGCGTTGTGTCGCCCCATAATCACCTGCATGGCCGCATTCTGGACCAGTTGGAGCTTCCGCGTGCTCTTCAAGGGGAGCCCCATGTAGTGGGAAGGGAATGGAGATTTTACAGTATCCTTCCCCTGCCATGCTCACCAAGCCACGCCTACCAAGCCAAGCCCACCAAGCCACGCCCACAGAACTGGTAATAAAAATTTGAATCCCACCACTGCTCTGCTTCCAACCATCTCTGGATGAAGAGCCTGTCAGCGCCTTCCCCCTTTTCTCTGCCCCTCCTTTCCATTTAGGGGAGTAAACAGATTGTTCCTTTCTGTAAGATGGGGAATTTGCCAAGACACTGATTGATGCAGCCTGGGGTCTTAACCTGGGTTTTCTTTTTCACTTGTGAAGAAGTCTCTGGCTAAAGAATTAGACTAAGCCTCTTTTCCATTCTTGACGTAGCTGTGGATTTTCCATCCTCATGTAACTGTGGATTTGTAACAACTTTTCTCATTCCTGTCGCCTCTGTGATGCAGGAAGAAGTTGGTCAAGTGTCAGCACATATTTTGAAGAGCTTGACGTCTCTCACTGAATATACTGTAGCTGTTTTCTCCCTCTATAGCGAGGGTCAGTCTGAGCCACTCACGGGCAGCTTTAGCACAAGTAAGTCTCGCTGCAGGTCTGTGGAGATTCTCTATCATCCAGATCATGGTTGCCCCAAAGGTGGTTTTCCAAAAGGCAACTGGACTTTCTGGGGGGGGGGGGGTTCCCCTTGAAAACATTTTGCTTCTCATCAAAGAAGTTTCTTCTGTTCTGATTGAATGGTGTGGAATAGAAGGAGTCATCTGGTCATTAGCGCTCTGAAGGTTGGTCAGTAGAATAGAATAGAATAGAATAGAATAGAATAGAATAGAATAGAATAGAATAGAATAGAATAGAATAGAATAGAATAACAGAGTTGGAAGAGACCTTGGAGGTCTTCTAGTCCAACCCCCTGCTTAGGCAGGAAACCCTACACCACTTCAGACCAGTGGTGGATTGCCTCTGGTTCGGACCGGTTCGCAAGAACAGGTAGTAAAACCGGCGGGAGGCCCCACCCATCGCCCCGGATGTCGTCATCAGCAATCTGCACACACGCAGAAGCGATCCTGTTGCGAACCGGTAGTAAAGGTAAGTATAACCCACCTCTGCTTCAGACAAATGGTTATCCAACATCTTCTTAAAAACTTCCAGTGTTGGAGCATACACAACTTCTGGAGGCAAGTTGTTCCACGGATTAATTGTTCTAACGGTCAGGAAATTTATCCTTAGTTCTCAGCTGCTTCTCTCCATTAGTTTCCACCTATTGCTTCTTGTCCTGCCCTCAGGTGCTTTGGAGAATTAGTTCACTGAGAATCGTTGAGGCCACTTGAGGATTGATCTGTATCCTCAGGGTCACCTGAATCAGAGTGCAGATGGATATGGGACCTTCTTGGGACTGCTAAGTCTCGCTGCATTTTTGAAAGCAATCTAGCTATAGTCCCAGTATTCTTCTACTCTTTTGGAGGGAACAATTTGGTTTTATTCATATTTTCTTAAGAAAAGGAATTTATAGCTCTTGGTTTATACACTTGACAGCTTGGAAACCTTATGTTATTGAAAACAAATGCAGATGAAAACACGGTCAAATATCGTAGTTAAAGTTGGTCTGCTCCCAGAAGAAAGAGAAATTTGAATGTAGGACTCTCGAAGTCAAGTTATGTTGTGCCAGTTCCCTGAACAAATTGTGTAGATGCAGCCAAACACCTCACAAATTCTTCACATAGATATTACTTTCTGATTGCAGAGGCTTTTTTAAAAAAGAAAAATTGCAGACGCAATTTGATTACTTATTAGAACTTTTTAAGCATCTCAAGGAAGAAATAAAAAAAACAAACAATTAATAGGATTTTATTGTTCTCTGCTGTATTTCTTTCTGCTTTCTGAAAAAAAGGGGAAAATGCAAATAATTTATTCCAACAGAAGGGAATATATAGAATTCATGCTTGCAATTGCAGAAGACAGCTGTAGCAAAATAGGTAATAAAATGGGGCACAACTCACTTAACAGTTGTTTTGCTTAACAATGGAAATTTTGGAAATTGAGGATGATGTAAACGGTCCTTGTTTCATGAACATTGTTTTTTAGTACAGTAATATCTGCAGTTATAATTGGCCAACCAGTTAAACTTTTAAAAATTCTGTAGAAAGTTTACTGCAGCTGTTTATATTCCATAGAGTTGGAAGCAATTTCAGATATCATGTTTAGGGAACAAAGTTAACTGAACAAAATTTGATCCAGACACATTTGGAATCCTTCTGTTTTTTTTCTTTATCTTGCAGAGAAAGTTCCATCACCTGAATTTTTGGAAATTATTGAAGTATCTACTGAAAGTTTAACAGTAAGCTGGAAGCCACCATCCTCTGATGTGGCTCTTTACCGTCTAGCATGGATCCCATTGGCTGGCGAAGAAGCTGATGAGGTAATGATGTTCTTGGCCCTCACATGCTCTTTGTTATAGCAAGCTGAATTATATCAGTAACAGTGGAAGGGACCTTGGAAGGGACCTTGGAGGTCATCTAGTCCAACCCCCTGCTAACGCAGGAGACCTGTACTAGGGATTCGAACTGCCAAACTGCTGACCTTTCTGATCGACAAGCTCAGTGTCTCAGCCACTGAGCCACCTAGTCAGGCTTCCTTGCTGGTGACAGACTGTGTTTTGTACATTTTGAGGAGCAGAGTCTCAGTTGTTGGGATGACGAAATAGATGAGTACATTTGTGAAAAGCATGCAAGCAATTGATTGCCCATTTATTTATTTGTTTGTATCCTGTTTTTATTAGTTTTACAAATAACTCAAGGCAGCGAATATTCTGTATCCAACACTTATACCTCCTCCTATTTTCCCCATAACAGCCCTATGAAGTGAGTTGGGCTGAGAGAGAGTGACAGGCCCCAAGTTATGTAGCTGATTTTCATGCCTAAGGCGGGACTAGAACTCATGGTCTCTTGATGATTGGCCCAAAGTCATCCAGCTGGCTTTCATGCCTGAGGTTTGAGTAGAACTCATGGTCTCCTGGTAATTGGCCCAAAGTCATCCAGCTGGCTTTCATGCCTAAAGAGGGACTAGAATTCACAGTCTCCCACTTTGTAGTGTGGTGTCTCAACAACTGGACCAAACTGGCTCTCTTTTGCTCTATTCTATTTAAAAACTCATCTGTTCGGATTCTTATGAAGCCAAAGCAGTGCCAAGAGATTTTTTTTCGGGAAAATGACGCAAGGAATATTTGCACAAGTATATGCACCTTTTCCCAAGGTATGGTTCACGACCTGGGCCGATGGGGTTTTATTGGTTTTTAAACTTTAGTTGGTCTAACTAGATTTTAATTTTGTACTATGGCTTTGTGAATTTTATTATTGTGAGCCGCCCTGAGTCCGTTGGAAATAGGGCGGCATATAAGCCAAATAAAATAATAAATAAATAAATAAGTGGTTGGGCCCCCCCCCCCACCCTGTTGCTTTTCCAAAAGGCCTTAAAAACATGACTTTTCAGTGGTCCTGCGGACTGTGAATTGAACTGGAGCTGATTGAGTGACTGATTTGATTGTGCTGTTGCTGCTCTGGGGTTATGGATGGGTTTTTTTTTAAAACAGATTTTTATTATATGGCAAAAAATGTTTTTTAAAAAAATTCTGGAATCACCTATGTGTGAATTGGGCAGCTGTATAAATGTGTTTAATAAATAAATAAATAATAAATAAGCACAAATTTAGGGAGTCGACAACCAAAGGAACTAAATGAAGAATGAGCATGTTTAATGAGTATTAAATGCAGATCAATTAGTTCATCAAGGGATGTGAAGAACATTTATCAATGTGTCTGGAATGTGGAAAATGAGTTAGGAACAGAACAGAACAGAACAGAACAGAATTCTTTATTGGCCAAGTGTGACTGGACACACAAGGAATTTGTCTTTTGTGCATATGCTCTCAGTGTACATAAAGAAAAAATAAAATCTATTCGTCAAGAATCATAAGATACAACACTTAGTGATAGTCATAGATTACTAATAAGCAATCAAATCATACTAGGAAACAATAAAAATAATATAAATTGTAAAGATACAAGCAACATGGATATAGCCATAAGTGAGAACAGATAGGTACTAGTAAGTATGAGAAAAAGAATAGTAATATAGTCTTAGTAAATTATTTGACAGTGTTGTGGGAATTATTTGTTTAGCAGAGTGATGGCATTCGGGGAAAAACTGTCCTCGTGTCTTGTTCTGGTGTGCAGAGCCCTATAGCATCTTTTTGAGGATAGAAGTTGAAACAATTTATGTCCAGGATGTGAGGGGTCTGTAGATATTTTCACAGCTCTCTTTTTGACTCATGCAGTATACAGGTCCTCAATGGAAGGCAGGTTGGTAGCAATTGTTTTTTCTGCAGTTTTAACTACCTCTGGGCAGGTTCCAAAAGGAGTATAATTCACCTCTCTGTCTTCTAAAGTTCCTGTTCTATCTGTTTCAGATCATCTTAAGTGGTGATGCGGACACCTATGAGATCGAAGGCTTGCTACCCGATATGGAATATGAGGTGTCCTTGGTGGCCCTCTTTGATGATGAAAGTGAAAGTGATGTGGTTGCTGTACTTGGGAGCACGCGTAAGATGGGAAATACGATGGTTATCCTTCCTATATATTTCTCAGTATATACTTTACTTTAAAAAGCCAACATTCAGAAATACCTGGTGCCTCTGTCTTCTTACCTGAAGTCCTGATGTACAGAATAATGTCTTATGCTCATTCGGCTACTGAAATGTAGTCTACTGCATCTGAAGCAGAGGTTGGTTGCTACCGGTTAGCCCTAGTTTGGGCGAACTGGTAGCGGCGGCGGTGGGAGGCTTCGCCCACTCGCCCAGACATCATCAAAAATGCTCTGCGCGTGCACAAAACCTCCTGCCCATGCACAGAAGCACCTGTTGTGGCTCCATTGCCTGAGCCTGTGTCATCAGCAGGAGAGGACTCTGAGTGAGGGAGAGGAGTTGGCAAGGCCTCCTTCTCCAGGACCTCCTCTCTGGCAATGCCTCCGGAGGACACCAAAGGGCAAGAGATAGGCCCAGAGCCAAGCACGTCCCCACAGCCACAGGTGGACAGTAATGAGGGTAATGAGTTTTGGCTGGACCCTCACCAGCATCGCAGAGACAGGCGCGCGCAACAGAAGAAAAGGCGTGCCCGTGATTAGCTGACTCACTGGACCACAAACCCCACAGGCTATAAAAGAGAGTGAGTTAAGCCTTCAACTCTGTGACGGACAAAACTAATAAATCCCTTGGAGTCTTCAGATTTCTTCCTGCATTTCGGCTTCAGCTTTATTTCTGGACAATTGTGGTGTGTATTTTCGTCTAAGTTGATAAAGGTCTTGGCAAGCAGCTGCTGGGATTGCTGCCAAGCGTTTTATCAGACTAATTGGTTGCCTGCCAGTTTATTTAACCCCCGACTGTCTGAGTGTGTGTGTGTTTGTGTGGCGAGGACAGAACAGCGCCAAGCACTCGTGAAGCAAGGAAGTGTGCCCACGTGCTCCCAATAGCAAACTGGTAGCACCAGGATTTGAATCCCACGACTGATCTGAAGAGATGTTTCATGGCTGGTTGGGGGATTCTGGGTGTTGAAGCCCACCTATCTTCAAGGGGCTAAGGTTGAGAAATACTAATCTAGACATTGAGAAGAGATGCTGAGTTGAAACTTGATCTGAGGGGACCTTGGTGCACTCTCAACTTTCTTGTTTTCTTGCAGGCGTTTGTTCACCCAAATTAGGTAACATCATCAGTGTTAGTCTGATGGTATTACCTAGTTGAGATACTAGTCTGATGAGTAGCACAACTGATGTTACCTAGTTTGGGTAATGAAATTACCAGAGTGCAAGAAAACAAGAAAGCTGAGAGAGCACCAAGGACCCCTCATGTCAATCCTGAGCTGCAAATATTCTCCTTTATTAGTGAAATTTGATAATCTTGGAAACAACTCAACCCTTCCCTCCTAGTATTGCTCCACCCAGAGTTCTTTCTTTTAAAATTCTGCCAGTTAATCCAGATTTTGCTTTAATTTCGGTTCAACCTGACTTTATCTTCTCCGGTCGCAATGTTCTGCATCAGAGTACTATATAGAAAAACCTATATATAGTAGCTGTTGTAACTATAAAATTTTGTCTGAAAACATGCTTGTCTGTTGCTTTTCCCCCCCAGTTGAACTACTGACTACTAAAGTAACTACCATTACTACAGAAATTACTACTACTCCTGAGCCTACAACAGCAGGTACAAAATATATTTTTAAAAAATGAACACATATGTAAGTCAAGAGGTGATTAGTTGACATTACTCAGAGCAAGGGGTTACGATGACTCAGTTGTTAAAGATTCAGGGTTCATCAGCTGGAAAGCTGCCAGTCTTGCTTTAAGACCTGAGTGCCACGCAATGGGGCGAGTTCCTGTTCCTTGCCCAACTCCTGCCCACCTAACAGCTCAAAAGCATGCAAATGCGAGTAAATAAATAGGTACCACTTAAGAGCTGCCATGGTGCAATGATTAGAATGCAATACTGAAAGCTACTTCTGCTGACTGCCGGCTACCTGAAGTTTAGCAGTTTGAATCTCACCAGGCTCAAGGTTGACTCAGCCTTCCATCCTTCCAAGGTCGGTAAAATGAGGACCCAGATTGTTGGGGGCCGTGATGGTGAACCTATGGCACACATGCCACAGGTGCCATGCAGAGCCATATCAATGGGCACGTGAGCATTGCCCTAGCTCAGCTGCAGCGCACATGAGCACGCAGGCCAACAGATTTTCGGGCTTTCCGGTCACACCGGAAGTTGGCAAACAGGCCGTTTCTGGCCTCCAGAGGGCCTCCAAGTGGGTGGGGAAGGCCATTTTCACTCCTAGAAAGCCTCTATATAGCCTGGGGAGGGCGAAAAACAGACCTACTGGGCCCACCGGCCATCATGTGCCAAAAACAGGGGGAGCATGGGATAGTTGCGCATGCACGGGAGGGGGGCATGCACGGGAGGGGAGCACATTGAATTGTGGGTGTGGGCATGCACGTGCGCGACCCCCCTGCGCTCCCCCTGCTTTTGGCATGCGACGGCAAAAAGGTTAGCCATCACTGGTTGGGGGCAATATGCTGACTCTGTAAAACCGTTTAGAGAGGGCTGTAAAGCACTGTGAAGCGGTATGTAAGTCGTGCTATTGCTATTGCTACCACTTCGGTGGGAAAGTAACAGTGTTCTGAGTGTCTTGGCATATAGTCATGCTGCCACATGACCATGGAACAGTCTTTGGACAATGCTGGCTCCCTTGGCTAAAAAACGGAGATAAGTACTACCCTCTACAGTTGGACACAACTGAACAGGGAAAACCTTTACTTTTACTCTGAACAAAGATGCAACATTTTTGTATTCTTAGAATGATTGTGTTTTATAATTTGCTGTAAAATAATTAATTGAGTGGGGAAGAAATGATATCCAGACTGGATGCTTCAAAAGATTTAAAGCTGTTTGTCGTTCTTGTAGTCTTGCGGACAGGAATAAAAAATCTCATGGTTGAAGATGAAACTACCTCAAGTTTGAAAGTCAAATGGGACGTTACGGACCTCAGTGTTTCCCAGTTCAAGGTGACATATATGAAGGCTGACGGTGTTCATGGGGATGAAACGGTAAGGATGATGGCCTGACAGATCATTGGTTTGAAAGCTCAGCTTGGACTTTTAAAGAATTATTCGTAACTTGGAATCAAAGGGAACATTCTCCACTTGATAAGTATCAATTACCTACATAATGTAAGCCTCAGTTTGTTAGTACCATTTACTTATCCATATAAAAAGATATGGATCACCACCAATATCCAATGCATTTTGCAATTCCATAAGTCAAAAACTAACTAGGGCCCTGGGCCTGCAATTTAAAATCAATAGGAATATATAGTTAGTCCTCAATTTACAACCATAATTGGGATCAGAGTTTTCGTTGCTAAGTTAGGTGATTGTTAAGTGAACCACACCTGGTTTGGCAATGGTGATTGAGCAAATTACTGCAGTTGGTAAGTGAAATTAGCAGTCACTAACTGATTCTGGCTTCCCCCATTGACTTTGCTTGTAGGAAGCAAATTTGTACAAGCAAATTGCTTGTACTCATCTCAAGTGATCTAAGTGCCAGAGCTCACTGTAACAGCATTGCTAAAAAGGCATTAAAAGTTATTAACCTAATCTTGCATAGCCTCTTCTCCGGTAATATGGAACTGCAAACTAGGGCATACAAAACTTTTATCAGACCAATTCTTGAATCCAGCTCATCTGTCTGGAACCCGCACTGCATATCGGACACTAATACAATGGAATGAGTCCAGAGATATTTCACAATAAGAATCCTCCACTCCTCTGCTCGCAAAAAAAAATACCTTATGCTACCAGACTCGAAATTTTGGGCTTAGAAAATTTAGAACTTTGCTGTCTTCAGTCTGACCTAAGCATAGTACATAAAATCATCTGCTACAATGTCCTACCAGCCAACGAATACTTCAGCTTCAACCAAAACAATACAAGAGCACACAATAGATACAAACTCATGTATCTATGAGAGCACACAATACAAGAGCACACAATAGATACAAACTCATGCATCTAGATACAACTGATCCAAACTAGACTGCAGAAAATATGATTTCAGTAACAGAGTTGTCAACGCCTTGAATGCACTAGCTGACTCTGTGGTTTCTTCCCCAAATCCCCAAAACTTTAACCTTAGACTGTCTACTGTTGACCTCACTCCATTCCTAAGAGGTCTTTAAGAGGCATGCATAAGCGCACCAGCATTCCTACCATCCCTGTCCTAATGTTTTCTTTTATTTGTATCCTTTTCATGTATTTATAATTAGGTTTACACTTGTATCTGTCATAAAATACATGCTTGATGAAAATGAATGAATGAATGAATGAATGAATGAATGAATGAATGAATGAATGAATGAATGAATAAAAAAAAACGCCGCTTGGGGGGGCCGAAAGCCCTACTAAGCAGGTATATACAAAAGTATGAAGGCTATTGCTTGATGCATTGTAAGCCACCCTGAGTCTCTGGAGAAGAGCGGCATATAAATCGAACAAACAAATAAATAAACAAATAAATAAATAAATAAATAAGCTAGCTAGCTAGCTTGGAAGGTCACAAATGAGAAGCACATGACCTTGGGATGCTGCAACCATCACAAATACATGCTAGTTGCCAAGTTCTCAAAGTCTGATCATGTGGCTGTGGAGATGCTGCAATGGTCATAGGTGGAAGAACCAGTTGGAAGTCACTTTTTCAATACCTTTCAAACAGTTGCTAAACAAATCCTAACTTGCATTAACAAAGGGATCAATCAAGTGAGCTACTAATACCATTCTATAAAGCCTTAGTAAGACCACACTTAGAATACTGCATCCAGTTTTGATCACCACACTATAGAAAGACTGTAGAAAATGTGCAGAGAAGAGCAACCAAGATGATTAGTGGACTGGAGGTTAAAACATATGAAGAACGGTTGCAGGAACTGGGCACGGCTAGTTTAGTGAAGAGAAGGACCAGGGGAGACATGATAGCAGTGTTCCAATATTTGAAGGGTTGCTATAAAGAAGAGGGGGTCAACCTATTTTCCAAAGCACCTGAAGGCCAGACAAGATATAATGGATGGAAACTGATCAAGGAGAGATTCAATCTGGAAATAAGGAGAAATTTTCTGACAGTGAAAACAATCAACCAATGGAACAGAAGTTGCCTTCAGAAGTTGCAGGAGCTTCATCACTTTCACTTGCAGGAGCTTCATCACTTTGAAGAAGAGACTGGACTGCCATCTATCAGAAATGGTGTAGGGTCTGCTTGGGTGGGGGGTTGGACTAGATAACCTACAAAATTCCTTCCAACTCTGTTAATCTGTTAAATCTGTTAAATGATTGTGCAGTAAGTTGAGGACTATTTGTAATAAAGAAGGTGGGAACATGTTGCTTTGGCAAATATCAAAGTGTTGATATGAAAAGTTGAGGAGGACTTTTCTTCTGCTAGATTCCAAATGGACAATGGGGTGGTATCTTGTGCCATTTACTGGACACAAAGTTCAACAACCCCCTTTTCCTTCTTGCAAGCAGGTGGTGTGGGATTCTCCACATGGAGAACATGGTGGTTAACACTTACTTACCCACATAGACTTGACCCAATTTGCTTCATGGTTCTCCAAATGAAAAATCTTGCACTTGCAGTCCACTTGATGATGAGTGGACTTAAACTCCCAGAATTCCCAGTTTGCAACCCCATTGTGACCAGGTTTGCCAGTAATGAATGTGATTGCATAGCATTATGCCTACTAATTCTGGATTGTTTAGGGGTGAGGATTTAATGGGTTAAATCCAAACCCCATGGCTTTAAGAAGACATCTGAAAAAAAAGAGGGACTTATTTTGAAATAGGGACAGCGAGGATAGAAAAAATGTTAGTGGCTTAGAAGAGAAATCATTATGAACCAAGAGTATGGTCTGCTTTCATCTGTTGATTTAATACTTCGCAAATGGTTGCTATCCACCTTGAGAATCTCTCTGATGGAGACATGAAATAAATAGATGAAAGCATTTCAGGCAGCTGGGCATGAGAAAGCTGGAAGGAAATTACAACAGGGAACAAGGACTGAAAGATTTACAGATACTATGGACCATAAAATGATTTTGAATTCTGGCCAAACTGTTGATTCAATCTTCTCAGCCTGCCTGGTTCTGTCTTACAGCAGCTTCGCTGGTCCCTCGCTTATTTTCTGGACACAATTCAAAAATACTGTATGAAGCCCTCTTACAACTATTTGAAAGAAGCATTGTCTCACCAGAATCTGCCCAGTTTTACAATCTGGGAGAAAGGCCTTTTTCTCAGCTCCACTTCCATTATTTGATGCCAACAAGAAAAGTTGAATTTTCTTAGTGGCTGTTTCAAATCTTTGGATTTTGGGGGCATAGGAGACAGGTTAAAGTCAAGTCAAATCTCTTGGAAGTATGTTCATTAAAGGACCTAGGAAGTCATTGCATAAAGTGATTTTTTTCTCTCCTCCTTTGAATATCAAGATAATTTCATAGCGTACTTTCATTACTGTCTATTTTTCTCTCAACATAATTACTTATGTGTGAATGTGGGGGGAGGGATGTGTTATATTCACTGCTCAGAAGATAAGAAACTTATGGAAATAAATGGAGTGGCCCAGATATGCAAAATACTTGTTAATATCTCTGCTCAAAGCCTTTGAAAGTTAGACATTTCTTTGGAGTAGTTACTTTTTTCAGTGAATGTTCACCCATTTTGTAATAACTAAAGAGGATTTCTCTAGTTTTACTTCCCTTCCCTGTTGTCTTTTTGCTTTCCCTTTCACCATCCAGCTTTCCGACTTTCTCTTTTCTTCTCTTCCTGTATAGCTACTTCTTCTACTTTCCTTTCTATACATCCTTTCTATTTCTTCTTCCATTTTGTGTTTGGTTGGTCAAAGGAAGGGGAACATTTTGTGGGTGCATTTTATGAGTTTCTTTGTACAAGAGCCGTTTGTGTATGCTACGAGAGAGAATTATTTTATATGAATAGAACCGTGGTGGCACAAAGGTTAGAATGCAGTATTGCAGGCCAGAGGTTGGCATCACATACTGTAACAACCGGTTCACCCAGAACCTAAAATGTGAGCGCGTATTTGGAAGTTATGACATATCTGCCAGATTATTCATGAACTAGCAGAGACATGGTAACTAGGTCAGCCAATGAATAGGCATAGTAACTAAGTCAGCCAATGGGAACTGAGATAGACTAGCGCCAGGGCGTGTCTTAGTCTGCAGCTTCTGAGTCTGTGCAGAGAATTGAAACTGAAACTAAACAGTTTGTGCATGCTGTCTGCTCTGCTGAAACTTCTACCACGTTGAAGAATCAGCTATTGGCATTGTAAAATTTATTTCATCTGTTATTATGTATATAAAGAAGTTAATGAATCCAGCTGAATCAGTTATCTGTGTGTGCTTCTGGATTTGATTTTTGCAAGAAACTTTGACAATATCAAGTTCTGAAAAACTCACATATAACAAAATACACAGATGTATGCCTGAACAAAAGTTTCTTTGTGTTCTCTGCATGTTTTTTGGTTTTTTTATTACAGTCAAGCCTGAAAGACATCATACAATGCAGTTGTCATATTTGTTTTTAATGTTTCTTCATCCAGGTTACAGTCCCTGCGAGGCAAAACAATTTACTTCTTCAGCCTTTGCTCTCAGACACCGAATACAAAATTATGGTCACTCCAATCTATGCTGATGGAGAAGGAGTCAGTTTGTCAGCTCCGGGAAAAACTTGTGAGTACAAAGTTGTGAAGGCTCAAATATAGGCAACTGCTTGTATTTAATTAAGCTGTTTCTCTGGGATGTTTTGAGAAAAAATATAACTTAGAATGTGCTTTTTTTCCCCCTTAGTGCCTCTTTCTCCTCCGCAAAATCTGAAAGTCTCTGACGAATGGTATAACCGATTAAGGATTAGCTGGGATGCGCCTCGATCCCCCACAATGGGGTATAGGATTGTATATAAACCTGTGAATAGTGAGTGCTTGAAATACTTGCCTGTCTGCTTTATTTAAACCCATGTGCTACAGGTGGCATGCAGAGCCTTCTCTGTGTGCACGTGGGCCATCTCCCCAGCTCAGCTCCACCACATATGTGTGGGCCTCCTGCCTCCCGCCAGCCAACTGGTTTTTGGGTCTCTGCCGCTCATGTGCGAGGGGGCACATGTGGGAGATGTACGTGCATGTGCGGTGAATGGGGCACACATGCAGGGGTCGCATGTGTGGGGGGATGGGGGGTCATGGGTGCATGTTCAGGGGTCATGCCCGCATGCACAGGGGGTGGGGGGAGCACTGGGAGTCATGCGTGCATGCGCAGGAGGTGGGGCACACACGGGATTGCGTGCACATGTTCTGGGAGGCGGGGCTTATGGGGCATGCACATGCATTGCATTATGGGTGCACGCACATGCATGCTTTCAGCACGCAGCAACAACAAGGTTAGCCATCACTGATTTATACGTTATGTACCTAAATTATACTTTGTGTAAATAATGTTCCTTCCTAATTCCCACCAAATTATTCTTCTCTAAACAGATAAGATACAAGATACATTTTCTTCTTGTAATGGGGAAAAAAGCTGCTGGATTTTTGAGGGTGTGGAAAAAACAATTGAAAGGGAAAAATAATAATTTATTAAGCTTGTACACTGCCCAATATTCCATGATTCTGGCAACCCACAACAATCCAAAGAATTACAATGAAATAAATGAAACATAAAACTCGCAAGCATGATGAAACAAAGGGTCTCCCTCGCCCTCAGCAAAAGCTTGGGAGAAAAGTCAGCTTTTTACAGCTCTCCTAAACAAAGAAATATTTAAGAATTGTTTCTCTTTGTTTTCCTGAAATTCAGAGATTAGAGCGTGTAAAACAAACAAATGATCTCTGAATAAACATGAAAGAGCCGGCTGTAATAGTTAAATGCTGGCCTAGAAACCAGGAGACTGTGAGTTCTAGTCCTGCCTTAAACATGAAAGCTGGCTGAGTGACTTTGGACCAATCACCAGGAGACTGTGAGTTCTAGTCCTGCCTTGGGCATGGAAGCCAGCTGGATGATCTTGGGTCAGTCATTTTCTCTCAGTCCCACCCACTTCACAGGGTGGTTGTTGTGGGAAAATAGGAGGAGGAAGGTGGTTTGTGTAAGTTCACTGCCTTGAATTCTTTATAAAGCAAAGATTTAAATACAATAACTATTAAACAAATAAATAAATGAATACATAATAGATCATATTTATATATCAAATTTATTTATTGTGTCATTATAGGCCTCTTGCTAGTTATTCTTGATTTAAATTAAGGATCACTTTTGTGGATTAGAAAATAATAATGGAACTTCCCAGCGTCTTTAACTCAGGGGTGAAATCCAGCAGGTTCTGACAGGTTCTGGAGAACCGGTAGCGGAAATTTTGAATAGTTCGGAGAACCGGCAAATACCACCTCTGAATGGCCCCAGAGTAGGGTGGAAATGGAGATTTTGCAATATCCTTCCCCCAGGAGTGAGGAGGGAATGGGGATTTTGCAGTATCCTTCCCCTGCCAGGCCCACCAAGCCACACCACGCCCACCAAGTCACGCCCACAGAACCGGCAGTAAAAAAAAATGGATTTCACCACTGCTTTAACCCAAATGCAATGTTATGCAGGGGCGGGGGGGGGGGGCATGTTAATCAAATCCCTCTCTTGTTTCTTTCAGTTTCTGGACCAGCACTTGAAACCTTTGTGGGTGATGACGTCAACACTATCCTTATCTTGAATTTGCTTAGTGGAACAGAGTATAATGTTAAAGTATTTGCTTCTTACACAACTGGATTTAGTGAAGCCTTAACAGGTGTTGCCAAGACATGTAAGAACCTTGGGTTTTTTTAGAATCTTTTTTTCCACGGATTTCACTGATTACTTTAGCCTTTGCTTTAGTAAGGAGTTATAATCTGGGTATGACACAAAGAGTGAGGGTCTCTGCTGAATATTTTCCATTTGTAACAGAAAATAGAAGGTCACCTTTTAAAAATCAGGTCCATTTTAATACACCTCTTTTTGATTACTAAGAAGTGGTCAGTTCCATTCTTTGGAATAGTTTTGAAAACTTGTACCATTATGGATATTCGAAACCTGGTAAATGTTAACCCCCTTTTCCTAACTTTCCTGGTTAAGCGTGTTGTGCAAACACAAATGTCTAAATTGTGATCAGTGAGGCATCCACAACCTATAAAGAGAAGAGTAATGAGACTAAAGTATGATTCGGGGGTCCTTTCTCCAAGATCTTTGAAAGACTTCAGATGTTATGCCTCAGTCCCTCCCCTGTCATCTCTCCTTCTGTCTCCCATTCTTGGGGTTTGAATGAAAATTTCTTCTGCAGGCTGATGAAAGAGAGTATGTTCTTCTCATGTATTTCAGAGAAAAATAAAACCTTCACGAAATTCTCATAGCTTGAGTCTGATGTTTGGGTGACCAGATGACCAAGAGGTGTGGGGCAGGGGTGAAATGCTCCCGGTTTGGACCAGTAGCGATGGCGGCGGGTAGTTCGGAGAACCGGTAGCAAAAATCCCTGCGGCTCCCCCCCGTCCCCCAACATGCCCAGCTGAACCGCAGGATTATCAGAGGCTTTTTTTTTTACTTTTAAAAGCATTTTTTCTACAACCTCTTCCAATGAAAATGCTTTTAAAAGTAAAAAAAAAGCCTCTGATGATTGCATGGCTCAGCTGGGATTGTCAGAGGCTTTTCAAAGCATTTTTTTCTGCAACCTCTTGGCCGAAGAGTTGGTAAAAAAATGCTTTGAAAAGTCTCTGACGATCCCAGCTGAGTTTCCTGATCAGCAGAGAGGTATTTTTAAAAATGCCTCTCTGATGATCCCAGATCAGTTTTCTGATCGGCAGAGGCTTTTCAAAGCATTGGGAAAAATGCTTTGAAAAGTTAAAAAAAAAAAAAGTTGGCCACGCCCATCCAGTCACATTAACACACCCCCGCCCCGCACCAAGCCATGCCCATAGAGCCGGTAGTCTCTAGCAGTCCATAGCATTTCTCACAATTTAGAAATGAGTACATTTCTGCTGCAGATTCTTTCAAACTGGGTGCCGTGGACAGCAAGGGAATCTTTGGAATGATGGAAAGTTCTGTAATATGCAACTCCACTACTATCTCCAACTATCAGCAACACATCATCGATGCAATGCGAGAGAAGAACAAAATCTTCTTTCACTCCAGAAATGGAAAACGTGTCAGAATCTGCAAGGCAGATTTTGGCATAACATTAAAAGTTCACCTCTTGCTTATAAGAGAAATTCCACTAAGCGAGAACTATGGTTCCTCTGATATCCAAATCGTGACAAAATATGCCTTTTTTCCTGTCTGATGCAATTGATAAAAAGCATGAATAATATTGTTTGGTTTTGTTTTGGTTTTTTTGCAGTGTTTTTGGGTGTGACAAATTTAGGAGCTTATCAAACCCGAATGACAAGCTTATGTGCCCAATGGCAGCCCCACAGACACGCGACTGCTTACAGAATTGTAATAGAATCTCTTAATGGTAAGTTAATATATCATGCATATGTTGCTCAAGTATTAAGGTGCTCCTGTTGACCAGGAATCTAATGTTTCTACTGACAATCTTAAGGAAGCATATGTGCCGATGCCACCATTGCCTCTGTAGCCTTCAAAGTCATGAAAAGTTCCTCAGGAACGTTCCTCAGGAATGTTCCTGAGGTGACAACTGATATCCTTGGAGGACCTCCAAGGGAGGTGGATGGCTATTTCTGTACTTCTTTATCTTATGTAGAGTGTGCCAGCTTGTATGGGTGGGGTGTGTCCGTCTTTCTGGGGTGGAGAAGTGGACAATATAGCAAACATATAAATATGGGTGTCAAAGTGTGTTCAGGGTTCCCTCTTGCTATGAGGGGCTCCATCTTTATTCAGCTGAATAAACACATAAAGCTTATTGAGGCAAATACTTGGACTCTGTCTTTATTTACACCGAGCCACACCTGAAACCATAAAACACTCCCTATCTGACATTAGAAGACATTCAGGTAAGGGTCCCCCCTTATCTGAAAGGCAAGAGTTACATGGTCAAAAGCTCTGGACTGTTGAAACTGCCCTCTTAAAAGACTAAGTATTCTGGTAGCAATCTGAAGTCTTCATTACGGCTGTAGTCTCACATCTCCATCATGGTGGAGCCATGGTGGCGCAGTGGACTAAACTGCTGCTGTTAAAGTAGCACTTAGCTGCCAGCTGCCTGCAATTACTGCGAAGCCTTCCATCCTTCCGAGGTAGGTAAAATGAGGACCTGGATTGTGGGGGCAATAAGCTGACTTTGTATAAAATAGAACACCACTCAGGAGTGGCCAAAAAGCCCTACTAAGCAGGTATATACAAAAGTATGAAGGCTATTGCTTAATGCATTGTAAGCCACCCTGAGTCTCCGGAAAAGGGCGGCATATATAAATTGAACTAATAAATAATAAATAAATGGTATTGAGACACAAATGTACCTGAAGACATCTCCTTTGGAGTTTAGTAGTGTTGCTAAAAAAAGAGCCCTACTTCTTTTAATTAAAAATGAATATGTGAGGAGTTGGTGTTTTTCAAACATAAAAATGGCAACGACCAATGCTAGGTGGTTTATAAGACTATTTGATTTCCATGCCTATCATAGCAGCCATTTTGTACAATGAACAAGCCACCATGGCCACCATTTTACACGCCCACTGTTTACTCTCAAAATTCCAAATGTGCTCCCCAAAGCATCAGGGACGTAACCTTGAAGGAAAGAGCCATTGTACAAGCAAAGAGGGATAAAGCATTTGTTAAGTCTTGGAAAACCAGATATTGTTTGGAAGAGATTCAGGCTAACTTCTCTCTGATTCACTGGGATATGAGAAGAAAGAGAGAAAAGCATACTCAGCCTTGCAAGATTCTGTTTTTTGATCTGATACACTGCAAGGCTGACATTAGTTGATTAGATACATTATAATGAAGAAATATCAGAAACAAGAACCATTCATGTCCATATATATAGTCCTCCTTCCTGTGGGATATCACAGTTCAAAATATACTTGTGTTTAGGGTATTGTTCTTCATTGTGCTATGCGTGCTAGAAAACAACAATAAAGTCCTGATCATTTAATGTTCTCTCTCTACTTTCAGATGGGGCAATAGAAGAAGAACCTTTAGGTTGGGGGGCATCTAGGCATTGCTTCTTTCAACTTTTTCCTGACACAAAATATAATATCAGCGTTTATTCACAAATTCAGGAATTAGAAGGACCTGCCATCAGTATAATAGAGGCAACACGTAAGTGGATCATTTCGTATATAATGTTGACTTGAGTATAGTTCATGTATTAGTTGTCAGAAGTAATCAGAGATTCCATCTTCCTATCTAATTTTCTGATTTTTTTTTCTATAGTTTCTTTTGATATACATAGCATCAGAGAGTACAGCTGGAATTAGGAGCTTCATGAAGTGAGATTAATATCTATATTAGTTGGAATTTTGGGGAGTCACATTTCAGATTCTTGTTCAAACATTGAAGGTTAGCACTTGTGATTAGCTGATGCTATGGATAGGCCTGGTATCATTAGTAGGAACTTAATTTTCTGCCTCTGATCGATCAGTAGACTAAATACTAGCTCCAGTTCCTAGGGATGACCAGATTTTGAATTTGAGGCAGGTCTTCAGATAAGTGGGATCTTGGTAGCTGTGCTTAGGATGTTTTTTTACTTTATTCTTGCTCTCCAAACATCTCAGTAAGGTGCATATAGTATATCAACTACCATCGCTACATAATTCTTTCTAACTTTTCTTTTCTCCATTTTCAGTGCCATACCCAACTGAGCCACCACCAACTCCTTCAACCACCACTCCACAGCCTACGATTCCTCCAGCGAAGGAAGGTAATCTTTCTGTAAAGACAATACTAAGAGATTTTTAAAAAAAATAGATTATTTAACTATAATATGGTTGTCCTTGAATTTCGATCACAATTGGAACCGGAATGTGATCTCTAAGCAATGTGGTTAATGAACCGTACCCAATTTTACAACTGCTTTTGCTGTTAAGTAAATCACCCTGGTCATTTAACAAATATGGCTTCCACCAGGGAGTTTTGTTGTCGGAAGCCAGCTAGGAATGTCACAAGTAACCCCAGGATGCTGCAAAATTTATAAATACAAGCCAGTTGACAAACATTCAAATTGAGAGCATGTGACTTCGGGGATAACTGCAATGGTCATGAGAGAACATTTTTCAGCCCTGTCATAACTTCAAATGGTCACTAAATGAATGGTTGTAAGCTGAGGACTGCCTGTATATTAGTGTGTTAATGTAACTCTGGTTATTGGGATGCGGATAATATGTTGGCTTGCAAGCATAAAAATATGGGTGGGCAAGGAAGTTCAGAAAAAGTGGTTATATCATTTGGGGCCCAAGAATGAATTAGAATGGTACCGTCTGGAGCTAAAAGCCTGATGGGTCACTTAGAGTGTTGTATCAGGGAAGTAAAGCATCTTTGAGAATCAATAAAACCGAAATGGCAAACCTATGGAGCCATATCGTTGGGAAATGAACATTGCCATAGTTCAGCTCCGGCACACACAAGCTGATTTTCAGGCCTTTCGGGCCCACTGGAAGTCGGGAAACAGGGCCTCTGCAGGGCCTCTGGGAGGTTGGGGAAGACCTGTTTTTTGCTCTCACCAGGCTCCTAGAAAGGCTCTGGAGCCTGGGGAGGGCAAAAAACAGGCCTACCGGGCCCACTATGCCATTGCAAGCCAAAAGTGGGCAGAGCACAATGGGGGCTCATGCGCGCATGCACAGGGGTTGCACATACATGCGTGGGGGGGCATGGTGCATTGAATTATGAGTGTGGCCAAGCACATGCGTGACTCCCCCACGTTTCCCCCACTTTTGGCACGTGACGGCAAAAAGGTTCTCCATCACTGCAATAACATGTTCAACAAATGATATGGCATTTTTCCCTCGGTTATTCAAAGTCTTTATGCATAAATGTAGAATGGATGTTTGTGTGATATTTGAATATCAGATATTAGTGTTTGTTTGAACATGAATATGCATTACTTTTCTATGGAAACATTGCTATGTTGTTGCCGAGAAGCTGAATGACTTGCAATGTTAGACTGTAGGATGAAAAGATAACTATGGATCTGTACATTAAATTTTTATTATTTATTGTACATGTTATCTGTCTCACCACTAAGCGACTATTAAAGACCAAAGTAATTGTATTTGATTAGGAAAATTGCAAATAAGGTATGAAATTAAAGTAAATTAATTTGTATACCTTGATTACTAAAACTGGGAAATTTGTGGAGAAATGTACAAAAGTAAAGAGTAGCTTGTTGTCTATTACGAAGAATAAACGTTTGTCAAAATAAGGGAAACTATTTGTGGGCGTGAACATGCTTCTGCCACATTGAATCAGAGTTTCTTTTTTTAAATTTCAAAGTACTTTGTGTATTTTTGTAGTTTGCAAAGCTGCAAAGGCCGACCTGGTATTTTTGGTGGATGGATCTTGGAGTATTGGAGATGCAAATTTCAATAAAATAATTGGCTTTCTATATAGCACTGTTGGTGCTCTTGACAAGATTGGTCCCGATGGAACTCAGGTGAGCAAGAGAGAAGATTAATTGAGAATATGAACATTTTAAAGTTAGCGTGAAATGTTTTCAATTATATCAAAATATAGTCATACCGAATGAACTGAAAGAATTAATCTGAAAATATGTTTATTTTCCACATTTCTATTCCAACACAAAGACTCTTTGCCCATAGTTTTTAAAATGTATTTTTTTTCACCCAAGTTAACCATGATCTAGATCAGGGGGTCCAAACTTGACAATTAATACTTGTGAACTTCAACTCCCAGAATTCCTCAGCTAGCCATGTGAATTCTGGGAGTTGAAGTCCACAAATGTTAAAGTTGCCACGTTTAGAGACCCCTGATCTAGTTGAAAAGGTACCTTTTGTCTATTCTAAATCTCAAACAATTAGCTTTTTTGCATGACTCTAATATTTTGAGAAAGGGAGAAAAATTTCACACTTACTTTAGTTTGATAACCAGCCATCTTTTTCTGAAATGACCTTCCTGCTTCATGCTGTTTCCCATAACTGGGAATCACAGACTGGAATTAAAAAAGAGTAAACTCCTTTTGCTAAATTGTGTACATAAGAAAGGTATCTTTCTTATTCAGGTGGCAATTGCCCAGTTTAGTGATGATACGAGGACAGAATTTAAATTGAATGCCTACAGAAGCAAAGAAACTCTACTAGATGCCATTCAGCATATAGCCTACAAAGGGGGAAACACCAAAACAGGTGCGTTGAATTGCCGGAAGAGAAGAGATAGACTTTACAAAGTTGATTAAAATTTCAAAGTCATTAAAATTTTTCTTAGACAACCAATAATAGTGTAATGTTACATGATAATTTTTCCTTCCTTCCTTCCTTCCTTCCTTCCTTCCTTCCTTCCTTCCTTCCTTCCTTCCTTCCTTCCTTCCCAGGCAGAGCAATTAAACATGCACAACAGATCTTATTTACTTTGGAGTCTGGGACCAGAAAGGGAATCCCAAAAGTTTTAGTAGTGATCACAGATGGACGATCTCAAGATGATGTGAACCAAGTTTCCAGAGAGATGCAACTAGATGGTAAGAATTCATTTTCTTAGGAAACCTTCACAATGTCATCCATTTGATACAAATGTGCCTGGCCTTCTATGGTAAATAAATAGATGACTCTGTTAATGTATTTTGTGAACTTAGCCAGTTATAGTTTATTCAATAAATCATGATTGAGCAAATAATGGTGTAGTATATATGATCTCCAATTCTTTGCATATCTGTTAGCTAATTGTACACTTAAATGCCACAGACACATATATGGCATGTACTTCAGAAGCAGACCTTCCACAGAATTAGCTTCCAAATTAGTTTTTACAATTGCCTTCTTCAATCTGGTGAACCCAAGTTTAGTTGGAGCTGTAACTCCTGTAATTTCACTCCTAAAATGCTCCAGCTTACAATAGCGTACAATAGTGGGCAAATGTTAGTGTTAGATCATGTGTTATTGACAGAAATAAAGGAAATATGCTTCTTTATCCATTTGACTCAGACATGGGTCATTTCTGTTCCTAAAATAAACTTGGCCAGCCAAAGGGAATGGGATGCCAAAACCAATCCCTTTCTGAATATGCAGAAAGAATAAACAGAAGGTGTTGATAAGAGCAAGGAGGTTATTTATGACCTGTTCTGGCCCTTGGAGAAAACTAGGTTTGGCCCAAGAAGTAGCTAGAGCAATCTTCCCCAATCTGCCCTCTGTATGTATTGAACTATAAATACCCACCATTCTCTTAGATTAGGGGTGTCCAGTGTTGGCAACTTTAAAACTTGTGGACTTCACCTCCTAGAATTTCCAACCTGGCTGGGGAATTCTGGGAGTTGAAGTCCACAAGTCTTAAAGTTGCCAAGATTGGACATCTATGTCTTAGAGGACAGTCTAGCACATTTGGAAGAGATGGGCTGAGGATGTTCTGACCTAGGCTTCCTTAGAAAGTATAAAGCAGAATCTTAGTCCCACAAAACCTCTTTAATTCATATGGCTGTAAATTACTTTCATTTACAGTTCACAAGGCTGATAAACAGTCTTTCAGAGGAAGGTTATCAACACCCACCCATCTCACATGGAACGCTGCCAGCTAGCTAATTTCCAGATGCAGGGCAAGGCCAAACTTCGCACAGAGTCACAAACAGAATTTTCAATCCGATGAACTAATTGCTTCCTGCAAAACCTCATGTCCTGTTAACTTCTCTTTTATGTCTTATGGGAGGGGCAATCATCTCCAAGCCTTACTCCCAAGTCGATCCTGTTTCCTTAATTGTTCCTGTCATCTGGCAGCTCTGCGCATGCACACACTGGGAACAGGCTCATGCTGTTCTTCTGCCTCGCTGATGTCAGACTCCAGAGACTCTGGAGTCAGCAAAGAACTACCAGATGGCCTTGGCCCCCTCTCTGCCTCCAACTCAGAGCCATTGTCTGAGCCTTCCCCAGACTCCAGGACTGGCCCACATTCCTCCCCAACCTCCTCACTGTCCAAATCTGCTGCCAGCTCAGCAGCCAGCAGGCTGCTGGCGAGCCACAACAGAGGACGCCTCAACTAGATTAATAAACATATATTCAACTTTTATTTATATATTTACCAATTGATTGATCCCGAGAATGTTTCCTTCCTTCCTCTCTTCCTTCCCCAGGATTCAGTATATTTGCCATTGGAGTTGCAGATGCTGATTATGCAGAACTGGTTAACATTGGCAGCAAGCCGAGTGACAGACATGTGTTCTTTGTGGATGACTTTGATGCCTTCAAAAAGATTGAAGATGAGCTGATCACTTTTGTCTGTGAAACAGCCTCTGCAAGTTAGCAATTGTTTCTTTACTTCTTCCTGCCTATTGCCACAATTTTTTTAAAAAAAATGCATTTTTCTATCTTGATCTTCAGAATGATGGTGTACAACATCCTGTTTCTCTTCATGTGTACTTAGAAGTCAGTTCCATTAAGTTTAATGTTTTCTCCCAGATAAGTGTGCACTTGATGGTAGCATTATAAAAGTGTATGTTGCATTTATAGACAATTTGGATGGTGCTCAGAATAACTAATAACAATTTCAAATGTTCTACTATAATTAAGTTAATTAAGAACATATAATGTATAGAAAGAAAGAAACTGGTCCCATCGTGTAAAAACTACTTCACCAAGTTGGATAGAATACTTCTATCTAAGGTAAGATGAAACCCATAGAGAATGTCTTTTTTTAAAAAAAAACTTAGAAGGACAGAATTGGCTGGAATAAGTCTATTTGACAACGATGACGGTCAATTTGCAAGTAAAAAAGAGAATAATTTTAAAAACTGAGCGATTTTAGAAAAAAGCAAATGTAAAGAAGGCATCCTAGTATAGGTATGTACATATCTAATATTAGCTGTATTATTTTGGTTACAATATTATAACAAACTACCTTCGTTTTCATCATGTCTGTATACTATTTAATACATGACATTCACCCTTCAGTTTCTACCATCTTCTTTTTCTTCTGCCATATCCGTCATCGGACATCAGCGATCATGTTGGCAATCCTATTTTTATCAATAGCCACACAAAAAAGTGCTGCTGAGTTTTGTCCAAACCAGTCCTTTAGATTTTGAAGCCATGATGTTCTTCTTCTGCCTGGACCTCCTTTGCCTTCAATCCTCCCTTGGAGGATTAAGTGAAGGATGCTGTATTTTCCTGGATGTCGCATCACATGTCCAAAATATTCTAACTTTTGCTTTTTTACGGTTTTCATGATTTCCCTTGGTTTTCCCAGGCGGTTTATCACCTCCTCATTTCTGATTTTGTCAACCCAACTTATACGTAATAGCCGCCTGTAAATCCACATTTCAAATGCTTCTAGTCTCTTCAAGTGACTTTCTGTCAGAGACCAACTCTCCACTCTGTAGAGCAGGATAGAAAAGATGTAGTATCTGACAGGCCTGGTTTTCAATCTTAGGCTTATGTCGTGACTGCAGAAGACCTTTTTCATTTTGAAAAATGCTGTTCCAGCTTTCTCCATTCTTGTTTTTACTTCAGTGGTTTGTGTTTCTACCATACATTGCAGTAATAAAGCACCCAATATAATATAGATCATCTTTGATTAACGACCAGTCACTTAGAAACTGTTTGAAATTATGAAGGACTGCCCAAAAGCTACTTTCAATCCAGATCCAGACTTCTGATGACTGCACAAACACTTGTGATCAAATGGATTCATTTGGGGTCCTTGGCAACTGGATGATCTTTATGGCCATTTACAGCATTCTGCGGACGCATGACCACGATTTATGACATATTTTCCAGGTGTCCAACCTTTTTTAGCCAGTTTCCAGCAAAAACACCCAAAGGAATACTGATATGCTCAACCTTCATTCATTCGCTTAATGATTGCCATGTTCATTTAGTGACCAGCGTTCACTTAATGGCTGCCACAAAAAAGCCATAAAATCAAGTTTGGTCACATGTCTCGATTTATGACCCTCACAACTTACAATGGAAATTCTGGGCTCCATTACAGTCATAAGAAGAGGACTACTAATGGCTACAATTTATATAGCAGAGTCATCACGAGCTATTGAATGCCAAAGGGAGTAACAATGCAGTGATTGCTGGCCTGTCTCAGCTGCACAAAAGAAAGACATGTCTGCTAGTTTTCAAAACATCTGCTTCCCCTCAAACTGCAGCCACAGAGTGGTGATGACTTTGTTTGTAAAGCTTTCCAGATTGGATTTTCAAAATAGATGGAGAAATTCCATTGATCACAACAAAGACAACATTGCTGTATTTACTTCAATAAAGTGAAGAATCAATAGCCCCAAAACATATCTAAAGTTTATAGGAAATATTACGGTGCAAAGAAACTCGGCAAAAGGAAGGCTTGATAAAAATGTTGACACTTAAAAAAAAATGCTGCATTTATCGGCCAGCTTCTGAAGCTTTGACATGTTTTAATTTCTTGTGGTTGATGCAGTTTTTCATAAAAATATATATTATACTTGGCATTATGACTATTTCTTCTCAGAGATAATTTGTTTTCTTTCTTTTTTTCAGCTTGTCCATTGGTGTATAAAGATGGCAATAGTTTAGCAGGTATGTTTTTATTAAACAAGTACATTTTTCATTTCTGCCAACCTTGCAGTTCGAAAGCAGGTAAAAAATGCAAGTAGAAAAATAGGGATCACCTTTGGTGGAAAAGTAGCAGCGTTCCATGGGTCTTTGGAGTTTAATCATGCCGGTCACATGACCACGGAGATATCTTTGGACTGGCTCTTCGGCTTTGAAACAGAGATGACCACCGCCCCTAGAGTTGGGAAAAACTAGCATGTATGTGTGAGGGGAACCTTTACCTTTACCTACATTTTTAAGCAATGAATAAATAATGTAATATTTAAACAGTGTATCTCCTTGCAATAGCTACAGCTTAGCTATGGAGAGGGATTCGTCTAATATTCTGGGTTATTTATGAGATCTTGGAGTGGTTTTTGTTATTGTGTTAGTTGTTTTGCCTCGGAGTGTGTTATATGCTTTTAACTGTTTTACTATTTTTGGATTTTGTAAACCACCCAGAGTCCATTGGAGTGGCTATACCAAATGTAAATAATTAACAATAACTTAATAATATTACATTCTACATGGTGCCTTCACTACACCATAAATGGGGTGAGGAAATTACATTTGGAGACCAGTGTTGAAAGAAAGAAGAAACATTTAAGCAAAATTAATGTGAACCCTGGGATTTTGCAAGCATCATAAATGCAAATGTTTGGATTTTGATCATGATAGGGACACCACAATGGTTGGAAGTGTGAAAAACGGTCATAAGTCATTTTTTTCAGTGCCATTGTAACTTTGATTGTTGTAAGTCTAGGACTACCTGTACCATCTTCCCTTAAGTAGCTTCTTCTACTTCCTGTACAATGGAAATTGAAAGCATAAGGTCATGTTTTGCTAATTGTGCAATTATCAAGTAATTGTCAGATGGTAAGAATTTGAAGTGCCTGAGTTGCTAAACTCTTCATTACGTAATTCATATTTAACTTCCCACTCCAATTAAGAAGTAGAGATGACACACATACTTCTCTGTTTTGGTTTCTAGGATTTAAAATGATGGAGATGTTTGGCTTGGTTGAGAAAGAGTTTGCAGCTGTGGAAGGAGTATCTATGGAACCTGGAACGTTTAATGCCTACCATTGTTATGGACTGCATAAGGATGCTTTGGTCTCTCAGCCAACCAAGTAGGTACTGAAGATAAGGCTATTGTCAGGTGCAAAGAATCAGGGTCCTTCATTAAATTCAAGCACAGAAGGTTTATTATTACAGCCTATACACAAGAACAGGGATCTCCAAACGTGGCAACTTTAAGACTTGTGAACTTCAACTCCCAGAATTTCTCAGCCAGACATGTTGACTAGGGAATTCTGGGAGCTGAAGTCGACAAGTCTTAAAGTTGCCAAATTTGGACACCCTTGTACAAGAATTGGGTCAACTAACGGTCAGCACTAAATTGGTGTTAGACAAGGGTCAATGGGATGTAAGAGAGGCTAGATTTGGATCTCTTATGGCAATGCAAGGACTCTAAACTGATGACTTCTCCTACAGCTATACAAGTAGTCCTCAATCGACAACAAGTCATTTAGCAACTGTTCAGAGTTACAACAAACCTCCCCAGAGCTACTTATGACCCTGATTCAAAGTTCTGATGCTGTTCCTCCCTCCCTCCCTCCCTCTGTAGTCACATGAGGATTTTGGGTGCTTAGCAAATGCTCAATATTTACAGGTATTTGCAGTGTCCCATGCAGTGTCACCTCACTGGAATTTAGGGTGTTTATTTCCAGTTTCTGGCAAAAACGAAAACAAAATCCAGTGCAAACAATGGATTTGCTTAATGTCTGCCACATTCATTTAACAACTGTCACCAAAAAAGTTTGTAAAATCAGGTGTGGGCACATGGTAACCTGCTTAATTTGATTACAGTCAGACGTTTCCAGGGACAATCTGGAATAGAATAGAATAGAATAGAATAGAATAGAATAGAATAGAATAGAATAGAATAGAATAGAATAGAATTCTTTACTGGCCAAGTGTGATTGGACACACAAGGAATTTGTCATTAGTTTAATTGTAGGCAACTATTAAAAAATAACTTATGCAACCTAACAATGTAATATAAATGTAATTTTTGCATCTAGGAATGGGAGTTTGATTATTTTGGAGTTACAGTGATTTATTTATTTATTTATTTATTTATTTATTTACTTATTTATTCATTCATTCATTCATTCATTCATTCATTTAATGTTATTTAATTTAGAAATGGTCCATCTTGCTCAGAGGGGCTCTGTGCAATTACATACATGCAAATACAAAATATTGGTATATTGGTATGTGCATGTGTCTTTTGCACACAACCTTGCATGCAGATGTACATTGCACATATCGCTAAAATTGCATAAAGTAACAAAGATATCCTACAATTTCTGTACATGATGGCAATTGTTTTGCATTTAAAAAAAAACTAAAACAAACAAGCAAAAAAAGCTTTTTGGCTTAAAAGTTTCCCTGATAAAGAAGTATTGCCTAGGGGAAAAGATGGTGGGAAAAAGAAACAGCATTTGGAAATTCTCCCCCAGACATTTCCTTCTTTCCTGAAAGATTTCTCACTAATTTGTAAATGTCTTGAAAGAATTCCAAGCAGAAATCTGATGGATGCCTCGCAGCTTAATTTGCAAGTTGAGTCAGTGGTTGCATTGAGATGTAGGACTAAGTCAATGTTTAGCATTACATCTGCACTCCAGATTTCCCTTCCTTTTCCTCCATTGTGACTTCTAGAAGGCAATTTGCAACATTTGTTTCAGCCTTCAGTATAACCCCAGTATTGACATACCTTGGCATTTGACTGCTTCAAAACTTGTCAAATTCAGTACTCAACATGTTTCGAAGCAGAAATCTTTGTCACGACGCTTGTCTTTCTCTTGGTAGTTGATGTGCAACGAAAATCTTGCTGATATCGGCTGCCTTGTGACTTGCTATTTCTTCAGGCTAAAATAGCAAGTCACCTGGTAAATCATGTGGTTTTTCTCCATACCTGTCCGTTTTAGTATTCAGCACGTCTTCTGGAATGAATTACTGACGAGTACCATTGCATGTCATTTCATCTGAATGAGCACAAATCAGCCTGGACAAAAACAAAATAAAACATTTGTTTGGAAGTTAGCATGTTCAAGACATAAACCAGTTTAAGCTCTCCACTTTTTCCTATTCAGATTAAACCAGAACAGTGAATGATTTAAATTCATTATATATGAATACTATGCAGTGGTGGGATTCAAGTAATTTAACAACTGGTTCTCTGCCCTAATGATTTCTTCCAACAACCAGTTTGCCAAACTGCTCAGAAAATTAACAACCGGTTCTCCCGAAGTGGTGCAAACTGGCTGAATTCCACCGCTGATACTATGTATATGCTGTATATACAAGTAGTACCCAATCTACAACCATAATGGAGATTGCCAATTAGAGTCATAAGTTGTGATGGTTGTAAAGTGGCTCATTATCTGACTGACGACTGATTTTATGACCTTTGGTTGGGTTTACAGTATCCTTTGGAGATTTTACAGTATCCTTCCCTTGCCATGCCCACCAAGCCACACCCACCAAGCCATGTCACGCCCACCAAGCCACACCCACAGAACTGGTAGTAAAAAAATTTGAAACCCACCACTGGCTCTGGAGTCCAGTACTTCATTCTTAGTCATCTTTGCTGTGTTAATTCCATGTAAGGCAACAAATTGACAATTTTGTATCCAGAACCACAATACGTAGTTCCAACATAGATGGACTAGATCAGTGTTTCTGGACCTTGGCAGTTTTAAGATGGGTGACAACCATGACCTGGATGACTGAGAATCCCCATAGACATTTAGCTATGCATTGTAAAATGGGTGGATTTCACATCCCAGAATTCCCCAGCCAGCCTGCTTTAAAATGCATGGACATTGCTGGCAGGGGAATTCTGGGAATTGAAGTCCACATATCTTAAAGTTGCCATAATTGAGAAACACTGGATTAGATATCTACTGTTGTTGGAGGCTGAAGCTGAGACAATCACTAAGAAGTAGCCAGCCTAAAATTACAGGGAAGGTCAGCATTTAATGTGGCTACTTAAGACAACAGAAACCTAAGGGGCTGGCCCTCATCTTATCTGTAGAGAAGCTCCAGAAAGAACTAAGGCTGCAGTTTTAGCTGTAGTAGATAGATTTCTGGCAAGGATCCAAACTGAAACTGGAACTTGGTAGACTTGTCTTCGTCAGGAAATTTCTAATTTAAATTTCAAAGCCATGTCATAAATGTTTGACTGCAGTTGAGTAACTACCTAAATCTGTTCAGTATCAACACTTTGCTGGTTAAACTAGGTGGTTTATTTCAAAAGAACTGAGAAGTGATGTGGCCATTACTTAATTAGACCTCACGACTCAATTTTATTGCTTTCCAATAAAGTCATTTTATCTGGAATGGAGGGTTGATGTTGAGATATTGTCATCTGCACCTCTATAACTGTCTGGTTTGGTTCTGCAACCCAACAAGACAGACACAGACTTCAGAGGATAATTAGAACTGCAGGAAAAAAAAAAAGAATTGCTACCAAACTGCCTTCCATTGAGGACCTGTATACTGCACGAGTCAAAAAGAGGGCTGTGAAAATATTTACAGACCCCTCACATCCTGGACATACACTGTTTCAACTCCTCAAAATGACGCTATAGAGCACTGAACACCAGAACAACTAGACACAAGAACAGTTTTTTTCCCGAGTTTTTTTTCCCGAAAAAAACTCTCCATCACTCTGCTAAACAAATAATTCCCTCAACACTGTCGAACTATTTACTAAGACTGCATTACTATTATTCTTCTCATTCTTCCTATTACCTACCTCCTCCCACTTATGACTGTATGACGGTAACCTTGTTGCTTGTATCCCTATGATTTATATTGACTGTTTCTTATATGATTTGATTGCTTATTTGTTCCCTATGACTATCATTAAGTGTTGTACCTTATGTTTCTTGACAAATGTATCTTTTCTTTTATGTACGCTGAGTGCATATGCAGCAAGACAAATTCCTTGTGTGTCCAACCACACTTGGCCAATAAAAATTCTATTCTATTCTATTCTATTCTATTCTATTCTATTCTATTCTATTCTATTCTATTCTATTCTATTCTATTCTATTCTATTCTACTCTACTCTACTCTACTCTACTCTACTCTACTCTACTCTACTCTACTCTACTCTACTCTACTTCACCATTGTAAATCATCACTCTTGGCATAGACAACGGGACCCAGAAGAAGTACTGCTATTATACCTATCTTGAACCGTTAGTTTGGATTTGCACTGCATTTGTGCAGCACTGGGTAATGCTGTGGAGTTCTTGCAGTAATTGCAGAGTAATGATGATGATGATGATGATGATGATGATGTTGATGATATCCATTCAGTCATGTTCGACTCTTGATGACTCTATGGGCAAAGTGTCTCCATATCTTCCAATCTTGCACTAGTTACTCTATGCTCTGGCTGGTGTCAGCTTTGTTGCTGGTGTCAGTCAACGTGTTCTTTGGCAGCCTAGTTTCCAGTAGGCTGCCCAACATAATTACTTGCATAATTGCTAAGAGCTGTGGTGGCACACTCGTTAGAATGCAGTACTGCAGGTTAACTCGCTGCTCACTCCAGGAGTTTAGTTCTGAGTGGCTCAAGGTTGACTCAACCTTCCATCCTTCATAGGTTTGTAAAATGAGGACCCAGATTGTTTGGAGGCCATATGCTGACTCTGTAGACTGCTTAGAGAGGGGTGTAAAGCCCTCTTTAAAGCACTCTGGGGTGTTGCATCTTGAGCAGTTTATTTTCATATCTGGTACAGGTAGTACTTGACTTATGACTGCAACTGACTCTAATTATGACTGTAATTGAGCTTATAATTTTCAATATAAATCACAAAAGTTCTTTGGCAGCCTAGTTTCCTTTTACCACTAACTTTTCCCAACATAATTGCTTTCTCCATGTGACCAGACCAATTTTACTACCTTTTTTTCTGGCAGTCATTAAGCAAATGTCATTAAGTAAATGCCACAGTAATTAGGTGAACCTATTATTTGCTACTGAATGGTTTTTGCGGGAAACTGGAAGTAAATGTTGGTTTCTGGGAAAACATCATCAATCATGGTGACGTGACCATCGGACACTGCAAACAGCCATAATTGTGGGCTGACTATTGAGTGCCCAAGATATTATCAAATGACTGCAGGGGGACAGCTATTGGAACTTCAAAGCCGGGTCATAAGTAGAGTTTGGTGTGTTCGTTGTAACTTTGATGGATCACTAAGTAACCAGTCATAAGTGGAAGACTACCTATGCCTAATTCCACAGCTCTGAATGAAATGTCTATGGAGATTTTCTGTCATCCAGGTCATGGTTCAGAGGTGGTATTCAGCAGGTTCTGACCAGTTCTGGAGAACCGGTAGCGGAAATTTTGAGTAGTTCGGATAATTGGCAAATACCACCTCTGGCTGGCCTCGCCCCCATCTATTCTCTGCCTCCCAAGTCCCAGCTGATTGGGAGGGAATGGGGATTTTGCAGTAACCTTCCCCTGGAGTGGGGAGGGAATGTAGATTTTACAGTATCCTTCCTCTGCCACACCCACCAAGCCATACCACGCCCACCAAGCCACACCCACCGAACCAGGAGAAAATTTTTTTTGAATCCCAACCACTGTCATGGTTGTCAATGGTGCTTTTTCCAAAGGCAACTGGATAGTCTTTGTTTTTCCCTTGAAGACATTTCGCTTTTCATCCAAAAAAGCATCGTCAATTTTGAAGAAGCTTCTTGGATGAGAAGCGAAATGTTTGCAAGGAAAAATAAAGAAAAGTCCAGTTGTCTTTGGAAAAAGCATCTTTGGGACTCTGAATGAAACCCACTTTGGGTTATTGCTCTAAGATTCTCCAGGCATTACATTTATTCTGCGTGTGCAAAAGTTTTTTGTAGAGATGGAAAACGCCCCCAAAACCAGCACAGTAGGACATCCTTCCATATTGGGTCTTGTTTAATCTTTGACGATCCATCATTCTGCCTTTAATCAATTATTCATTTGTTAAGAAGAAGAAGAAAAAAAAAAATCTAGAAGTTGTGCTGATTTTGGAGAGATGCCTGGGTAGACATCTCACTGTCGTATTATTTTTGGATTAAAATTTTAATTTGCTTTCCAAGAAAAAAAAAATCTGAACAGATTCTTTTTCTCTCAAACATTTACAGTAACCATGTCGGCTCTTAATGAGAAGCTGCCTACACATTCACTGGCGTCTTCCCAGGATTAATCTTTCCCGAGGCCAGACTTATGCTAAAAAAAAAATCCCTCTTTATTTTTTAAAACGGTTCATCATCTGGCGTAGGGGCTGAATGCTGAAAACAGTATTGCCTGGAAAAAGAGCATTTTGTTAAGTGGAGAGATAAAGCTAATTCAGCTCCTACGTGGATTCTTGCAGATTTTTGGGATTAGGAAAACAAAGCTTGAGGGGGGGGGGGAGGGGAAGCCAAATTTGTAACGTGGCATTAGAGGAACACGTGTTGAGGAGGGAAGAGTAAACGTTAAGAATATTGCATGTTATTTTTCAAACCAAACCCTTGTGTACAACTGGAACAAATCAAGTCAATAATGTATAAGTAATAAGCATTTAGTTAAATAAAATTGTCTTATGGTACAAAAGCTGTCTCCTAGAAACCAGAGATGTGGAAATGGGAGTGATTAGAATTTAGGAGCAAGTATTTGATTTGCTTACAGGAAGTTCCTGTATCTCAGAGCTATAATAATCCTTCTATTGCACTAGCCCCATGATGGTGAACCTATGGTACGGGTGCCACAGGTGGCACCCGGTGCCATATCAGTGGGCATGAGAGCTCAGCTCCGGCATGCATGCGTGCACCAGCCAGCTGATTTTTGGCCCTTCTGAGCCCACCAGAAGTCAGGAAACGCACTGTTTCTGGCCTCTGGAGGGCCTCTGGGGTGTGCAGGGAAGGCTGTTTTTGCCCTCCCCAGGCTCCTAGAAAGGCTCTGGAGCCTGGGGAGAGCAAAAAACGGTCCTACCATGCCCACCGTGCCATCACAAGCCAAAAGCGGGGGGAGCACAGGGGGTGGGGTACATAGAATTATGGATGTGGGCATGCATGCATGTGACCCCACCATGCTCCTCCCGCTTTTGGCACGCGATGGCAAAAAGGTTAGCCATTACTGCACTAGCCCTTCAGATTTAGGGGTATCTGAATTTTTCCTAAATTTATGGACATTTCCTTTTATTTCTTTTGAAATTCCAAGCTTGCAACTGAGAACATCCCCTCTCCAATAAAAGTCCACCAAGTTTAAATTGTACATGATCCCTTGACCTAATCCACTGATCTTCTGCAATTTCTCCTTCATTTGTTTGCTTGAAGATATTTCCACCCCGATATCCTTTTATTTCAGGAATATTGATGAAATGTTGATGATAAATCAAACCTTAGACATGTGTTTCAAATGTGTGTTCAGATTTGCAACTCCTACTATACTAGAGCTAGTACCATCGGTTATGATGGTTCTTCTGTAATGATTACAGTTAGTCCTCAGCTTACAACATTTGTTTAGTGGCCATTCAAAGTTACAACAGCATTGAAAAAATTACTTATGATGTTTTTCACACTTGCAATCATTGTAGCACCCCCATGGCCACGTGATCAAAATATGGATGTTTGGCAACTAGCTTATATTTAAGAAAGGGGTGGGTTCTAAATTTTTTTACTACTAGCTTATTTTGTGGGTGTGGCTTGATGGTCATGTGACAATTATTTAGGATTTAGCAGAGGTGGTCTTTTACATGCTTGCAGAGCTGTACCGATCTACCCATTTATTTTTTCAGGCACTGATCTACTCATGTATTTTTGCAGGCACTGATCTACTCATGTATTTTTATAGGCACTGGTTTACCCATTTATTTTTGCAGGCACTGATCTACTCATGTATTTTTGCAGGCACTGGTCTACCCATTTATTTTTGCAGGCACTGATCTACTCATGTATTTTTGCAGGCACTGGTCTACCCATTTATTTTTGCAGGCACTGATCTACTCATGTATTTTTGCAGGCACTGATCTACTCATGTATTTTTATAGGCACTGGTCTACCCATTTATTTTTGCAGGCACTGATCTACTCATGTATTTTTGCAGGCACTGGTCTACTCATGTATTTTTGCAGGCACTGATCTACTCATGTATTTTTGCAGGCACTGGTCTACCCATTTATTTTTGCAGGCACTGATCTACTCATGTATTTTTATAGGCACTGGTCTACCCATTTATTTTTGCAGGCACTGATCTACTCATGTATTTTTATAGGCACTGGTCTACCCATTTATTTTTGCAGGCACTGATCTACTCATGTATTTTTATAGGCACTGGTCTACCCATTTATTTTTGCAGGCACTGATCTACTCATGTATTTTTATAGGCACTGGTCTACCCATTTATTTTTGCAGACACTGATCTACTCATGTATTTTTGCAGGCACTGGTCTACCCATTTATTTTTTCAGGCACCGGTCTACTCATTTGTTTTCTTTTAACACTGATCAGCTGTAATGATTGGTCCTTTGAAGCCCTGCGGCAAGAGTTTAAACAGGTTTTTTCCCTCTAGCCATCAGCTGGGACTCAGGAGGCAGCAATAGATTGGGGGTGGGGCCACATAAAAGGTAAGAATAATCCCGAGGAGTGGGGGTGGGGGGCGGGGGGACAGAACCGGTTCAGTGATGTCATATCATCATCTCTACCGGCTCAGTGGAACCGGGCGGAATCCACCACTGATTTATGATATTCACCGTGTCCCAGGGTCATGTGATAGCACTTAGGAATAGCATCTTTGACTTATATACCACTTCATAGTGCTGTTACAGCCCTCTCTAAGTGGTTTACAGAGTCAGTGTATTGCCCCAAAAATCTGGGTCCCCATTTTACTGACCGCAGAACGATGGAAGGCCAAGTCAACCTTGAGCTGGTTGGTATCGAACTCCTGGCAGTGAACAGTGAGTTAGCCTGCAATACTGCATTCTAACCACTGCGCCACCACGGTTCATACGTGGCCACCTTTGCAGGCTTCTGACACGCAAAGTCAACAGGGAAACCAGATTCACATAACGACCGTATTACTAAGTTAACAACTGCAGTCCCTGCAGTATTTACCAGCTATGTATGGAGATGGTGACTCTCATTGCTCAGGAATCTTGTATGCAGTTTGATGGAGCATGTTGATTTTGCAGATATGGGGATCCATGTAGGCAGATGTTCAATAAGGTTGGCTCAAAACTCTGCAATTACAATTGGCTAAAGAGGCAAGGATTGATAAGGTATTTGGGGGAAGCTGCAATTTTATCACGATTGGTAGAATTGGTAGACTACAGGGCACAGGTATAGCAAATAAAGACTTGCCATTGCATGCGCGGGGGGAGCATGGGGGGCAGTGCCCCCCTGTGGTCCATTTTTGGTCCCAGGCGGCTACAGGGAGGCCTACTAGACCCAAAATGGGGCATGGGGGAGTCACGTGTGCATGCATGGGGGCAGGGGGAGTGAGGGGGGTCATGCGTGCATGCTCAGGGGGTGCAGGGCGCATGAGAGGTGTTGCGCATGCATCACATTATGGCTGCGGGTGCGCCATTTCAGACACATGGTTGTCCAATCTCTTCTTAAAAACCTCTAGTGTTTATTTATTTATTTATTAGTTCAATTTATATGCCGCCCTTCTCCGGAGACTCAGTGCGGCTTACAATGCGTTAAGCAATAGCCTTCATACTTTTGTATATACCTGCTTAGTAGGGCTTTCGCCCCGCCCCCCCAAGTGGTGTTCTTTTTTATACAAAGTCAGCTTATTTTCCCCACAATCCAGGTCCTCATTTTACCTACCTTGAAAGGATGGAAGACTGAGTGAACCTTGAGCCTGGTGAGATTCGAACTTGCAGTAATTGCAGGCAGCTGGTGCTAATTAACAGCACTTTAGTCTGCTGCGCCACCAAGGTAGGTTTTGGAGCACCTACCCAGTTAAAATTATGAAGGTGCTTCAGGAGCAAAATTAGTGTTCTCTTAAGAATGCAGTACTGCAGGGTAACTCACTACTCATTCCAGCAGTTCGATTCTGACCAGGCTCAAGGTTGATTCCGCTTTCCATCCTTCCGAGGTCAGTAAAACGAGGACCCAGATTGTTGGGGAGCAATATGCTGACTCTGTAAACAGCTTAGAGAAGCCTGTAAAGCACCGTGAAGCGGTATATAAGTCTACGAGTTATTGCTATTCCTCAGTTGCATCCTCAAATGGATTAAAGCTTTTATCTTCTTACAGAGTTTGGCACTTGATATTGAAGGGAAACAGTAATAAGGATATAATAAATAATACTAGAATATGATATACTGGTATACTAGAATTAGTAAAAACTTGTTATTCTGTAACCATTAGGTTCCTGTAATACATATATAGCCTGTGTATTTGTATAACACACATATATTGTAACACAATATATAACCATTAGGTTCCTGTAAGACAAATATGCCTTTGTATTATGCCTTTATATTTGTATCTCCTGTAACAAACATATTCTGTTATTAGGCCTCTTTAATGTATCTGGTATTTGTCAAACATATGTTCCTGCCATTTGATCTGAATCCATATCAATCTTCTTCCTGTTTTTCTTGTGCCATCTAAAAGCTTGGTACGTATCTCAATTGGAACTGAGGACATCATCTGAGGAATAATTTACACTTCAGCCCTAATTTACACCTTTGATCTGTATAAGCTCATTCCTTGCAGAACCAGGGGGCCAAATGAGCAATTGTGGTGTGGCTATCTCCTCACATGCATTGTATCTGTATGTTCTGGATATAATCCCACCCAGTATTTTGTTTTTGGCCATAAATAAAATCGGCTTCTTTTTGCAAGCCTCGTCTTGAGTCTCTCTCTTTGGCATTCTGGTAACTCAAGTATATTTTGGGACCTTACAATATATTATGCACAGCCTTTCTATAAGTAACCTTGGGTCAATAAAAATGCTTCGTTCCTGATGTAGGGACTTCTCCGTATTAATATCCCTTTCTGCAAACTTACTTTCTTTTCACAGATATCTACATCCCGAGGGTCTCCCATCAGATTACACCATAACTTTTCTCTTCCGCATCCTTCCTGAAACACCTCTGGAACCATTTGCTCTGTGGGAGATTTTAAATGAAAGTTATGAGCCGTTGGTTGGAGTTATTTTGGATAGTAAGTGTCTGTGGTTTGGAGTTGTGCTGTGATTGATTATTTTGTGTGTGTGTGTGCATGTTATCAACAAGAGATTTAAGAAGTCATGATTGCTGTTGTCTTTTTCAAGGAATCTGTTTTTTCTACCCAGTTTTTCATAAGCTTTTCTACTAATTTATTTATGTGCTATATCTTATTTATAATATGATATATGAGAGTGCCAGTATGGTGTGATTAAGATGCTGGCCTAGAAATCAGGAGACCGTGAGTTCTAGTCCTACTTTAGGCATAACAACTGGCTGGGTGACTTTGGGCCATTTTCTTTCTCTCAGCCCAACCCACCTCACAGGATTGTTGTGGAAAAAGTAGGAGGAGGAGGAACGAGTACTATGTATGATTACCTCGAGTTACCTATAAAACAATAAAGTCAGGATAAAAATCTAATAAAATATTTATAAATCACCTTTTCTCATGGAATGTATCTAAAGTGAGGTACCTATAGCTTCTCTATATGTCACTGTTTGGCCAGCACTGTCCATGTTTATTACTTATATCTGTGTATCCTTCATATTTCAGGACCAGGAATTTCATTAACCTCAATTTGCTTGCAGGGGTGTCAAACTGGATTTCTTTGAGGGCCAGATTAGCATTGTAGTTCTCTTCCACGGGCCGGCTGGGGGTAGGGGAGAGACTGGATGGACAGCCAGACAAAATGCCTCCCCTTGCCCTGTTTTGGCTGCCAGAGGCACCACGAGCCAGTCCTTTGCTATTTCCAAGCCGGCCCCTCAGGCCAGATTTAAGCACTCTGCAGGCCGGATCTGGTCCATGGGCCTTGAGTTTGACATCCCTGGGATAAAGGAAGTAAATTTAAATAGCTTCCCTTTCATCTGTGGGATGCTCAGATTTAACCTGACTAGGTGGCTCAGTGGTTTTGACACTGAGCTTGTCGATCAGAAAGGTGGGCAGTTCGACAGTTCGAATCCCTAGTACAGGTCTCCTGTGTGAGGAGGGGGTTGGACTAGATGACCTCCAAGGTCCCTTCCAGCTCTTGTTACTATTATAACCAATTTAAATCCTCACATTTTATCTAAGAAAGCAGTTTATCCACCTGTCAAATCCACATTTTGCCTATACAGGTTGCCTAGTTTTGGGATTGAGTTTTGATGAAATATGGAAGCCTGTGCTTCTCATTGTCTTCTTGGCCAGCTGGCTGATCGTGGCTTTTGTTTGAAAATGTGATGAGCCAATATATAACCTTAAAAAAATGTAGACAGTTCTCTGAGCCTTATTCTCTCATACACTGTGCAGATGATGGCAAAACCTTGACTTTCTTCAATTATGACTACAAAGGGGAATTCCAGACGGTAACCTTTGAAGGGCCTGACATAAAGAAAATATTTTATGGGAGTTTCCATAAGGTGAGACACTTGCTGAAATATGCTTCAAAAAGATATTTAAAATATATATATGGGGATTCTCAATCATCCACGTCGTCGTTCTCCCAAAGATGCTTTTCCAAAAGGCAAATAGAATTTCTTGTCATTGTTTTTCCTTTGAAAACGTTTCATTCCTTATCCAAGAAGTGAACTGAAGAAGCTTCTTGGATGACAAGTGAAATGTTTTCAAAGGAAAAAAAAACCCAAGAAAATCCAGTTGCCTTTTGGAAAAAGCAACTTTGGAAAAAATCTTTAAAAATATTTTAAATACAAAGTAACCAGTTTTCCCAATATTGCTCTATTTCCCTAAATTTATGAGGATTCAAACTTGTAGAGCAAATATACGAGAAAAAAAGTGGGTTGGGGGCTTCATATGTTTTATTAGTGTCCCTTTGTGGCCTCAAGAAATGTCCGAAAAAGTAGACCTAACTAATTTTTAATTTCTTTTTTTTTTGGCTGAGTCCACTGATAAACAGATTCTTAATTTCATTTCTTCACAGACTGTTAAAAATGATGTCACTTTTAAAGCTGCCAAATTCTGTTTCAAGCTTATATCATTGCAAAAGAGTGAAATAAGGCAATTGTTGCTTAACTTGTCTAGAAAGAAAGGGAGCAATATGGCGGCTGTCTAAATGTTTATACGATTTTATACCCACTCTGTTTTACATTCTAGCAGAATAGTTTTCTCCTGGGATTAGTCTTCAGTATTTAATATTTTAGGCATCTTGTATTAATATATTATTTTGTTTTATTTAATTTAATTTTAAATTATTATAACTCTGCAATTTTTTGCATAATGTCCAAAAAATAGAAATAAACTCTACAGATGAGAACCAATTTGGTCTAGTGGGGAAGGCAACAGGCTAGAAATCAGGAGACCATGAGTTCTAGTCCCGCTTTAGCCATGAAAGCCAGATGAGTGCCTGACAGAAAGCTGACTGACTAGAGAGCTCAGGGGCTAAGACACGGAGCTTGTCGATCAGAAAGGTTGGCAGTTCTGGCAGTTCAAATCCCTACTACAGGTCTCCTGCGTGAGTAGGGGGTTGGACTAGATGACCTCCAAGGTCCCTTCCACTTCTGTAACTGTTAGTGCCTTTAGGCCAGTCACTAACTATTAGCCTAACTCAATTTACAGGATTGTTGTTGTGGGGGAAATAAGACAAGGGAAAGTGTGTTAGATATGTTTGCTGCCTTGAGTGATTTATAAAAATAATAAAGGTAAGATTTTTTTAAAAAATCTAAACAAAATTATATTGGAGAACTTTCTGGAATTTATTTATTTATTTTATTTATTTATTTTATTCAATTTGTATACCACCCTTCTCCTACTGGACTCAGGGCGGTGCACAGCCAAGAATAAAAAACATACCAATACAAAATTTAAAAATTATTAAAAGAATTATACAACTTTGGCCCAAAATTTAAAACATCCCAACTAAAACCCATTGACGCTTTAAAAAGCTAAAAAAGGGTTTAAAAAGGGTTAAAAGGGGGGAGGGGGTTTTCACCAGCCCTGCTTGATGGAAAAGAAAAGTTTTTAGGGCACGGCGAAAGGCCTGGAGATCTGATATCCTTTGTATCTCCGGGGGCAAATTGTTCCAGAGGAAAGGTGCTACCACAGAGAAGGCCCTCCCCCTGAGGGTCGCCAGCCGACAATGACAAAGTTGATATGGCTTTTGCTTTTAGAGTGGCTTGGGGACATTTCAAGGGTCAAAATGAAGGTCTTAAACCTTAAAATGCCACCTATTTTTTCCCTCAAAGGTCTTGGGACATTCTTTCAGTACATACCCTGATCTCCTTAGTTTTGGAATTTGGCCATTGACAAGCCACACAAATCCACATAAATTATGGATCTCTGTTACAGAGGTATAGGTCAAGCTGGCTGATTCTCCCCATTCTGGGGATGGGGAGAATCCCTCAATCCTCAATCTTCAGTTAGATCTGAAGGTGAGAACTTGTGATATTCTCGCCTAGCTGCAAGATGGAATTAGTGGCAACAGGTTACTTGAGGAACGCAGGAGACTGCAGCCCTCCGTGCATACAGAAACTTTACAAAACAAATAGCATGCCTGTGAATTGCATTAAAAGGATTACAAAGAGCTCTTTTTTAATGGCTTCCTTGTTGTGTATTAAAACCTCCTTCTCCTCTTCCAGCTGCATATTGTTATCAGCAAAACCACCGCTAAAGTAGTGATTGATTGTAAGGAAGTGGGTGAGAAGATTATCAACGCAGCAGGAAATATCACTTCTAACGGGATTGAAGTACTGGGAAGAATGGTTCGATCAAGAGGACCAAGAGACAGTTCTGCACCAGTAAGTAAAGGAGCTGAGATAAAAGTGGAAGGTTTTAGCAAGGTTCATTTATTAATTAGCAAGGTTCATTTATTTATTAAATTGATAAAACTGGCCCGTTTTGCTGTCCAAAATGACTTTGGGAGGCTTTCAATTTAGTAATAAAATAGAGATACAAACACAATTCTAAATATAAAAAGCGATTAAATTGCAAAAAATTAAATAAAGACTAAAAACCATAGACTCCAGGTGGAGAAGTGGTGGTGCCTTCTCTGTTATCTTACTAACCACCTACAGCCAGGTTTTCAGGCCCTTCCTGAAGGTCAGAAGGGTGGGGGTAGTTTCACCTCCTGTAGCATTATGCTTCAAAGGATAGAAGCCACGGCAGAAAAGGGTCTTCTCCTAATCTGTGCCAGCCCAAATTCCTTGGCTGTGTTCTGATCTAGGATCCCTTAAAAAGTAGGAAGCAGAGTCTTGGTCCTGGCAAAATCTCTTTCATTTACACGACTGTGAATTCCTTTCATTCACAGCCTGTTTGCCAGTCCAAACAGTTTTTCAAAGGAATATTTATCAACACAGATCTTATGTCGCTTGGCAAGCTGCCACATAACTAATTTCCAAACGCAATACAAGGCAAAACTTGGCACAGAGTCTCTCAGAGTCACGGAACGAACGAATTGTTTCTTGCAAAAGCCCACTCCCTGTTCACTCCTCTTTTGTTTCCTATGGGAGGGGCCTATCATCTCCAAGGTGTGGCTTTACTCTCAAGTCTGGGAGTAATGGATACCTCTGCAGACTAAAAGCATTGTGATTAACACCAGCTGTCTGAAATTACTGTAAGTTCGAATCTCACCAGGCTCAAGGTTGACTCAGCCTTCCATCCTTTCTAAGGTAGGTAAATTGAGGACCCAGTTTGTGGGGGCAATAAGCTGACTTTGTATAAATATACAAAAGTATGAAGGCTATTGCTTAACACATTGTAAACTGCCCTGAGTCTCCAGAGAAGGGCGGCATATAAATCAAATAAAAAAAAAAAGTCGACCTTGCTTTCTGAGTTGTTCTTGTCTTCTGGCAGCTCTTTGCATGCACACACTGGGAACAGGCTCCAGCTGTTCCTCTCCCTCATTGCTGTCTAGCTCCTTCTTTGCCTCCAAAGCAGAGCCCTTGTCTGAGCTTTCCCTAGGCCCTAGGACTGGCCCATATTCCTCCCCAACCTCCTCACTGTTTGACTTTGCTGCCAGCTCTGCTGGCTGCTAGCGGACCACAACAGGCTGATGGGGTTTGTAGTAGGCCTCCTCTGCCAGGACAAGTTGGGCAGGCCAGTCCTATTGGGGCAAGATGGCTCCTCAGTTTATTTATTCAGTGATTAATGTAACCCCTTCTGTAACTAGACAGCAAAGCATTAATTCAGCTATGCCACCATCCACTTCATTCATTTTAAATCTAATGTATGTTCCACCACTTTGTCAAGGCATCTTTGTGTTGTGGGCAAATTCTAGTGGGAAAAGTCATTTGGGTCACTCTCTGGGAAGTACTTGATCATAATGAACTCTTGAGACCTCGCCTGTACTTTTATCTGCTTTTCAAGATGACAGTTCCCAACAAGTTAAGAGAAGCTCTTTCAGAGCATTGTTACTATTATCTAATTAAGCAAGAGGAGAATTTAATAAGAGAGAAGAGGTGGATTTAATTTTCAAAGCTGGACAATCTGGCCATGTCCTTTGAACTCTCTTGACCAAATGAGATTCTTAAACCTAATGGACTTCAGCTTGTTTGGCCTGTGAAGTACATAGTTGCCCTCCCTCCACATAAAATTATGTGCTTTGTACAAAGAAGTGTTTTCAGACTCCTGACTTAAGCCTGGCAATTAATATATCAACCCCTATAAGACAATTGAACCAAGCAACCTCTGTGGCCATGTTCCAGCAGAGAATGACAAAGGCCATCTTGTAAAAAGTTGCAATTGAAGGGGGCTTTGTAAGAAAATAAAAGGAAAGAAATGATGGCTTTTGTTTGGAAAATCATGGTAGTATGCATGATAAGTGGTCAAGTGAACTATACGCCCACAGGAAGCAAAAAAACAAAAAACAAAAAACCAGTTGCCTGCAACTGAATTGGTTGATGGTTATGTAAGTCCACAAACATGCATTTTAAAACGAATAGAAGCATTCTTTTCACAAATTCAACTTTAACAAAGTCTGTGCTTTTGATTAAGTGCAGTGTATTTTTTTCAGGAAATTATGTCTTGATGCTATCTTGTGGTCCATGAGGCTAAAACATCAAGAATGCTTCAGTTTCCTCTGAAAAATGTTTATATATATATATATATATATATATATATATATATATATATATATATATATATATATATATATATATATATGCACATACACACACACAGTGTGTATATATATATATATATATATGCACATACACACACACAGTATATATATTTTGTCCTAAACCATATCTGGCACCCTGATAGTAAATTTGGAAGTTCCTTTTAAATGGCAAAGCACAACAGAAGTGATTGCAAGCATGCGTAACTTGAACCTTGATTTACTCCATATAATGCAGTATTTTTGAGACTTGGCAACTTTAAAATGTGTGGCCTTCAAATCCCAGAATTCCCCAGCTAGGATGATAAAATACAAAAGATATTTTGGGTCCGTGGGGAAGAAAAGGTCGAGGACCACTGCTTTAGCACAAAGCCACCTGAGTAATCTTGGGCCAGGCATTGTCTCTGAGCCTTAGGAAGGAGGCAGTGGTGAACCAATTCTGAAATCTGGCCAAGAGCACTGCAGAGACTTATCCAAGCAGTTTTTAAGAATTGGACACAATTGGATGCAAGCAAAACCATTAGGCATATATGCTTCATTTGGAATGGGCAATGTGTATATTTCAGAGAATACGTTCTTTGTGATATCCAGTGTGTTCCTTGACCATGTCCTCTGTTGAATTTAACTGAATGTCCCCCCTTGTAGAAGAATCATGTCTGAGGATGTCTGCAAATATGGCAAAATGAGTCGTGCTAGTCAGTGGTGGGATTCAGCCAGTTCGCACCTATTTGGGAGAACGGGTTTTCTAAGAAGGTCGGAGAAACGGTTGTTGGAAGAAATCTTATTTTGTTTTTTTCCACTTTAGGGGGCTAATCCTGTAAGGAAGGCAGGAAGGAAACATTCTGGTGTTGTTTCTAGCCTAATCTTTATTGCTCTGCTTACAGAAACTGCCTCTCTGTTAACCCTTATTACATTGTAACAGCTTAGGCAAAGCGCCCATCAACGTGAGTAATGTTGAGTTGGCCATGCCTACACAGTCACGCCTACCCAGCTGGTCATTAGGGCAGAGAACCAGTTGTTAAATTATTTGAATCCCACCACTGATGCTAGTATATATTCTTAATTTAAATTTCGTCCCTTTAGGGATCTTTAAAGAAACCATTTCTTTGTTCTCTTGGAAATGTTGCATGAGAGGTGAATTGGCATTTGGAGATTTATGGGGAATTGTTTATTTCAGAATGAAGGCTTCAGGAAACTAAATTTAAACTCTGTGGGCTGAGCTATGGATTCTCAACAAATATTTACACATCTTTATATACCTTTTAACTGATTTTGGGCTTGATTTAAGCAATATGAGTAATAGTTATTGCATTGTTTTCAATATAACAGAATTACGACATTTTAAGATTAGGTACAGGAGGTGAAAGAGGAATAATTTTGGAAAACAAAGATGAGTTTGCTTTCATCAGCATGATTGTACAAGTAGTTCTCGATTTACAATAATTCATTTAGTGACCATTTGAATTTGCCTGATGACCATTTTTCACTCTTACAACCATTGCAGTATCCCCAATGTCACATGATCAAAATTCGGACACTTGGCAACTGATTCATATTTATGACAGTTGGAGTGTCCTGGGATCACATGTCAGAGTTTTTCGCAAAAAGCAAATCCGGAAGCACACACAGATAACTGAATCAGCTGGATTCATTAACTTCTTTATATTCATAATAACACATAAAGTATATTTACAATACCAACAGTTGGTTCTTCAGCTCAGATCAGCAGACAAGTTCACACACAGAGTATAACAGAGAGACTAGTTTCATTTTAGCTCTGCACAGACTCAGAAGCTCCAGACTAAGACATGCCCTAGCTCCAGTCTGTCTCCGCTCCCAATTGGCTGACTTTATTACTATGTCCTATTCCAGTTGATGGATATATTCTGACATCACGTGATCACCTTTTGCAGTCTTCTGATGAGCAAAATCAATGGGGAAACCAGATTCACTTAATAACTGTGTTACTAATTTAACAGCTATAGCAATTCACTTAACCGTTGTGCCATGAACCATTGTGCCATAAAAATTGGACAAAATTCATTTAACTGTCTCACTTAGCCACAGGAATTTTGGGCTCAATTGTGCTTGTAAACTGAGGATTATCTGGATCGACCCGAAATATTTTTCCTGGAAATAATTTACTTATTAAAATAAAAGATGTGTTGCTGGAAGCATGATTCTAGAGCAATGTTTCTCAACCTTGGAAGTTTGAAGATGGGTGGACTTCAACTCCCAGAATCTCCCAGCCAGCGCTGCTGGCTGGGGGATTCTGGGAGTTGAAGTCCACCCATCTTCAAGCTACCAAGGTTGAGAAATATGTTCTAGAGTCAGTTGAGTTTCTTTAAGTTTCCACTTGGAAGTCACCTTCAATTGAAATTCTGGATAAATTTGGGCAGATTTTAAAATCTTGATATACAACTGCATCTCTTAGGCAAGCATTTTGTTCATGATTTGATAAGTAAAAACAACAACTCATGAATGATTATTGTCTTCAATTTTTTGTTATGTTTTTATTAAATGGTGCCTAATCAATTTGGAATTATTTTTTTCCTTCTTAACAGTTCCAGCTGCAGATGTTTGATATTGTTTGTTCCACTTCATGGGCCAATAGAGATAAGTGCTGTGAACTTCCAGCTTTGGTAAGATGTTACCCATTAAGAATACTTATTTAATGATTTGCAATTCAATTCTAACTATTTTTGGAAAGGTCTCCAAAAGAGGATCACGTAACCAGTATCCTGATTTGGAATATACTGAAGATAACACAACCTTTGTTGTTGTTGTTGTTGTTAGAGAGATGAAGAAGGCTGCCCTGCCCTTCCACATTCTTGTTCCTGTTCTGAAGTCAACAAAGGATCTCCTGGGCCCCAAGGACCACCTGTAAGGTTTTCCTTTATTGGTCTTTCACTAATGTTCCACTTCAAGTACTCCCAGGTGGCAAAGTATCAAATTTTATTGGATAGATTGAGATCGTATCTCGGTGATGCAATCTGCTAAAATCTATCCTCTTTGTGATCTGAAAATTTAACACATTGAATTGAAATAAGGACTACTACTGGCTCTGAAGTAGAGTTTGTATTGAAGAGCAACTGTTGTTTCCCACTAGCTTGGGTGGTAGCCTTTGTACACCGGAAAGGCACTGAAACACAAAGGATGTGACATTTGTGTGTCTCACATATAAGCAGGAATGGGCTGCTGGGGGTTTGCAGGGGTTTGGGAGAACTTTTAGCTAAGATTGTGTACAGTTTGGAGAACCCCCAAATTTCACTCCTGGCTGGCTCCGCCCACCCCACCCCACCCCACCCCTCGCAGGAGTCCCCACGCAGCCCGTTTTGGATGCAGATTAGTGCAGGGCGTACACGTGGCTTGAAGCCTGCGGAGGCCATTTTCGCCCTCCCGGATGCTCAAGGAAAGCCTCCGGAACCCAGGGAGGGCAAAAATGTCCCCCCCCCCGTAATGCAGGACGCCAACTAGGCCACGCCCACCATGGCTAACCGCTTGCTAAAATTTTTGAAGCCCACCCCAGCATATAAGGTTTCCTGTTTCTAGATATTGTTTTGAAATAACATACATATATAATAAGACTTCTTTGCTCTTGTTCTATTACTTAGAGTGCTGGAAACTTTCCAGATGTTTGTTTACTACAGATGTTAATCAAAGCTTCAAGCTATCCCATCTTTCTCTCCTCATTTGATGCTTGCTGAAAGAAAAGAGAAATGATGGAATAAATTTGGTAGATTATTGGACCGCCAATCAATTTCAGTGAATCAGACATTGGGTAGGGCCTTTGAACAATAATTACCACACCTAGAAACATCCTTAGCATTTCTCTCTTCCCTAATATAATACCTTCAAAATATGTTGGATTTGTATTTCATCTACATTTTTTTTTAAAAGCAGGGTTGTCAAACTGGTGGACATGCGCAGGCTATGCCCACCCAGCTCCTTGAAGGAGAAAAACATCGCGATACGTCACGTGATGGCAATGTGACGTGGCGAGTTTGACACCCGTGTTTTAAAGCAAACATAGGTCACAGGAGTAAGACAGAAATCTACCCTTGGGCACTTACTCAAGTGTCACTCATCTGCATCATTGGCTGGTTTCCAAAATGAAGAAAAGTGCAAAAATGAATCAGAAATGACATTTTTATAGAAAATTCCCAATTGGCTTTGTGAAGGCCAAATTCCAATTGTGCTTTTCTTAAGAAAAATAGGAATATTTAGGGATGGGGAAGAGTTATGGGTAGAATAGAGGAGGAGGAGGAGGAGGAGGAGATGATAATGGTTGATGAATGGCGATGATGCCCTCAGTATGAGTGAATTCTGCAACCAGGCTTAGAACCAAACAGAACTGCTATGAAACAACAGCATCCTTGAGAGAAGAAGTTATTTTCAGTAGTACTGAATTGTGCCTGTTGGAAAAGTAACTGAGATAAGTTAAAAGATAGCTGTTTGGCTAAAACTCTGAATAGGGACTTTCTTAAATGGGAGATATAAATACATTGCAACACTGAACAACAGGACTTACTTGATTTTCTTTTAATCTTAAATGTGTTTGATAGGGAGGTCCAGGTCTCCGAGGTCCGAAAGGAAGCCGTGGTGATGATGGCCCAAAGGTAACTGGCCAATGCTGCTTCCTTCTGCATGATAGTCTGTGTATATCCCAGCCAGGGGTGGGTTCTGCTTACCTTTACTACTGGTTCGCAACAGGGCCGCGTGCATGCGCAGAAGACCCCATTCTGATGACGTCAGGGTCGGTGAACGGAGCCTCCCTCTGCTTTTACTACCGGTTTTTATAGAACCGGTCCAAACTGGGGGCAACCCATCACTGATCCCAGCCACTGATCCCACATAATGATTTCATTGTCTATGTAGAATGTGACCTACAAGACCCTTTGTCTTGTTATCTTCTTTTTTTAATAAATATTATTGGGAGAAAAACGATAAGAAGTGCTAAACAGAACTATTTTGAAAATGCGAATAAACCAGGAAGATGGTCTACATTCAGTTTTAGAGCTTTACAAAGAAGTTTCTTTCTTAAACTTTCTCCATCACGTTACGTCACACTGTTACATACCTGTACTTGGCCCCAAAGTGGTGTGAAAGGTTTCAAGAATGCCAATGTTTTTGTGAGGTGTTGTTTTTATACAATTTCTACAACCTACCTATATATCCACCCATAAACAGTCACTAAGCAACTTGTTGTAAGTTGAGGGCTATCTGTATACGCAGAGGTGGGTTTCAGCAAGTTCTAAGCAGTTCCGGAAAACCGGTAGCGGAAATTTTGAGTAGTTCAGAGAAGTAAAAATTCTGACTGGCCCTGCCCCCATCTATTCTCTGCCTTCTGAGTCTCAGCTGATTGGGAGGAAATGGGGATTTTGCAGTATCCTTCCTTCCCCTGCCACGCCCACCAAGCCATGCCACGCCCACCAAGCCACGCCCACAGAACCGGTAGCAAAAAAATTTGAAACCTACCACTGTGTATACCACTGTTTGTAATTACAGTGCCCTGTAATCACATGACTGCCATTTATGACATTTTAGCTGGGAACTGGCATTTACTTCCGGTTTCTAGCAAAAACCTGCCTGCAGCGACTGTAGGTTTGCTTAACCATGGCGTTTGCTTAATGACTGCAGCAATCATTTAATGACCAAAGTGTCTATTCAACAGCCACAGAATTTGCTTAACGACTGTGGTGTTCCCTTAACGACCATCGCAAATAAGGTAAAAATAAGTCCAGTCAAAAGGTGACCCCTTTACCACCATCCCAGGTTACAACCATAATTGCCAGTCTCAGTTAGAGTTGTAAGTTGAGGACTACTGTTCAGGTTTTTCCATTACTTTTATATTGTGTTTTGTAAACATTTCTGAGTCGCGTTAGCATAAACAGCAGGATAAAATAGGTTATGTAAATAAATAAAGTGCATGGAATTTATGATGATCTTTTTGGTTCTAGGGACCTGATGGACCTCGGGGTGAAATTGGTACTCCAGGCCCTCAAGGGCCTCCTGGACCACAGGGGCCAAGTGGACTTTCAATCGAAGGACCTCCGGTAGGTTTATTATTATGCTTGAGCAAGGGGTTGGACTAGATAACTTGCAGGGTCTTTTCCTGTTAGATACTTCTTGTCCAGTTGCTGAGGAACACAAGCAGAAGAGTGTTGGCACTTCCGTGACATGCTTCCGGCGGCATTCGTTTGATAAATAAATAAATATGGTGTCAGAAATAAAACATTGATTTAGATGGGGCTTTAATCTGATCCAACAGTGGTCTCCTTTTTTCATGTAGTTTCAGACACTGCAATGATAGCCTAGGGCAGTGATGGCTAACCTTTTTGCCATCATGTGCCAAAAGTGGGGGGAGCATGGTGGGGTCATACACACGCGTGCCTACATCCATAATTCTATGCGCCCCGCCCCCTGTGCTCCCCCCGATTTTGGCACATGGTCCCGGTAGACCTGTTTTTTGTTCTTCCTGGGCTCCAGAGCCTTTCTAGGAGTCTGGGGAGGGCAAAAACAACCTTCCCCACCCCCTCCGGAGGCTGGAAACAGTGTGTTCCAGACTTCTGGTGGGCCCAGAAGGCCTGAAAATCAGCTGGCTGGCGCACGCATGCATGCCGGAGCTGAGCTCGTGTGCCCACCAATATGGCTCCATGTGCCACCTGTGGCACCCATGCCATAGGTTTGCCATCACGGGCCTATGGCAAGAGTGTCAAACTCAAGGCCTGTGGGCCAAATCCAGCCTGCAGGATGCTTAGATCTGGCCTGTGGGGCCCAACTTGGGAACAGCGAAGGACCACCCTGTGTGGCTCTGCCAGTGAAAACAGACTTGGGAAGGCTCTCCCGAGCTTCATTTTTGCTACTAGAGGATTGCAGGAGGCCATTGGAGCCAAAAACAGAACTCACAAGGGCCCCAGGTGGCCTGTCCCAAACTCCGTTTTCGCTAGCAAAGGGATACAGGAAGCCATCACAGCCAAAAAAGGAGCTCGGGAGCCCGTTTTTCCTGGCAGAGTGCTCGGGCGGACAAAGGCACCCCCGACACGAATGCTATTGAGCTGGCCACGCCCACCCTGGCCAACCCCACTCTGGCCCCCCCAGGTTAGACATAACCCTGATGGGGCCCTCAATGAAACTGTGTTTGACACCCCGACCTAGGGGATTTTATAAAAAGCTTGATACAAAGCAGTATCAAAACTAGAATCAAAAAAAAGTATCGTAGTACCACAAGAGTAAGAAAAATACATTTTCTGATTCTCCTCTTCCTATTTTTCTTTATAATTTTAGGGCTGTATCATCAGATTGCTTTCTTCTCTCCTTCCCTCTAGGCCAGATATGGTGACACAGATATAGGAAAGTGGAGGCAGAGAGGAACTAAAGAAAACCAACTCTGTGGTTAAAAGTCTGCTTGTGTAATGGATGTAATCTATAGTTTGCCCAACAACTGTAGATCAAAACAAGCTACAATTAAAAAAGAATCGGATGCTATGGTTTATGGATTTAATTAAGGGCTATCCCACCCTTTCTTCCATAGTTGAAAACTGTCTTACCATAATTTCATAAAAGCAATGTTAGGATTCCATTTTTCTCCCTTCTCCAGAAAAAAATTGATAATTCATCGTTTTGTTTGGATGAGAAGAAAGGAAGGCAGTGAAATAAATAATAAAGAGCATTTATTCATTTTCAGGGACCAAGCGGAGAAAAAGGAGAAAGGGGAGAAATTGGGCGTCCAGGTCTTCAGGTAACCCTTGGTCTATGCTGGTCTAGAATGAAGTTACTGCAACTACTCAGTCATTAGATATTTCATAGCTGTATTGTTATTATTTATTTATTAAATTTATATACTGCCCATCTCACTATCTAGAGTGACTCTGGGTGGCTTACAAAGAAATAAAAATTGAAGTATAAAAGTCATAAATATAGGAACAGTTACGATTGCAAGAATTAAATTGACCAAAAATCATGGAGCAGGGATGGTGCCTTGTTCTGGTCATTGCACCAGCTACCTCCATCCTAAGCATCTCTATCAGGACCCATGCCAGTTGGCAGAGCCAGGTCTTAAGTTCCTTTCAAAAGGCCAGGAGTTCGGGGAAAAACTTCACTTCAGGAGGCAGGATATTCCAAAGGATGGAGGGGCACAGCAGAAAAGGCTCTTCTCTTACACCCCACTAGCCAAATTTCCTTGTTGGTCTCTTCTATCAGAACATGTGGGGTGAGCCAATCCCATTGGGCAGGATTGTTCCTAAGATATCCTGGACCCATCCCATAAAGGGCTTTAAATCAGGGGTGAAATCTACCTTCCTTACCGGGTCAGAAGTACACACGCCGAGGGTAAAAAACACATTACTTCTTGGTTAAAACCAGGAAATAATGACACCCAGGTGGGTGGGTGGAGCCTTGCGCCATCGCTATCAGTTCTCCGAACCTCCTGCCTCCCCATATACACCTGTGAAGCTGCAGGCTGAATGAAACCTTCAGTTCAGACATTTGACTCCAAGGTAATTGCTTTGATCCTCAGAACATTTACCTGAAGCTTCATGGCTCAATAAAAGTTACAAATGGACAGTGCAATGCCATTAATCAGTCTATATTTAGATTTATGTGTTTTTTTTTAAAAGAAATATGGAGAAGTAAATTATACTATTACTGTTGCTGTTATTAGCAGAAATGTGAATTTAAGTGTACAATTTGACTCATTTTTTGGGTGTTCTTTAGGGTGTTCCAGGACCCACGGGGTCACCAGGACGAGATGGAAGCCAAGGTCCAAGGGTAATATGAAAGAACTAATAGTAATCATCCAGCTACTTCAGTTTGCTCTGCCCCTCCAAACTTAATTTTAGATACTGTAAACTGCTCTTACTAGGTTGGGTTCATGTTCTATGTTTCAGTGTTATACCCAGATGCTCAAAACACAATTCCTGCGTTAAATCCATACAAGGCCCAAAGAAAGAAACCATGTTATCATTTAGCATGACAACATCAGTTCAAACAACTACCTAGTGGTTGGATTCTCACAACCTGTTGAATTGCAAAGCACCAAAGTCCATTTTAGCTTAATCTAGCATGTTGGATTGCGATGGCTCAGTGGGACGTGGTAGCTCAGTGGCTAAGACGCTGACATTGTCGATCGAAAGATCGGCAGTTTAGCAGTTCAAATCCCTAGTGCCGTGTAACGGGGTGAGCTCCTGTTACTTGTCCCATCTTCTGCCAACCTAGCAGTTCGAACGCACGTAAAAAATGCAAGTAGAAAAATAGGGATCACCTTTGGTGGGAAGGTAACAGCGTTCCATGCACCTTTGGCATTTAGTCATGTTGGCCACATGACCACGGAGATGTCTTTGGACAGTGCTGGCTCTTCAGCTTTGAAACGGAGATAAGCACCGTCCCCTAGAGTCGGGGAATGACTAGCATATATGTGTGAGGGGAACCTTTACCTTTACCTAGCATGTTGTACAGTCCTAGAGACTCCTTATTCTTCCCTACCAGCAGAAAATTCTGATTTAGTTCTGTGGTCTTAGATACTTCACAGTGAATCCTGGTGAGGGAAGTACCCAGGATGGCTGAGAGATGTTGATTCTCCGGGAAAAGGCTAAGAATAAAAACATTTCTCAGTTCTCCTTAAGGGGACCTGCAAAGAACTGCTAGAAATATCAACTCAGTTTCCCAAATTTATTTACAGTAAGCGATTGGCTTACTGTACAGTAAGCTAATTTTGGTTGAGATTACTAAATTGGAGCACACAGTCATTCTTTCACAGGCAGCTTTTTATTCTTTCATGTCTGAGATGAATGTACTGTACTTTCCAGATGTTTGGATTATAGAGGCTGGAAAAGGGGATATTACCTCCTCCTGCTGAAGCAGAGTCTTAGTGTTTTTCCTCCCACTCTGGCAAATATTTTGAAATGAATTCCTGCCTTCCTTTCTCTACAGCATCTGGTACTGCCTGAAGGAAATTACTCCACTCCATCGATGGCTTGTTTGTGTCAGTTCATGATATCATTGTTGAGGTCTTGTCTGTCCTTAGCAGGGAGCAATGCTATTATCAAACTGAATGGAACTTTTATCTATAGACACATGAATAGAATTGTCTCTATAAATATTTACTCCGAAGGAAGATTCGCTTTGTTCTAAATATATAACAGTCTTCTTCAACTTTATGTTACCCAGATGTCTGGGAGTACAATTTTAGAACTGTCAGTCAGTATATACATATTATGTGGTAAACACCACATTTTCTCAATGAGCTTTGTGTTTTACTCTTAGGATTTTTTTTTAAAAAAAATTGAAATCTTTATTTTCTTCAAATACTTGAGAAGGAATTTGTGAAGGACTGCAGGCAGTCCTCAACTTATGACCACAATCGAACCCAAAATTTCCATTGTTAAGTGAAACATTTGTTAAGCGAGTTTTGCCCCATTTTACGATCTTTCTTACCTCAGTTGTTAAGTGAATCGCTGAAGTTGATGAGTTGGGAACTTGGTTCTTAAGTGAATCTGGCTTCCCCATTGACTTTGCTTGTCAGAAGGTGGCAAAACAGAATCACATGATCTTAGGACACAGCAACGGTCATAAATGTGAACCAGTTGCCAAGCATCTGAATTTCGGTCACGTGATGCTGCAAAAGATTGTAACTGTGGAAAAATGGTCATAAATCACTTTTTTCAGTGCCGTTGAACTTTGTGAACTTTGAACGGTCACTAAATGGACTGTTGTAAGTCAAGGACTACCTGTAGATGAATCTAAAGCCAAGGACTGAAGATGGGTCACTGAGGGTTGTCTGAAGGTCTAGAGCACGAGTGTCAAACTCACAGTGTCAAATTGCTATCATGTAATGCTTTGCAATGTTTTTTCCCTTTGTGGAGCTAGGGTGGGTGTGGTCTATGTATGATGCATCCGGCCCACAGGCCGCCAGTTTGACACCCCTGGTCTAGAAACATCTGGCTTATAAATCAACCTTGTTACCATCTTTGGCAATAGCTGCTATTATTTTATTTATTTATTTTATTAGTCATATTTCTATGCTGCCCACTCTCCAAGGACTCTCCAAAGACATTATACTGAATACATATTGCCCCCAACAATCTGGATCCTCATTTTACCCACCTTGGAAGGATGGAAGGCTGAGTCAACCTTGAGCCGGTGAGATTTGATCCGCTGATCTGCTGATCTAGCAGTCAGCTGAAGTAGCTGCAGTACTGCACTCTAATCACTGTACCACCTTGGCTCTCTATTGAGAGTCTGGCTGAAGATATGATAGTTACTGGCAGAGTTTAGTAATTCTTGCTCTGAGAAACTGTGGATGGAGTGTTTGCTATGAAGAAATGGGTGACAGATGAAAAAGGCTGAAAGGAGAATGTTGAAAACAACAGACAACAGTAGATTTTTCTATCACATCCCATTCTTTTTCCCCCCTATTGAGATGTTATTAATCTTGATACATTGTATTATTTCAATGCAGATTTTTATACAATATAATTATAAATTATAATACAATGTAATATAATTATAAATTATGACTATTCTGTTATTCATAAAGCTGAAAGTATTGATAAAAAGAAGAAGAAAAGTAACATTTCTATCAATACTAATAACATTTTAGGATGTCAAGATTGCAAACATAAAATTACATAACTTGTCATCCAAAATTGAGTATAATATAAAAAAGGACCACTGCATGTCATATTTAAGTAGTTATGTGACAATAGTTTTGGTCTGAAATGAATTACTTAATATTAAGATCACAATTGTATTATTATTGAGTTGTGGTGGAGCAGTGGTTAGAAAGCAGTATTGCAGGCAAACTCTGCCCACTGCCAGAACTTCAATCCTGACCAATTTAAGGTTGACTCAGTCTTCCATCCTTCTGAGGTTAGTAAAATGAGTACCCAGATTGTTGGGGGAAGTAGGCTGACTCTTAAACTGCTTCGAGAAGGCTGTAAACAACTGTGTATAAGTCTAAGTGTTAGTGCTATATAAGGTAAAGTTAAAGGTTCCCCTCACACATATGTGCTAGTCATTCCCGACTCTAGAGGGCGGTGCTCATCTCCATTTCAAAGCTGAAGAGCCAGCGCTGCCCAAAGATGTCTCCATGGTCATGTGATCGGCATGACTAAATGCCAAAGGCGCATGGAACGCTGTTACCTTCCCATCAAAGGTGATCCCTATTTTTTTACTTACATTTTTTACATGCTTTTGAACTGCTAGGTTGGCAGAAGCTGGGACAAGTAACGGGAGCTCACCCCGTTCTGCGGCACTAGGGATTCGAACCACTGAACTGCCAACCTTTCAATCGACAAGCTCAGTATCTTAGCCACTGAGCCATTGCATCCCAGTGCCATATACATGTCAATAAAAAGAGATAAAGGATAGATGAATACTTTAACTTGTTATAACTTAAAAATATTTTAACTTTAATATAAAAATAAACATGTTTTTAGGTTGGTCTTAGCCATTGGGTGAGGCATAAAGCATAGGGGTGGAGAACCTGTAGCTTTCTAGCTGTGATGAGGAATGGTAGGTATTAGGGTTCGAAGTAACACCTCCAATGAAAGAAGACTCTTTAGTTACAGCAACATCTGGAGGGTCACAGCCCCACCAATACCTGGGCAGAGCAGCTCAGTAATGATAGCATTGTTTGAATAATAAAGGTAGCAATGGGAATATCTATACTGTAGAAGCACAGGGCAGTGCAAAACCGATGGAAAAACAAATGCTTCCCAAGTACCTAAAGTAAGTACCTTTCTTTAAAACAATAAAGGAAATATGCCTTTCTCCTGCCTTGCATGTCTTTTCTCGAACATCTCTGTGCCTATCACTTCTTTTCATGGACAGGAGGGGTGGGGGAATAAAGCTATTCATAACTGGGATTGTTTATTTGCCTTCTGTCCGAGACAATTAATGGTGTACAATTTTCCATCTCCTTGGCTTTAGTCTGTCATTGAGTCATTGTGTGTAAAGCCAAGAATGATAAACAATGAAAAACAGGATTTTGTTCTGCTAACTTTCAATGTTCTAATTGTAATAGTTTTTTTTCTTTCTTTCTTTCTTTCTTCCTTCCTTCCTTCCTTCCTTCCTTCCTTTCTTTCTTTCCTTCCTTCCTTCCTTCCTTCCTTCCTTCCTTCCTTCCTTCCTTCTTTCCTTCCTTCCTTCCTTCCTTCCTCTTTCTTTCTTTTCTTTCTACCTTTCTACCTTTCTTTCTACCTTCCTTCCTTCCTTCCTTCCTTCCTTCCTTCCTTCCTTCCTTCCTTCCTTCCTTCCTTCCTTCCTTCCTTCCTTCCTTCCTTCCTTCCTTCCTTCCCCTCTCGGTCTCCCTCTTCTTCTCCCATCAAACTGATCTGCTTTGCTATTTCTGCAAGCATATCTAATAACAGGGTTAAAGCCCTCTTCATTCCAAGCTATTCTTTTCCTAAGCATGCTACACAGATGTTAAGTTTGTTCAGATGACAGGGTACTATTTTATAAGAGTTTGTTTATTTTAAAGAAAAAAAAACTGGCCTGCCAACTATGATTCTAAGCAAACTATCAAACTCTCTGTCTCAGGAATCGTAGGGGAGAGGAAGAGAAATCATTCTTTGCCATAAATTTGCAACTCGGTCATTGCAATAAATAAGACATTACAATGGGGATGCATCATAAAATTTCAGCTCATATGTTTCATCTCAAAGCTTTCTTCCAAGTTTATAAATCTAAAACTATAATGTAAAACTTAGAATCCTTAAGCCCTTTAGTTTCAGAGGCACTTGGAGAATTAAGGTAACTTTGTTTGCCATCCTATCAAATAACATTCACCTACTTGGAATAGTATGTGCAAGAGGTGGGTTTCAGCAGGTTCTAACCACATCTGGAGAACTGGCAGTGGAAATTTTGAGTAGTTCGGAGAACCGGTAAATGCCACCTCTGACTGGCCCCGCCTCCATCTGTTCTCTGCCTCCCGAGTCCCAGCTGATCAGGAGGAAATGGGGATTTTGCAGTAACCTTCCCCTGGAGTGGGGAGGGAATGGAGATTTTACAGTATCCTTCCCCTGCCACGCCCACCAACCAAGCCCACAGAACTGTTAGTAAAAAATTTTGAAATCCACCACTGGTATGTATGTGCATAATGTATTTTCCATCGGGTGTTGAAACAGCACCTGATGCTGTCTCACATTGCTAAAATCACTTGAGTTCTAAAGTTGATCTTGCTTTCAACTTATGTTAATCAAGGGTACCCTGCTCCTTTTAAATCACTGTTATTGGGGCATATGATTAAAAAAGGGCGGGATTTCATTTGCCTGGCCACGCCCACCATTTTCAGTGGATCGATCCCACCCGTTCCCCGCCATTACAGGCAACATCCCGCTATATATTTTAAATTTGTCCCAAGGTGCTTTTTCAAAAGACAACTGGACTTTCTTGTTTGGTATTTTTTCTTCCTTGAAAACTTTAGCTTCTCATCCGAGAAGCTTTCAAAGCTGCAGAACTGAAGAAGCTTCTTGGATGAAAAGCGAAACATTTTCAAGGAGAAAAAAAAACAAAACAAGAAAGTCCAATTGCTTTTTGTAAAAATACCTTTGGGACAGCCATGATTAAATGATTGAGACCCTCCATAGACATATTTTAAATTTGGGGTCTGTGTGTGTGTGTGTGTGTGTGTGTGTGTGTGTGTGCACGCGCGCACGCACGTGTGTGCATGCATGTTTTGGTGTAAAAGGGATGCCATGTGAGAAGCAACATCAGAATGTGCAGTATATGGTACAAGTCATAGTCTTAAAAGTAGCGGTTCTTCAGTCAACTTGAGCAGGGGGTTTGACTAGAAGACCTCCAAGGTCCCTTCCAGCTCTTGATATTCTGTTCTGTTCCTGTTCCTGTTCCTGTTCTGTTCTGTTCTGTTCTGTTCTGTTCTGTTCTGTTCTGTTCTGTTCTGTTATTCTATTCTATTCTATTCTATTCTATTCTATTCTATTCTATTCTATTCTATTCTATTCTATTCTATTCTATTCCTTGCATACTGTGGAAATTAGAGATGAACAGGGCCACTTAGGCATGGAGTCCATCCTCTTGTTCAGAATAGGAATCCAATTTTTTTAAAAAATTTAATTTATATGCTGCCCTTTTCCGGAAACTCAGGGCGGTTTACAATGCGTTGAGCAATAGCCTTCATACTTTTGTATATACCTGCTTAGTAGGGCTTTCGGCCCCCCCCAAGCGGTGTTCTTTTTTATACAAAGTCAGTTTATTGCCCCCACAATCCGGGTCCTCATTTTACCTACCTTGAAAGGATGGAAGGCTAAATCAACCTTGAGCCTGGTGAGATTCAAACTTGCAGTAATTGCAGGCAGCTGGTGTCACTTTAGCATTACTTAAGCTGCTGCACCACCCAGGCTCATTCATCAGTATCTGGCCTCCACTTGGACACTTTTAGTAAAGGTGTTGCTAAAAGTTGTCTTCACCGTTGTCTTCACTGTCATGTCACTAATACTATAACAAACTGCCCTACTGTAACTTTTCTGGGATTAAGTTTTGAACTTGGAAGAATAAACAGAGAGAATTCCACATCTGTTATTTATCAGAATGTGGCAATATGGATTCATTCCCTAAACCGCTTTCCAATTAATCTCTTTTTTTTCCCCGCACACATGCTCACACAGCAAACCTCAGAAGCAGGACTACATAGTCTATGCAAAGGTGGAAATGAAGTGTGTGTGTATAGCATATGGGCATAGGAGAAACAAACCATGAATGACTCAGCTCCAGCAATTCAACACTAGCTCTATTCAATCAAGAACATCTATGAGTAACTCCAAAAACAGAACATTTGGTTTAAAGCATAAATGTGAATTTTCTTATAAATACTATAGAAATCTTGCATAGAAGGTGTCAGGTACAAAAGATCAAGACCACACAAGTTCCAATTAAACTGATTTATTACTAATTATTAGTAATTAGTAATTTATTACTAATAAATCATGAATAGGCACAAGAATCTACTCAAATAAGAGCCAATGAATGATGTCAAATAAGAGTCAACAAATTCATGGGAGGTTGGACTTTGTTTGTTAGTGACTACATAGGGATTCTAGGCTGATTCCTCTTTTGGCTCCGTCCCGGTTTTTGGCACTCCTTCTTCTACAAACAGCCATGTAAATATGAGTAATACACTTTAGCCATAGGAACTAAGTTTAAAAGGTTTCCAAAAATTCTACAACAATCATCCATTTTATTAGTCCAAATCATTTATTAGAATTCTCCACTATCACTTATTTTTGTTGATTTTAAGCAAAAGGAAACAGATGACCATAAGTTTCGTTATTTAGCTTTATATAGGGTTGTCAAATTCAAGGCCCACTGGCCAAATCTAGCCCACGGGGTGCCTAGATCTGGCCCACGGGGACTCCCTGGAATCAGCAAAGGAATGGCTCGTGGTGCCTCTGCCAGTGAAAATGGAGCTCGGGAGGGCTGCCCTCCCGAACTCCGTTTTTGCTGGCAGAGGATTGCAGAATGCTGTGTCAGCCGAAAAAGGAGCTCAGAGCCCATTTTTGCTGGCAGAGCACTCAGGCCACCACAGGTGCTGGCACATGAGTGACATTGAGCTGGACATGCCCACCCTGGCCCCTTGAGGTCAAACACAACCCTGATGTGTCCCTCAATGAAATCATTGAGGGACACATCAATGTGTCCATTGATTGAACCAGCAAAGCATCCCTGGCCTGCTCTTGAGTTGCCATAGGCCAGGGGGGATGGGAAACTAGCAAAAGCAGCCAAAGACAGATGCACATTCCAGGCTTATCACTCTCATGGCTGTATCTCAGGATTACCTACAGCAGCTGGAGGGGAGTGACCTCTACAACCCATGAAATTGCTCCGTTGGGAATGTGATTGATGACACACTCTGGGAAGAGAGGGGAAACAGGATCATAATTGGAACGTAAATTACTTAGACAGATGCACATTCCAGGCTTATCACTCTCATGGCTGTATCCCAGGGTTACCTACAGCAGCCGGAGGGGAGTGACCTCTACAACCCATGAAATTGCTCCCTTGGGAATGTGATTGATGACACAACCTGGGGGGAGAGGGGAAACAGGGTCGTAATTGGAGCATAAATTACGTAGGGTCAGAGCTGGCTTTACTTGGGAACATGCTGACATGAAGCTCCTAATAAATGACTGGATTTCTTTTGAAGCTTGGCTCGAGACTCATGATTTAATTAGGTCATCCATTGGAACCCTGACAACACCCCTGTACTATACGTATATGAGAATTAATACAACCTTTATATATATGCTATGGCTAATTCTTTTAAACCGTTATAATGAGCAAAATAGTAATCCAAGTATTTTCATGTCTTTTAGGGCCTGATAGGCAAAGACGGACCAACTGGACCTCCAGGTTCCTCAGGACCAGTGGTAAACACCATCATATTATTCCATTCTTTTAAAAATGGTTAAAAACTTTGAATCACAAAAGGGGAATAAGGAATATCTGTTAACTTGCTAAATAACAAAGTTAATTCATTAACTCTGGATTTCCCAGCACAATGGCTGAGAATACTCATGTACCCACAAATACTGTGCCTCTTAAATTATACTTTTAAAAATATCTAATTAAAAAAATATATAGAATTTTATCTGTGAAACAAAGTGTACGCCTTTGGCATCATTTTTATTTCCAAAAATGCTTCTGGATCTCAAATGAGACTTGAGGTCTGTTTCAGAAAATAGAAATGATGGATGCATTGGAATCTTTATGTCTTTAAAAAGTCACAAATCTCTGAACTAATTTCAGTCATAACATGCAACAGCTAAAACCCTGAGTCAGTTCCAAAGATTAGGGAGTTATTCCAAGGGTTAGTCCTAGCTTTGGCATACAATGATCCACCTAATGGGTTTCATTTCTGTTTTTTTCCATGGAACTTCCATGTCAAGATTATCGATCCAACTTGAGAAAGAAACCTCAAGGCCAAAAACCTGGAATAGCAGGTCGTGGTTGTCCCAAAGGTGCTTTTTCAGGAGGCAACTGAAAACTTTCTTGTTTTTTCTTTTGAAGATGTTTCGCTTCTCATCCAAGAAGCTTCTTCAGCTCTGACAGGACAGTGGGGAATGGAAGGATTTATACTCCTCACAGACAGCTGGTTATCTGCAACCTTTTAGAGGGTCGTTGAATGGTAATGGTGTGGGAGTATGAATGGATTTTCAGAGGAAAAATTGCAGGCTACAAGAACCATTTGCACTACTCAGGTGACCCTGAGGACGCAGATAAATCTCCAAGTGCTTCAAGGACCCTCTAGAAGGATGCAGATGACCTGCTGTCAGCAAGGAATATTCATCCTTGCATTCCCCACTATTCTGTCAGAGCTGAAGAAACTTCATGGATGAGAAGAGAAACATCTTCAAAAGAAAAAACAAGAAAGTCCAGTTGCCTCCTGAAAAAGCATCTTTGGGACTGGAATAGCAAATCTTAAAAAAAACAAAAAACCTTGCTTTATCTAGTTAATATAGCCAATTTCACCCATTTTATTTTGCCTGGATTACTGTAATCATAGTTCGAACTACAAGAAAGGAAAATCAGGGAATGTATTTGCAAACAGTTAAAACAGTCCAGATCAGTCTTAAGTATTATTCTCCAAAGCCCCTGAGAGCAGACTGAGAAATAATGAGTAGAAGCTTCTTAAAGAGAGCGGAAATAAAATGGAATTTCCTGACAGTAACAACAGATAATCAGTGGAAAGCTTGCTTCATAGAATTGTGGGTGCTCTATCACTACAGGTCTTCAAAAATATACAACTATTTCTCTGGGTTGGTGTAGGGTACCTGCCTTGGGCAAGGAGTTGGACTAAAAGAACTCCAAGGTCCTCCATAACTCTTCCAGCTTATGATTCTACATATTTTACTTGGGAGATGATGAGGCTAATTGTCTAAGTGCCTTTAGGCAAACTATGAGTTACTGTGAAATGTAAACACAGCCAGTGGCTGTGTAATCAGGAGGGGGCAGAACAAAGGGATGTGATTGTGAAAAATGAAAGAAAATCTGGGAAGTTCCTGACTGGAATCTCATTGAACGGACAATGCAGAAGTTGCCCTCTAGTCATGGATATGCAAAAGAAGAGGTTTCATTATGGATGATAGATGGAAAGTCCCCCATTCTAAGACAAATACTGCATCCAGTTGGTCACCACACTATTAAAAAGAAGTTGAGACTCTAGAAAGAGTGCAGAGAAGAGCAACCAGGATGATTAGAGAACCGGAGACTCAAACATATGAAGAATGGTTACAGGAACTGGGCATGGCTAGTCTAGTGAAGAGAAGGACCAGGGGAGGGTGGTGGGTTCCTCCCAGTTCCGCCCAGTTCCGCCAAGCCGGTAACAGTAACGATATGATGTCACTGAAGCAGTTCTGCTCCCCCCACCCCCTCCACCCTGCATTATTCTTACCTTTTATTTGGCCCCACCCCCAATCTATTGCTGCCTCCTGAGTCCCAGCTATCGGCTAGAGGGAAAAAAACTGTTTAAACTCTTGCCACAGGGCTTCAAAGGGCCGCCCTACAGCTGATCAGTGTTAAAAGAAAACAAATGGGTAGACCGGTGCCTGCAAAAATAAATGGGTAGACCGGTGCCTGCAAAAATAAATGGGTAGACCAGTACAGCTCTGCAAGCAGTTAAAAGCCTGGTAGACCAGTACCTCTGCTAAATCCTAAAGAATTGTCACATGATCACCAAGCCACGCTCACAAAATAAGCCATGCCCACAGAACTGGTAGTAAAAAAAATTAGAACCCACCCCTTGGAGACATGATAGCAGTGTTCCAATATTTGAGGGGCTGCCACAGAGAGGAAGGAAGGGGTCAAGCTATTTTCCAAAGCGCCTGAAGGCCAGACAAGGAATAATGGATGGAAACTGACCAAGGAGGGATTCAACCTAGAAATGAGGAGGACCTTTCTAACAGTGAGAGCAATCAACCAATGGAACAGAAGTTGCTTTCAGAAGTAGTGGGAGCTTCATCACTAGAAGCTTTCAAGAAGAGACTGGACTGCCATCTGTCAGAAATGGTGTAGGGTCTCCTGCTTGGTCAGGGGTGTTGGACTAGATGATCTACAAAGTCCCTTCCAACTCTGTTAACCTGTTAAATAAGTCTGTGGACTAACTAATTTATTACTGCTTTTGTTGAAAAGTTTACTGAGCAATAACTTGGTTGGTAGATGAGACTTTATCTGTGCTTCTGCAGGAATAATTTGCATTTGGTTTACCAGTGGAGGAAGTGCATAGTTAACCTCACCATGACTCATCTGCTGTCTTTCTGATTCTTGGGCCAAGGTGATGGAGAATGTCAGCAAAGTTTTGAAGCACAATTATATATAAACAGGATGTCTGAACTTCTATTACTTTATTGTGTTCTCTATGCAGGGAATACCTGGTGCTCCAGGTGTCCCAGGAATAATGGGTAATATTGGCCCACAAGGAGATGCTGGACCACCTGTAAGTAAGAATCCATCATTCTCTCTCTCTCTCTCTCTCTCTCTCTCTCTCTCTCTCTCTCACTCTCACTCTCACTCTCACTCTCTCTCTCATTCTGTCTGTGTGTGTGTGTGTGTGTGTGTGTACAGATAGTCCTTGACCTATGACCATAATTGGCGCCAAAACTTATATCAGCAAGCTATGTTGTTAAGTGAGTTGTGACTGATTTTATGACCTATTTTGCTATGGTTGCTAAAGGAATCCATCTTCCCCTCATTGACTTTGCTTCTCAGAAGCCCTCTGGGAAGATCACAAATGGTGATTCCATAACCCCAGGGTGCTAGAACTGTCATAAATACACGCCAGTTGTCAACTGCCCAAATTTTGATCACCTAACCCAGAGAATACAGAGATGGTCATAAGTTAAGACCAAGGATAAGTCACTTTTTCCAATGCCCTCATAACAGCGGTGGGTTGCTATTGGTTCGCACTGGATTGGGCGAACTGGTAGCGGTGGCGGTGGGAGGCTCCGCCCACCCGCCCGGATGCTTCTGTGCATGCACAGAAGTGCCGCACACATGCTCGCACATGAGCAAACCGGTAGCAACAGGATTTGGAACCCACCACTGCCTCATAACATTGAACTATCATTAATTGAATGATCTATTAAAAGAAATAATAGTGGCTGATTTACTTGTATATTGTGATATATAAGAGAATAGTACAATAAATATTTTGTAGGTCCATCTTTATTTGATGGACCTCCTCAACTATACCTTATAAATGTAAACCTTATGATCAATATGCTGTTTGCCTTCTATGTGATGGCAGCTAGGACAGTTCCTCAAATCACCAAGCAAATGTCTTCTCAAGTAGACACAATGACAATATGGTAGGACAGTGATGGCTAACCTTTTTGCCATCGCGTGCCAAAAGCGGGAGGAGCGCGGTGGGGTCACACGCACGCGTGCCCACATCCATAATTCTATGCACCCTGCCCCCTCCCAGTACTCCCCCCACTTTTGGTACGTGATGGCATGGTGGACCCGGTAGGCCCGTTATTTGCTCTCCCCAGGCTCCAGAGCCTTTCTAGGAATCTGGGGAGGGCAAAAACGGTCTCCCCGCCCCCAGAGGCTCTCTGGAGGCCGGAAACAGTGTGTTTCCTGACTTCTGGTGGGCCCAGAAGGCCCGAAAATCAGCTGGCTGGCGCACACGAGTGCCGGAGCTGAGCTCACGTGCCCACTGATATGGCTCTGCATGCCACCTGTGGCACCCGTGCCATAGGTTCGCCATCACAGTGGTAGGAGAATCCAGAAATCCAAATCCACTTGTTTGTGTCATTTTACTATGATCAAAAGTAGTTTTGTTGTATTTCAGTGATTTTGATGTGTCAAGTGATCTCTCCTGGAGACCTGGACATTCGTTTAACATCCTCAGAGCCAAATTGGAAACCATCCTTTTAAATAATCTTTCATATGTGTGTAGAGAGCAAATATTTCATTTTTCCTCCTAGCCATGATTTTCACAAAATCATATCCTTCCCCCATAAAGAAAGTACCATATTTTTCGGAGTATAAGACGCACCTTTCCCCCCCAAAAAGAGGGTGAAAATCTGGGTGCGTCTTATACTCTGAATGTAGCCCTGCCCAGCTTCTCAAACGGAGGTTTCAGAGGCTGAAAAAAAGCATCAGAAACGAAGCTTCAGTAAAGAAGCCCCCAAACAGAGCTTCAGAAAAAAGGCCCCAAACAGAGCTTTAGAAGCTTTTTTTCTGAAGCTCTGTTTGAGGGCTTCTTTACTGAAGCTTCGTTTCTGATGCTTTTTTTCAGCTTTTTTTCGGAAGCTTTCAGAGGCAGGAAAAAAGAAAAAAAAAAGCAAGGCACAGAGCTCACAACCAAGGAACCTATTGCTAAAATTCACCTCTGGAAACAGTTGATTGTGGGTATTCCAGGAGGCCAATCCACCTGCCAATCAGCTTTTTTCTTATTTTTCTCCCCAAAAACTAAGGTGCGTCTTATACTCCGAAAAATATGGTAGCTTTTGAATGAAAGATCCTGTTGCCATCCCTGTACATCTCTTTCCCACCTCCCCCATGCTAACTGTAATGTTGGTTGGGGTGGAAGATTTTCACCAGGATAGCTGAGAAAACTTCCACCTTGATCTATGTCCATGTGCCTAAAACGAAATGATTTTGGAAACACTGACATGTTTTGTAACTGCAGTACCAAAGTAACATTTTCTTTGTCTCTGTAGACATTTAAAACAGCTCTATTTGAATTTTTTTTCTTTCACTTAGAATGAAAACAATGGCTGTCTTCCAAGAAGTCGTTTTACACATGTTCCCCAATAGAGCAGAGTTTGAAAGATCTTACTGCTAAGTGTGGGATCTGCTATGAATGTCTGCCTGGAATATGACAATTCTTTTGCTATTATAGCAATAGCACTTAGACTCATATATCGCTTCATGGTGCTTTACAGCCCTTTCTAAGAGATTTACAGAATCAGCCTATTGCCCCCAACAATCTGGGTCCTCATTTTACTGACTTCAGAAATATGGAAGGCTGAGTCAAATCTGAGCCGGTGAGAATCGAACTGCTGGCAGTTGGCAGAATTAGCCTGCAATACTGCATTCTAACCACTGTGCCACCACGGCTCTTATACTTATTATATACACAGATATTTTCCTTCTAACCCAAATATCAGCCAATATCTAGATGGCCAAAAGCTCGTCACGAGCATATTGCACCTCATCACAAAGATACCCTGCCATAAGTAATTTTGCTAAATTTTGCAGTCATCTTTGAAGTGTGTTGGGAAGTACAATCCCATCTTTCTTAAATAACTATGGCTGCAGTGGGATTGAAAACACACGTCTTCCATGTTGCCACATTTATAAAAGCCAGTGAATTACAAAGGAGTGTGGAACTTATTTACATTACATGTTGTGCTTATTTACATTACATTTTGTGCTTCCCTCCAACCCAGGGACTTCCTGGAGTAAAAGGCGAGAAAGGTGAACGTGTAAGTGCCCTAATCACAGATTTTGAAGACAGCTTCTTTATTTTTAGAATGAAGTACTACTTTGGGAGGTGGGTTGTTCTTTTTTCAGGATCTGTAGGCGGCAGTCCTGAGCATGTTTATGTAGGAGTAAGTCCTTGTGGGCCTTGTGAGTAGACACCATAGGCTGTGCTGCCAAGAGATCCCAACCTTTTCCTAGTTTAGTCCCCTCCAGATGAGTTGGGATTCCCAGGAAGCCACAATGGGATTGAAAGTTCAAAGAATTGTATTCTCAACACATTTGGAAGAGGTCAAGTTAGTGAAAGTGGATTGTATGTGAGGAACATCTGTATTTTATGCAAGTTATGGGAGCTGATGTATCACTATATCCTCAACATACAGGGAGATCTTCAGTCCCAAGCAATGGTACGGGCAGTGGCTCGTCAGGTGTGTGAACAGCTTATCCAGTGTGAGTACAAGAAATAATGTACTATCATTGTTCTAATGATTTGTAGATTTTAAGCAGGGGTGAAATCCAGCAGGTTCTGACAGGTTTGGGAGAACCAGTAGCAGAAACTTTGAGCAGTTCAGAGAACCGGTTGCAGAAATTTTGAGTAGTTCAGAGAACTGACAAATATCACCTCTGACTGGCCCCAAAGCGGGGTGGGAATGGAGATTTTGCAATATCCTTCCCCCAGGAGGGGAGGGAATGGAGATTTTGCAGTATCCTTCCCCTGGAGTGGGGTGGGATGGAGATTTTGCAGTATCCTTCCCCTGGAGTGAGGTGGGAGTGGAGATTTTGCAGAATCCTTCCCCCAGGAGTAGGGTGGGAATGTAGATTTTGCAATATCCTTCCCCCAGGAGGGGAGGGAATGGAGATTTTGCAGTATCCTTCCCCTGGAGTGGGGTGGGAATGGAGATTTCGCAATATCCTTCCCCCAGGAGGGGAGGGAATGGAAATTTTGCAGTAACCTTCCCCCAGGAGTGGGGAGGGAATGTGGATTTTGGAGTATCCTTCCCCTGAGGTGGGGTAATAGGGATTTTGCAGTATCCTTCCCCTGCCACTCCCACAAGCAACACCACACCCACCAAGCCACGCCCACAGAACCGGTAGTAAAAATATTTGGATTTCACCACTGGTTTTAACTGCTAGATGTATTTGCACATTTTTTTTAAAAAAAAATACATTTCTGTGTAATTTATTGGGCCAGACCCAACTCATAACTCTCAAATCGATGCCCCCTTCTCCTTCTTATTAATGTAAAACTCAATCAGGATAGAGTTCTTAGATGAAGCTTATGTTCTCTGTATTTATCTGCATGGCAGCTCACCTGGCTAGATACAACTCCATCTTAAATCAGATTCCGAGCAACTCAATCTCAACACGGACTATCCCAGGTCCCCCTGGTGAACCAGGACGACAAGGCTTACCTGGACCACAGGGAGAGCAAGGATCTTCAGGAAGCCCAGGTTTCCCTGGCAATCCTGGCCAACCTGGAACACCAGGAGAAAGAGGTAAGTGGCCGACTAAGACATATAAAGCTGGAGCTTGTCCAAAGGCCACCAAAGACAGCTTATGGTTGTCTGATGTTTTTGGAAATGTCCAAATGTATTATTAGAGTAGTCCTATTAAGAAGAGCTTCTATGTGAAGCTCTCTCTTCCGTGAAATAGAATTTCCATCTCAAATGTGAATATTGTGCCTTGGTAAGTATTGTGCTCAACTTCAACTAGGATGACTTTGTTCACTTTCAACTGTCTTCAGTCCTGATAGTCTAAGTTTTGCCCATCTGGAGTCTATCAGTTATCTTCTCTTTATGAACTCTCAAATGACAGAAGAACTGATGATCTGTGGGAACCATCAGTTATCACTGACGTTGATAGATTTGGAAACCTGCTGACTGAATGAGGGACTACCAGAATTATTTTTGAAACAGAGATCCTAGGTTGTTGTTGTTTTTTGGCACGGCCTATGCCACATATATCCAAATTACATACTTGAAATACTTGAAGTCCAGGAACCAGAATAACTAAATAATTCACTGTGAAATAAATGGACTTTAATGTATAAAAAAGATTATTTCAGGCACAAATATTTTCCACCAGACAGCTTCTCTTTCCATTGATCTTTATCCTGAATGGAAATTTGTTCTGGGCATGTATAAGTAATATTTGTTCCTTGGGTTAGAAGATTCCAAGGAATGTTTGAAATAATTTACAATTTTTAGTGATACCAGAAATCTATTCTGCTAGACTTTCCCATTACTAACCTTTCTACCAATTCTTCATACTATTGACTCAGAATCTTGTTTAATGGCATTTTAGCTCATTGTCCCTACTCTCGGGAGTACTAGAAAAAATGTGCTCCATCATTTCATAAAACCTTTTCGAGATTGCTTCTTTACAAATTACCTCTACAAATAAATAAGTTGAAGGGACGCAGAGATAAGGTGATCGAAAAAGTCAGCGGCAATCTTGTGATCAAAGCTCTGTAATGAAAGTAAAAAAGAGGGAGGAAGCTGCCATTATGAAAGAGGTGGAGAATTCAAAAAAATTAGAGCTGAGGAAGGAGCAGCAAATAATTGAAAGCTGCTACTGCTTTAATATATATTTTTTTATTAGCCCTTGGGCCATATCAAAATGCAGTTGCAGACAGAAATTATTACTAAAATCTGATAAAAACAATTTAAAATGGAATTGGATAAAATACGATTTAAAATGAAATTGGAGCAAAATACGATTTAAAATGGAATTGGAATAAAATACAGTTTAAAATGATAGCTTTGATTAGCCTATAGGCCATATCAAAGCACAAGGTGCAAACACATATCGCCAATAAAATCTTATACAAACAATTTAAAATAAGAGTAGGGTAAAATACAATTGTTATAGGATAAGATACAATACAATATAATTTAATGCATAAATATATAAAATAGAATAAAATGACATAAAATTATATTTCGGTGTCACCCTTACAATCTACCCCAATCAATCCCATGTATGCAGATCTCAACCGAACATTTTGTTTAAGTATTGTGCTGTGTTAAATGTTATTTTCAAGTTCTGGCCGGACATAAAATAAGTTGTTTTGATATGGGGATCCCAATGGGTCATTTGTTTGGTATATAGACCAAGATACTTGTCTCTTACCCCCTTATGCAAGCAACAAATAGGATGTGAGCCAGGTTACTGCTTTAATCTTAAAATGGGATATAATGAATAAATCTGGGGATCAGATTGGTTTGCATGTGCGTATGAACAGCCTGCTATTTTAGAAATAATTGAAGTTGATAGCTGTTCCAAAGGTGCTTTTTAAAAGGCACTGGATTTTCTTTGTTTTTCCTTGAAAACGTTTCGCTTCTCATCCAAGAAGCTCCTTCAACTGGATTGGAAGATAAACATCTTCAAGGAAAAACAAAGAAAGTCCAGCTGACTTTTGAAAAAAAAAAAGTTTGGGACCACCATGACTGGATAACTAAGAATTTCCATAGACAAGAACTTGATAGCATACTATCGCATAAATGGAATAATGGGTGGAAACTGATCAAGGAGAGATTCAGCCTAGAAACAAGGAGAAGTTTTCTGACAGTGAGCACCATCAATCAGTGGAACAGCTCGCCTTCAAAAGTTGTGGGAGTATCATCCCTGGAAGCTTTCAAGGAGAGACTGGACTGCCATCTGTCAGAAATGGTGTAGGGTTCCTGCTTGGGCAGGGAGTTGGACTAGATGCCTTACAAGATCCCTTCTAACTGGTAGCCTGGTAGCTCAGCAGACTAAAGCATTGTGATTAACACCAGCTGTCTGCAATTACTGTAAATTCGAATCTCACCAGGCTCAAGGTTGACTCAGCCTTCCATCCTTTCTAAGGTAGGTAAAATGAGGACCCAGTTTGTGGGGGCAATAAGCTGATTTTGTATAAATATACAAAAGTATGAAGGCTATTGCTTAACGCATTGTAAGCCGCCCTGAGTCTCTGGAGAAGGGCGGCATATAAATCAAATAATAATTAAAAAAACCCTCTGTTATTCTATGTTCTAAATCTACTCTGAAGTGAATCTTTTACATACCTGCGCACAAACACACAAACACACAAAAAAGCACACACTCCACCCCACATGTAAGTGTATGTATAATTCAGCAGCCCAAGCCAATTAAGATGCAAATGTAGAAGGTCTGGGAATTGCATTGTTTGGTTATTTTTTCCCCTTCACTTAATGTATTAAGCCTCTCATCTGGTATCCATGGGATTTGATGTCACAGAATTGGTCCTGATGAGGAAACCTTTCAGCACCCTCCAAGACCCCCCAAAGTAAGAAGAGGGAAGATTTAGGTTTCTATGGGAAAAGAAGTTCAAAGAGCTTTTTTGTTTGGTGGCACGAGGAAGAAAAGGGGTTGAGGTACGGAGGGACATGGGAAATTGGAAACCAGAAAGAGGCTGAAAGTTAAAATGGGGAGACTAAAGCAAAGTGGGATGCAACAGGAAGAGGGTCTAAAGTGGCATTCTACGCATAATTTATATACATATAGTGAAGCCTGAAAGATCTGACACCAGAATGAAAGAGATGAATGGCAAAGAAGAAAAATAGCGACTTCAACAGTGGTAGCATTTCCCAAATAACCAATGCCAAGTCGGTATGTTTTCACAGAACACACTGGAAAGTTAAGTTTGCAATAAATAAGGTAGGAAAACATGGCATTGAAGTTCTCCTGTTCAGAATTTGTCAGCAAAATTGTTTTTAAAAATGAAAAAAAAAAAAAAGGAAGGCATTTTGGTAGAATTTAATTTCTCGTTTGGAACTGCCAACAGTGGCGAGAATTTTATAGCCAGCTGTGTTGACAAAGAGGATGATCCGCTTGGCAGGACAATCTGTTGCTTGTTTGTTTTTATAACAACGGATTAGTAGACTCAGGCTACGAGATTTGGGTCACAGAAATCTGGGCTACCACTCTGCTACCACCATAGCAATAGCACTTGGATTTATATACCACCCATAGTGCCTTACAGCACTCTCTGAGTGGTTTTCAATATCAGCATATTGCTCCCAACAACCTGGCACCTCATTTTATTGACCTTGGAAGGATGGAAGACTGAATTAACCTTGTATCCTGTCAGGATCGAACTACAGACTATGGGCAGAGTTTGCCTGCAATACCACCTTCTAACCACAGCACCACCAGAGCTCTTCTGCCACCATGGCAGCAGAATTAGAGTTTGATCTATCTCTTGGTTGCTATGTTGGGATTGTTTCCAAAACTCCAGGTAAACAATGATTTGGAGCAAGAGGATGGGACTGTTTGCAACATCTGTTTTTTTGAACAATAGATATCTTGAAGTTTCACAAAGCTTAAGTGGAGATATTTGGAGAAGATGAAACTTAGCAAGGCTTAGGAATGGAAACAATTAGAAGATCAATCATATGCATATATTTTTCACTTCCACATGTGATTAAAGGTAAAGGTTTCTCTCGCATGTATGTGCTAGTCGTTCCTGACTCTAGGGGGCAATGCTCATCTCCGTTTCAAAGCTGAAGAGCCAGCACTGTCCGAAGACGTCTCCATGGTCATGTGGCTGGCATGACTAAATGCCAAAGGCACACGGAACGCTGTTACCTTTCTACCAAAGGTGGTTCCTATTTTTCTACTTGCATTTTTTATGTGTTTTCGAACTGCTAGGTTGGCAGAAGCTGGGACAAGTAACGGGAGCTCACCCCTTTATGAGGCACTAGGGATTCGAACCGCTGAACTGCTGATCTTTTGATCGACAAATTCAGCATCTTAGCCACTGACACCACATCCTCCACATGTGATTATAAGGACATTTAATAGAAGTCTACTCTGATCCAAGAAAGCCCGTTTGATCTAGTGATTAGATATTGGACTTGAGGTACAGAAACCTGAATTTCAGTCTTACATTAGACATGAAAGCCAGCTGAGTAACGGGGCCAGTTCTTCTCTCTCAGCCCTAGGAAGAAGACAATGGAAAAACCACTTTTGAAAATGTTGCCAATTACCAATAGTACAATGCAGGTTTGAAGTTGGCTACAACTGAAGCACGCTTACATTAGCCGTTTCAAAATGTGATTGGATATACTTGATAATGAAACATTAAGATGAATAAGATTCTCTGGATATTTCAACCACTTCAACACCACTTCATCGCCTACCAATGTCTTTGCTTTAAAGGATACAGACGTCCCATCAAACTGATATTTCAACATTCATTTTAAGAATGTCCTTAACAGAAGGTCGATGGCTTCCATACTCTCAATTCATCAGAATTTCAGTGTTTCGGCAGATTACCAAATAGCAAGATTTAGATTAAAGCCTTGAACCGTGAAACCTTCATTATAACCTGTGTCTGAATACTGTACTGACAGATTCAGAAAGGTTCCTGATTGTGTTAGTAAGTGGGGAGGATTTGCTGGCCAGATGTAGCTCATCAATTTGAAGTCCAAATTTCTAACAAACAAGAAGAGAATCTTTTAGTGCAGATACATGACAAGCTATATTTTGTAATTTAATTTGAGTGTTCACAGAGATTTTATGGCGATGTACCGTATTTTTCGGAGTATACAACACACCTTTTGAAAGTGAAAATTTAGGTGTGTCTTATACACCGAATGTAGCCCTGCCCATCCACTTGCCTCCACCCTTTGGCCTCTGCCTCCCAACAATTTACCTCCTTGCAGCAAACAGCAAGAAGAAACAGCTTCAGCACAGCCTGACTAGGACAAGTTGATTGTCTGTTGGATCTGCCTCCCGATTCTCAGCTTTTCAGGCTGCAGGAATTGCCATAACCTATTGCTGTGCGGGCCTCTGCTGCTTGCTGCAAGGAGGTAAATTGCTCGGAGCAGATTTTTTTTTTCTTGTGCTAATCAAGCTATGCTGAAAACGAAAATGAAAGTAAGGCAGGCTATTTGCTGTTTGCTGCAAGGAGGCAAAATTGCTGGGAGGCAGATGCAGAGGCAGATTTCTTTTTCTTGTTTTCCTCACCAAAAAAGATAGGTGCATCTTATAGTGCGGAGCATCTTATACTTTGAAAAATACGGTATCTGGAAGACTAACATCTGTTACCATAAGGTTTCTATCTTTCCACATATTACAATCAACTTGGACAGCATGGAAACTACCTCCATCTTTTCCAGTAGGTCATTAGTTTATGTGGGAATAAGGAAATGAGTATCAGAAAGAATTGCAAACAGATATCTCCTTCATGATTAACATCAGTTTCAAGCCAAAGACACTATTTGGCTTTGGTGACTGAACTAAGGGCTGTTCTTAACAAAGTTACACAAAGAAGATGGATTCACAACAACAACAAAATTACATTGAATTCATGTTTAATTACCTAGACATTCAACCATTTTCGGTCACATTAATAATTGCAATTTATTTGAAACTTTTGCAAAGCCCCCTATGCGTTTGAGATTTCAGAAGGTGGCTTGGCCGAATTGGGCCAAACCGGGAGGAACCCACCACTGATGCATTAGTAAAGAATCAAGGTCCTGTATATTGTTGTTCAATCACTTTGGAGAGATTCAAGTTAGAAATAAGGAGAAATTTTCTGACAGAAAAATCAACCAATGGAACAGAAGTTGCTTTCGGAAGTTGTGGGAGCTTCATCCTACAACTGGAAACTTTCAAGAAGAGACTGGACTGCCATCTGTCAGAAATGGTGTAGGGTCTCCTGCTTGAGGAGGAGGTTGGACTAGAAGACCTCCAAGGTCCCTTCCAACTCTGTTATTCTATGGTTCTATCTGATGGATGTCATTTCACCAGGATTATTTGTCAGTGACTGCTTCTCTGAGATGTTCTAAGGCAGGGGTGTCAAATTCAAATTTCATTGAGAGCTGCATCATGGTTGTGTTTGACCTTGGGGGAGGGGCAGGGTGGGTGTGGCCAGTTCAACGTCACTCGCGCCTGTGAGGACCCGAGCACTATGCCAGAGAAAATGGGCTCCCGAGCTCCGTTTTCGGCTGCAGTGGCCTCCTGCAACCCTCTGCCAGCGAAAACGGAGCTCTGGTGAGCCATGTATGGGCCTTCCGAGCTCTGTTTTTGCTGGCAGAGGCATTGCAGGACGATCCTTTGCTATTTCCAGGGTGGCCCCACAGGCCGGCTCCGTCTTCAGGGCCTTGACTTTGACAGCCCTGTTCTAAGGTCATATTTACTGTACGTTATCAGTATCTAGCAAGATCTCTTTTCTTTTCTCACACACTTTTTTTTTTTGGCAGCTTTTAACTTTCCCAAGCATGAAGATATTCTCCAAAGAGTTTTATCTTTTCATTCTGATGGTAAATAGCAAAAACATTCAATCCGTCCAAGCTTCCTTGTCAGATTTCTCAATGTGTTGTAAACAAAAACTTACAGATAGTCCTTCAAGTATGATCACAACGGTGACCAGCATTTCTGTTGCTTAGCAAAGCAGTTGTTCAGTGAGTCTGGCCCCAATTTTACAACTTTTTTTTGCCATGGTTGTTAAGCGAATCAGTGCAGGAGTTAATCACATGGTTATTAAGTGAGACTGGCTATTGATTTTCCTTGTTGAAAGCTGGCTTGGAAGTTTGTAAATGGTGATCGTGTGACCTCAGAATGCTGTAACCATTGTAAATACAGGCTGGTTTTGACCCCAAATCTGGTCCCTTCCAGCTCTCTTATTCTCTATTCTAAATAAATGGTTGTAAATTCAGGACTATATCTATGAGTCTTATGTCTAACAATCTTCTGTAAGCTATTTAGGAATCGGAATGGAATGAGTGCATAGGTCATAAATTTCAAAATAGATGGGAGATTTTTCTCTTGACTAAATATGTATGCTTTAGGGAAATTTCTTGGCCTCTGAATCAGTAAATTGAGAAGGCAACCAAAAGGACTGATGAAAATATAACAAACTATGCAGCTGGTTAAGAGTTGAAGATTTGGCTGTTGGTTAAATTGTTCTAGGAATGGTGTTTTATCCGGATAAATCCAATTCATGGGAATTTGATTTAACCATTTATCCTTTAATCTTCCAGATGCTACCTGCACCCTTAAGTCAAAGTAAAATCACTATAATTTTTTTTAAAAATCATCTCCACGAACAATGAAAACAGTTGTAATGAGAGCTTCCTTTAAACTTCCACCATTTCATTTGTTTTCAGTTTTACTCCAAATTAGACTTTCCCCAATTTGGTGTCAACCAGATAACAGACTGTATAAAATCAGTAAAGAAGGAGAGGAAAAAAATTCCCAATTTGTTTCTGCTAATGAAATCTTCACTCTACTTTTGCTTGCTTTGTGCACTTAACATCTCTTCTTGTTGAAATTATTTCATGAAAAGTGCCAATTCTTGTTTTAGGGAAGAACCCCACAGTAAAAATAAAAGCTGAGTGGGAAACTCAACTGTTTGCATGCCATGAGCATGAGTTCAAACAACATTGGCATAACAGCATAACTATTTGTTGGCACCTTGAACATGGAGCAGAAACAGCATTAATTATACTGTGGTTTCTATGTGCTAGAATTCGCTTTCCAGTTATTCCACCAGAGAGCTGAGGAGTGAATATTTCACACGTTAATCATAAATACTTAAAAAAAAGGAGAGTCAACCAAAGGCTCTTCTCTAATTTTCAGTGATGCAATTCTCCTTTGTCCTTGAGACTAGAGCAGTGATGGCTAACCTTTTTGCCCTTGCGTGCCAAAAGCATTGGGGGGAGTGGTGTGTGTGTGTCAAGTGCGCATGTGCCCACACCCATAATTCAATGCACCCCACCCCCACGCACACATGACCCCCATACGCTCCCCCTGCTTTTGGCACGCGATGGTATGATGGGCCCGGTAGGCCTGGTTTTTGCCCTCCTCAGGCTCCAGAGGCTTTCTAGGAGCCTGGGGAGGGCAAAAACAGCTTTCCCCACCCCCCTGGAGGCTGTCCGGAAGCCAGAACCGGCCTGTTTCCCGACTTCTGGTGGGCCCAAAAGGCTTGAAAATCAGCTGGCCGGTGTACACATACACACTGGAGCTGAGCTAGGGCAACGCTCACATGCCCACAGATATGACTCCACGTGCCATCTCTGGCATGCGTGCTGTAGGTTCGCCATCACGGGACTAGAAGAAAGACCAGGTTGGTGTAGCGATGAAAGTGCTCGCGTAGAAACCAAGAGACTGGCCCAAAGTCACCCAGTTGATTTTCATGCTCAAAGGTGAACTAGAACTGAACATCTCCTAATTTCTACTCCAGCATGTTCATCATTACATCAAATAGATATAGTGATAGTGTAAAACCTTCCATGAGGTCAGTGTTCTGGTCAAGATTGAACAGCTTTGCTTCTTTCAAACCCTATCCCTTTTCAACGTGCCAATAAACTACATGGAGGGAAGGGTGGAATGGAATGCTGAGAAGTTATGCCACAGAGTATGAGAGCCTGGAAACTATCAAGGTCACCACTGCAGGTGCTTGAGAAGGAGGTGGACTGTTCCCATAACAAAAGGATGTCTCATAATTGGACAATGTGATCACCTAGGGGTGGGAAGAAAGGGAAGCCATTGTTTAACTAGGCAAGCATTTGTGCAGGAAATCTAGAGCAGGTTTTGATTCTTCAGGACCAAAATTGTGTATCCAATAAAGTACTTTTGGGAATCACCCCACCCCCACCCCAAGAGAAATGATCAGAAAGGCATAAAACCTAATGGCCAGATATGAAGAAGGGGTCTTGAAGAAGACAGCTGTTGCCCTCCTGCAGGTTTCTCACATAGACAGACTGGGATGCTTGCTTTCAAGATGGCTTGTACTGTTTTCATTGGGGAAAATGCTAGTTTCCTGCTAAATGACTCGGATCTATCTTCTGCCAGATGACCAGAGTTACAAGATTAATAGGAAATAAAATATGATTGAAAATTTGGGTTAAAGCAGAGCGTGTATCCACTGTGTGATTGGTTCTGAACGTTTGATTCTGAACATTTATAGCATTCATTGTTTTCCCTTACTACAATCTTCTTCTTCTTCTTCTTCTTCTTCTTCTTCTTCTTCTTCTTCTTCTTCTTCTTCTTCTTCTTCTTCTTCTTCTTCTTCTTCTTCTCCTTCTCCTTCTCCTTCTCCTTCTCCTTCTCCTCCTCCTCCTCCTCCTCCTCCTCCTCCTCCTCCTCCTCCTCCTCCTCCTCCTCCTCCCCCTCCTTCCCTCTATGTTAACTTTGCCCAGAGTTGAAGATGAATTGGCTAACAAGTAAGGAAATAAATAAGCAATCAAATAAATAAATAATATGAACACTCCCTGTTTGACTTGGGCATTTCCACAACCAGGATGTGGATTTCAGTGGTTTACCCAGGAGAGTAGCTGACACAGTCACATTGTGTGAATGTTGCTAGTATCCCTCACATTATTTTCAACAGCACCGGGCCAAAGGAAGAAAGCCAAGATAATTATTTCTTTTCCACATGTATTAAATACTTTTTTTCAATTTTTGGAAGGATGTTAATTTAGTCCAGCTGCTCCCACCCTTATTCTTCAGAATTTCAGTATGTCTTTTGAATCTTAAATTGCAATGGAAAACCATGACTTCAGGTTTCCTTTAAGCCTGAATACAATTATGTCTTTCAAAAAAAAAAAAAGCCTGGGAAACTAGCCTAGGATCTTGGCTTGATGATTGATTTTCTTTTAATTGCTTTATTAATCTTATGCCAAACCACCTGACTATGTCTTCTCTCTGAAACAATGCTAAATATTCAGCGTCAGCCTTAGCTTCTGGCCAGAGGAGAACTCTGGAGGTTGCGACCTACAAGCCAGTTAGATTAGATTTTAAGCCAACAATCCATGGAAACATTATGATTTCAATTTAAGTACAGTTTGGCTAACCCTTGAATTGGAATTCAGCCCTGCAGTCTTTTCAGAATTTATTCCACCAATGCCTTCGTTTGATTCAGCTTTTATTCCCATCTTGTTCATCTCTCTTGGGTTAGCCACGTGGATATGGCAAAACATGGAGGAAAAGGCCAAATTGTAACTTCCCATTTATCAGAGACCCATGTTTAATTTTAAGCATCTGTCCCTGGATACTTAAAATCCCTTGTGGTGAGGGGTTTGAGGAGTGGGATAGCCCATTAGAGCAATAGCAATAGCACTTAGCCTTATATACCGCTTTACAGCCCTCTCTAAGTGGTTTATAGAATCAGCATATTGCCCCTAACAATTTGGGTCCTCATTTTACCCACCTCGGAAGGATGGAAGGCTGAATCAACCTTGAGCCTGGTGAGATTTGAATTGCCAAATTGCAGGCAGCCAGCAGGCAGCAGAAGTAGCCTGCAGTACTTCACTCTAACCACTATGTCGCCGCGAAAATGGTTCAGGAAGTTGCTATCCATTAGTTATTATATCTAACTTTCTTCCTCCCATTGCTTTTCTTGCTATGTTCTTCCTATTTTTCTTCTTTTACCTGGGGGAAAAAATCAGATTTCTATGGTGGCAGGAGGAGAGAATCAGTTTGGTGTAGTGGTTAAGGCTAGAAGCCAGGAGACTGAGTTCTAGCCAGTGGTGGGATTCAAATAATTTAACAACCGGTTCTCTGCCCTAATGACCAGCTGGGTGGGCATGGCCAGGAGGTGTGACAGGCAGCACGTGGACTCCTGCACCCCCCGGGAGCAAAAATGGCTGTGGGATGTGCCTCCCCTGCCACATTTTGGGCCTAGTAAGCCTTTTTTTTTTTTTTTTTTAAAATTGATTTATATGCCGCCCTTCTCTGGAGACTCAGGGCGGCTTACAATGCGTTAAGCAATAGCCTTCATACTTTTGTATATTTATACAAAGTCAGCAGCCCACTGGGAGGGAAAACGGATCATGGGGGGGGGTCATGCCGCACTCCCTCACACCCTATTTTGGGCCAGGCTCTGTGTAGCCTCCAGGGAGCGAAAATAGGCTGTGTGGGTGGTACACTGCACCCCCATGCCCCGTTTTGGGCCTAGTAGGCCTCCCTGCACTTACCTGGGAGCCAAAATGGGGCGCATGGAGACTCCTGGAAGGGATGGGGCGGGGCAGGGCCAGGCAGCAATTTAACTACTGGTTCGACTGAACTGGCCCGAACCAGCTGAATCCCATCACTGGTTCTAGCCCCACCTTAGGTATGAAAGCTGGCTAGGTGACTTTGAGCCAAGCTCCAGGAAAACTAGAAGTTCTAGCCAGCCTTAGGCATGAAAAACCAGCTGTCTGATTTTGGACCAGTTTCAATCTCTCAGCCCAGTTCACCTCAAAGGGTTGTTGTTGTTGTGGGGAAAATGGGAGAAGGAAGAAGTTCAGGTAGTCCTCAATTTACGAACACAATTGAGCCCAACATTTATGTTGTTAAGTGAAAAATTTGTTAAGTGAGTTTTGCCCCATTTTACGACCTTTTTTGCCACCGTTGTTAAGCCAATCGTTGCAGTTGTTCAGCTAATAGCATGGCTGTTCAGTGAATTTGGCTTCCCCATTGTCAGAATTTCCCAAAAGGTGATCACATATTCCCCAGGACAGTGCAACTGTCATAAATCATATGGCTATGGGGATGCTGCAACAATCATAAGTGTGAAAAATGGCCGTAAGTCGCTTTTTTTCAGTGCCGTTGTAACTTCAAATGGTCACTAAATGAACTGTTGTAAGTCGAGGACTACCTGTATCGTATGTGTTCATCACCTTGAGTTATTTGTAAAAATAATAAAGGTGGGATATAAATAAAGTGAAAATAACAATGAATGAGAACAGGAGACTTAGAGAAGCAGAGCACAATAGACCCCTCAAGTAACAACCTGCCCAAAGCTCCTTCCAGCTTATGGTCAGTTAGTATTAACTTGATTTCCGGAAACAAAAATTAACAATCCAAGCAAAGAGAGCCGAGGTGGCACAGTGGTTAGAGTGCAGTATTGCAGGCTGCAATTTGGCTGCAGTTTGGCTCAAGGTTGACTCAGCCTTCCATCCTTCCGAGATGGGTAAAATGAGGACCCAGATTGTTGGGGGCAAGAGGCTGACTCTGTGAACCGCTTAGAGGGGGCTGTAAAGCACTATGAAGCGGTATATAAGTCTAAGTGCTATTGCTACCTTGTTTCCCCTAAAATAAGACCCACCCAAATAATAAGCCCAATCAGGGTTTTGAGCGCATGCGCTAAAATAAGCCCCTCCCCAAAATAAGCTCTCCCCAAAAATAAGTTCTCCCTGAAAATATTTAAACGCATGCACAGCCAGTCCCCGCCATTTCCTCTGGTTAGGGTTAGGGAGACAGAGCTGGAAATCAGGTAAGACAGCAAGAGGAACCCCGTCTTGGTCCATGTACCCCAAAATAATAAGACATCCCTGAAAATAAGGCCAAGCACTTATTTCGGGTTTCAAAAAAATATAAGACAGGGTCTTATTTTCAGGGAAATATGTTATAAAGGGAGGCCATTTCTAAAAAGGGCTTTTAAATAATTCCTTACTAGAAAAGCAGGCCAAAATGCAGCAAATTCTTTGAAAGCAATTAGCAATGACTGGCCAGGCCTGGGGTTTTTTTGCTGTCGAGCAACAATGATCAATTTGTGTGTGTGTGTGTGTGTGTGTGTGCCCTCAGCATGTGAGGTGATCTAACTGTGCAAGATTCATAATGGCATTGTAATACAATTCAAGAAATAAGTATGTCTGGTTTTGCTACTGGCACCAATGCGTCAACTGATAGCACCATATGGAAGCCCATTCGGGGGGGGGGGGAATGTATCATCTTCTGTCTGGCTTTTAAATCCAGGTTTTGCAAGGGGAGGGAGGCAATTTGTATTATATGTCCAAGTGTATTTTCAGAATTCCACTGCTGAGGAAGTTTCTTTTGAATTCAGCCTCGATAAAAATAATAATAAAATAAAAATAATAATAATAATAAAAAGTAATAATAAAAGTAATGAGCCACAGTGGCGCAGTGGTTAGAGTACAGTACTGCAGGCTACTTCTGCTGACTGCCGGCTGCCTGCAATTTGGCATTTCAAATCTCACCAGACTCAAGATTGACTCAGCCTTCCATCCTTCCGAGGTGGATAAAATGAGGACCCAGATTGTTGGGGGCAATAGGGCGACTCTGTAAACCGCTTAGAGAGGGCTGTAAAGCAGTATGTAAGTCTAAGTGCTATTGGTAATACTGAAACAGTTACTTCACAGCCATTACAAAGTCATGCAGCCATTGCAATTAGCAAAGGGCGCACACCGAGTATTCGGGGAGAATAGCTAGTGATTCTTTAACAATGTTATTTTTATAAGCTGCTGATCCTGAAATTCCAGCTTTGATTCTGTGCATGCATATGTGGTGCAAAAATGAAATGAAAGGAAGTGAAATGGCTGCAACAGAAAACCTGAGGAAAAAAATGATGGAAAGGGAGCCATCAGTCAGCTCAGGTTTATGAAGCTTTGAAGTAAAGCATAGTTCTTACAATTGCCAACTTCACATCTGGAAAATTCAGTGTCCTCACTTTGCTGAATTCTGCCTGGTGGCTGGACGTATTTATATGGATTTACTTTTGCTATATATCCACCCTCCCTTTCTGCCAACAAGACATTTGAGGCAATCAAACTTCTATTCAGGTAGAAGCAGGGAAATTCTTCTGGCAGAGCAGGGAAATTGTGAGAGGTTAGAAGTTTTGTTCTACCCCCCCTTTTACCCCCCCTTTTGCAGTGCAACTACCCACCCACCCCGTTTGCAGTGCAACTTTTTGCAGTGCAACTTTTCTCGAAAATCTTGCTCCTGGCAACCCAATCCAGCAGCAATCTTTTGAAAATGCAGTGCTTACAGAAGATGGCAACTCAGATCTGAGTGTCTGTAATAAGCATACCTATGCTAAAGTGCTGATTTTGGGATTGTAAATCAAGTTGAGGGGTAAATTACAGATGGCTAAACACCTCAGATCAAGTAGCTGGAATTGATACTTTTGAATTGCGGTGTTGAAGGAGACCCTTGAGAGTCCCTTGGACTGCAATCAGTCAATCCTGAAAGAAGCCAACCTTGATCGTTCTTTGGAACGACAGATACAGAAGCTGAAGCCCAGAAGCTGAAGCCTAAGGAGCCTGTGTAGCTTAGAGGGCTAATGCCTCCTACTAAAGGCAGCAATTAACACCAGCTGCCTGTAATTTCTCTGAGTTCAATCCTAGCCAGGCTCAAGGTCGACTCAGCCTTCCATCCTTTCTAAGGTGGGTAAATTGAGGACCCAGTTTGTGGGGGCAATAAGCTGACTTTGTATAAATATAAATATACAAAAGTATGAAGGCTATTGCTTAACGCATTGTAAGCCGCCCTGAGTCTCCGGAGAAGGGCGGCATATAAATCAAATTTAAAAAAAAAATACTTTGGCCACTTAATGAGAAGAGAGGACTCCTTGGAAAAGACCCTGATCAGTGGTGGTATTCAGCCAGTTCAGACCGGTTCAGGCGAACTGGTAGTGGAAACCTGCAAATAGAATGCTGAGAATGTGTGCGTGGACCGTGAGAGTCTGGCAATCATCAAGGTCACCGCTGCAGGTGTTTGGGAAAGAGATGGACTGTTTCCATAAAAAAAAAAAAGATGGCCTCATAATTGGACAATGTGGGGAGGGTGGGGAGAAAGGGAAAGTATTGTTTGCCTAAACAAACATTTGCGCAGGAAAACCAGAGCTAGTTTTGATTCTTCAGTACCAAAATGGTGTATCCAATAAAGTTTTACTTTTGGGAATTCAAAGCTCCCAAGAGTGTTTCCTTTTTGGAGGTTTACTAGTCGAACCATTGACAGTCTGCCTGAGAAGATAAGCCTTTGGGTTCAAGAAGAAAGGGAAAGAGGTAACTTAACTTTAAGATAAATGGACTTCAAATCCCATAATTCCTGAGGTAGCCAAGATGTGCATGATACCTAGTTGGGTAATGAGATGACTATAAGTGAATCACCAAGTTCAGAGAGTACCAAGGACTCCAAAGTTCAGTCCTGAGCTCCATATATTCTCTTCTATTGGAACCCTTCAGATATTGAAAAACTGCTATCTTATTTTCTCAAGCGCCCTCTCCTGTAGACTAACCATACCCAGTGCCTTTAACTGTTTCTCCTATACTCTCTGCATATGGACCAAGACAAAAAGAGACAGCAATGTCTCAAATTAGCAATGCTATGCCATCCAAGAGGAACTGCAGCAGAAATCTAGTGTAGCAACTTTCCATGATGCTTATAGTCGTACAGCTTCCAGAATCATTTTCCTTGGCTTCCTTCCTTCCTTTTAATTAGTAAAAGATGCCCAGAGAGAAACACGTATCAATCTTCCCTCCACCCCCACATCTATTCTGATTTCTGTCTTTTTCTTTAAACCAGGCTCACCAGGAGAAAAGGGAGAACGAGGTAACCCAGGTATCGGAACCCAAGGCCCCCGAGGTCCTCCAGGGCCAGCAGGTAAATGAGATGTACTGTAGAACTCAATTTTTTTTTTTTTTAGATAAGGAAGATCAGTTGCTTCTGCCATTCATTTTTTACAGGAAGCGTATTTCTTGCTAAGCCTTTTTCTTCTAAAAATTATGTACCGATTTGGATATTCCTTTCTGGCCTTCCAGCATCAGGAATTATTTCTGCATTTTTAAAATTTCCTGAATACGTAGGAATGGCTGTATGTGCAGTTCGACACAGTATTCCATCCACTTTCATTTCTTCATGAATATATGTGCCCCAAATGAGTTAAGGACTATTAATTTGCCCACGAACTGGTTGTATCGGTGGTGGGTTGCTTCCGGTCCAGTCCGGTTCTGTAGAACCGGTATTAAAACCAGTGGGAGGCTCTGCCCACCCGCTACAAAGTCATCATGGGTGATCTGAGTGCTCCCGTTGCGAACCAGTAGTAAAGGTAAGTAGAACCCACCCCTGGGTTGTATGTACAATTGACATGTACGTACAATTAACTGATAGTATGTACAATTTAACATTTGAAAAGGTTGGCACAATGCAGGTACCTGTTCTCAAAATCAATTCATAATTGTTCACTTTTCAACTCATTGTGTATGTCAGTCAATCTTTCTGGCTCTAGGACAGGGGTCTCTAACCTTGGCAACTTTAAGACTTGTGGATTTCAGCTTTGCCGGCTGAGGAATTCTGGGAGTTGAAGTCCACAAGTCTTAAAGTTGCCAGGGTTGGAGACCTTGCTCTAGGAAACTTGTAAAAGCACAGTAAATTTTAAAATTCTGTCATCAGTTCAAATTTTAAATCAGAAGTGTCCAGGCTTGGCTTGTGGACGTCAACTCCCAAAATTGTCTTGTGGACCAGAATTCATTCCTTCCTTCCTTCCTTCCTTCCTTCCTTCCTTCCTTCCTTCCTTCCTTCCTTCCTTCCCTCCCCCCCTCCCTCCCTCCCCTCCTCCTCCTTCTTCTTTTCTCTCTATCTCTTTCTTTCTTTCTTTCTTTCTTTCTTTCTTTCTTTCTTTCTTTCTTTCTTTCTTTCTTTCTTTCATTGTATTTCTATACCGCCCTTTTCCTGAAGGATTCAGGGTGGTGTACAGCCATGATAAAACAGTAACAACTCATAGATTTAAAAAACCATTAAAATAATTCCAACATTTGGCCGTTATTAATTTCCCAGCCAGCCATGCCTGCTGGGGAATTCTGAGAGCTGAAGTCCACAAGTCTTGAAGTTGCCAAGGTTGGATACTTCTGTCCTAAATATTAATGAGGGATTGACCTTTTGCAATAGGGCAGAGGTAAAATTCTTACTGTCGCTTCTTGTACCCCATAGGACCTCCAGGTGAGAGCCGAACTGGCACTCCTGGGCCTTCAGGATCACCTGGTCCCAGAGGAACAGCCGGTCGCACAGGTCCTCCTGGGGCACAGGGAACACCTGGACAGCCAGGGTACTGTGATCCTTCCTCTTGTGCCGGTTACGGAGCAGGTGGTAAGTATTCTTTTCCAACTTGGAATTTAGTTTTGCCTGTATTTTGCCCATGACACCTGCCTTCAAAGCTAAGTGGCGTAGCAAAAGATTTCGGTTTTTGGTATTCGCTGCAGAAGGAGAATTGCCATTTACGAAACAAAACAATCCCTCTCTTTTATTGTTCAGTGTATTCCTCATGCATATTTGCAGCCATTGTTGGAATCATTACTATTTCGGAACTGCCATTTTTATTTTATTTTATTAAAAAAACAAGACCTTCTTTGTAACATGATTTCAACCAAGCAGAAATTTCGTTATGAATAATATGTGTTAATTCCAACCATGTTGGTTACTTGGTCACAATTGTGAGGAGAAAATTTCATTGACCTCTTTCTGATAGCTCTGTAATATACCTCTGGATTGACATCAGGAATGAATCTTGAAGCAAGTTCAGGCAGGGTAGATGAACTTTCTGAGCCAAATGTAAATCTAAAGGTTACTCAGGCAGGAATGGTAGTTGCACTAATTGTTTTAAAAAGAGGCGATATGACTTTCTAGTAGGAACAGAAAAAAACTTTATAAAAAGTTACATAAAATTAGAAGTATTTTGTTGTGTCTGTTGCACTTATTATGATATTGCTATGCTATCCAACTAATCTGTTTCATCCCATCTGAATGCTTTATTCATGTAATTCCCTTCTTCATCTCTTGAGCTGATATTTTATATACTTCCCCTGAGGAGGAAAGAATAATTATCCAACTTTCACATTCATGAGCTTTCAAACCGCATGGAAGAATGAACTTTACTAACTAAGCCTCTCATTAAACAAAAATACATCATGTCGTAATAAATGAATTGTACATACACCTTCCAAGAACAGACTGACTATTCCTACTGCATGATTATATCTTAACTTTCTCCCCACTAAAGCAGTGGTTTTCAAACTACTAAGTGCCCTCAAAAATATTAAGAGGTTCCTCTAAACCAGGGGTCTCCAACCTTGGCAACTTTAAGACTTGTGGACTTCAACTCCCAGAGTTCCTCAGCCAGCTTTGCTTTGAAGTCCACAAGTCTTAAAGTTGCCAAGATTGGAGACCCCTGCTCTAAAAGACAGTCATGATTTGATGTTATTCGACCATAACTTATTCTCCTTCACAGGAAACAAAATGCATTGAAAAGTGGTTTGACTGCTCTATCAATCTTCCCCTCAAACTTGCTGCCAAAAAAAGAATGTTCTACTCTGAAGGCTTAAAGAACACAAAGATAACCAAATTGATAAGGAAATGTGATGACAAAAGCAATTCTTGGAAAACCACTGTTTTAGAAAGAGAGAGGCCACAAAAGGGAACTGAGGGAAATTTGGCATGAATAGCTAAATTGCACGGGATCCTTTAATGTGTTGGGTTGTGCAGCATGAAACAATCCTTTGGATCTTGCAAGTTAAGAAGCTTTATAATTAATGTTTAGTTATATCCAACCTTAGTGGCATGTCTTAAGTTTAGGCATCCTTGATCAAACTGTAATGAATGTTCAATGAATCTATAGGGAACAGAAGTTGACCACAACCTCTACATGGTATCCAAGTAAAATGTGACATCTTTTTGCAAACTTGAATGCATGCTAACTGTTTGTGTGCAGCTCTTTGCAGATTCAGACTGGAAGAATAACAAAACAGTGAGTATGTCAGGGGAACAAATTTAGATGAATTTAGATGAACCGATGCTATTTTGTTTTTTACTGTGAAGTTACCAATAAGAACCTGCACGTTAATTGGCTCGGTAGGTCTACACTTACGTGGAAGAATAGAATCTTATTAGTAGATAAACATTCTGGCCCTTCTCAGCTAAGGTGGTGATTGTATTCTGCCTAATTTCAACATGGATATAGCATTTGAAAATGAAAATAAATTCACTCTTGCAAAGCAGGAGAATGGATTGTTAAAAGTTCTGCACCTGCCAAGTTGCTTTGTTGTTTTGAATCGGTAAACAACTACATATAACAAATAATTGTGCATTCAGATTTCCAGAAAGATGTCTTTACAAATTCAATAGAAGATACAATTTGGCCTGGGTGCTTCAAACTTTGCATGTAGGTTTAAAATGCAAGATTAATGTATATACTTCAGCCTGGCCTCTGAAATGTCTTTTACTGACCTGTATGTTTTTCTTTGTTGTTCATTTACTCCTATCCTTTTCCCCTCTTTTCCCCACCCCTTACCATTGTTCATTTTCAATTTTAAAGGCTCATTCCCTTACAATGGCTACCAATATGGAAGGTGAAAGAAACTGATTTCGGGTAGAGTTTGTTTTTTCTTTCCTTTGGACAAAGATCAGAAATGATTATTGAACTGCCTCTCGCTTTTTCAACCAACAGCACTGATGGTATAGGGCAATGGTCCCTGAACTTGACAAGACATATAATTGAAATGCAGTATAGACTTTATTTAGGTGCAGACCAAATCTTGATTTAAAAAAAAAATTAAATCCTTTAATAAGGACTGCATGACCATCATTTCACATTGACTGCAATGTTCTCAATACGATTAATGCAACATTAGTAATAAATAAATAGTCCCATTTTTTGGAAAGTTATTATGTAAGATTGGGACAGCGTGGTAGCTCAGTGGTTAAGCGCTGGGCTTCTCAGCTGGAAAGCCAGCAGCCCAGGTTTGAGACCCGAGCACCACGTGATGGAGTGAGCTCCTGTCCTCGCCCTAGCTCCTAGCAACCTAGCAGTTTGAAAGCATGCAAAAGTGAGCAGATAAATAGGTACCACTGCGGGGGGAAGGTAACAGTGCTCCACGACCTCATGCTGGCCACATGACTGTGGAAATGTCTTCAGACAGTGCTGGCTCAATGGCCTTGAAATGGAGATGAGCACTGTCCCTTATAGTCCAAACGACTAACGGAGTAAAATCCGCAGGGACTCTTTTTTTAAAAAACTATATGAGATTGTTTATATAGTTCTAACAATTAACAACAAATTCCCTGGTTGGATTAATGTTGATTATTTAATTTTACAAATTATTTTCTGATTATATATATTTTTTTGATATTTAAAATGGACTGAGTTTCTAGAGATGCTCTAGCTCAGGAGTGTCAAACTTGATTATATTGATGGCCGCATTATGGTTGTGTTTGACCTTGGGGGGCCAGAGTGGGCATGGCCAGAGTGGGTGCGGCCAGCTTGTCACTCGTGTCAGGCGTCTTGTGGTGATTCTGAGCGCTCTACCAGTGAAAATGGCTCCCAAGACCCGTTTTCGGCTGTCACAGCCTCCTGAAACTCTCTGCCACAGAAATTGGAGCTTAGAAGGGCCCTCAAGCTCTGTTTTCACTGGCAAAGGGTTGTAGGTGGCCTTGGCAGCTGAAAATGGAGCTCGGGAGTCCATTTTTGCTGGCAGTAGCACCACGGGCCAGTCCTTCACTGTTTCCAGGATGGTCCCGCAGGCCAGTTTGAAGTACTGGGTCTGGCCACTGGGCCTTGAGTTTGATACCCCTGCTCTAGCTTTAATTCTTTAATTCCCTCTTGTGTTAATTGTGTCTTTCCTTTGTGGGTTAAGGTGGCTACGGGGATCCAACAGATCAAGACATTCCAGTTGTGCCATTAACCCACAACTCCTACCAGCTGTATGATTCCGAGGATCTTTATGAAGATCAGCCAGAGCCCTATCTAGGATCCTATGCTTATCCTCACGTCGCACAACCAGAATTCACACCCATGGATGAAGAAATGGAGGAATAAGCCGCTTTCCAAGGAGAATCTCCAAAAGAAGTTATCAGCTCTCCAAAACGCAATTGACCAATTTAAAAAAACCTCACAGTGAACTGCTTTTTATATTCTTTGTGTACGTTAGTTAAGCTAATGTTTAGGCCTCTGTCCGATTGACCTAAATGTTGTCATGGAAACTGTTTGCAAGCATATACATTAAAGGAAAAAGAACATTATATTGTACATGAACATTTTGACAAGACGGGAAAGAGCTAATTACATTGCATGCAGAATTTATTAACAGTATAGCGGTTTATGGTTAAATGAAAACTCCAAAAGATGTATTTGTAGATGTTTATAGTTAGGTTATGAGTATGGTTCAACGCAGATTTCAAAATACTGCAATGCCAGATGGCAAATTTGAATTAAATCAAGGAGTTTTTATTCCTCGCTTTTTGATTTTTTTGTCTACATTTTAAATATGTGCTTCCCTCAGAGTAAACCTACTAAAGCTACTACTATGTCTGAGTTCTCTGAAGTTTTTTTTAAATTATCCATATAAAGATGTATATGAAGTGGTTTTGTTTTTCATCCCACAGTATTCCCATAAATACCTGTTGGAAATGCACCAATAATTTATTGTGGGTCTAATACTACTCTGTTTTCTATACAAATAAAGTGGCAAACTTTTATAAATATTTTTTCTACTGTACTGATTTTGAGACACCATAGTTTCAATATAAAATTGAATTGTATGTCTGATTTTATTAACCCTCAATTCCAAATTCGTGAATACTGATTATAGGCCAGTTAGCAAAATCCTGCTTATTTTAAGTGATTTGGATATCCTCATTTTTCCTGCTAGTCAAAATTCTATTCTATCCAGCAACATTGAAAATCACTGCTTAAGAACCATATTTGTTCATGGTCTATTTATTTCTTCCAGCATTTATTCATTCATTCCACATATTGGCATCTAATTCCTCGCCTTTCTCTAGAATAAAGCTAAAAAAATGTTACACATGTGAGATTAGCATGATACAATTTTTCCTCAGTATTAATACTTGTTTAAAAGGTGTAAAATGACCCTTTTTGATTACACTCAATGCCATTTATATGCAATCTCTTAGTATTGTTTGTCAAAAAATGTTGAATCCACAGCATGCTACAGGCAGTAATTTAAAGGTTATTTCTTTGTCATCCCCCAATGTTGCTCCTTATGAGTCAGAAATTGTTTTGACGTGAAGCCATTGAGTGGGCTCAGAATTTTTGAAAGCACTTTGATTACAACTGATTAAGTCAATATAATAAAAAAAGTTTTTCTTAAATGTTTAAAACGCAAACATCCTGAAGTAGCTTGAAGGATGTAACTCTCACTGGACTTTAGACAATCATTTTAATTTTGCTTGTCAGATCTTTCTTAATAGGCTCTTGCTTGATAAGACACAAATGGACTGAATATTTTTTTACTTAATTCAATATAATAAACTTTTCCTTAAATATTTCCATACCTACAAATGCAAATATTTTGAAGTAGCATTGAAGAGTGTAACCCACACTGGACTCTAAACTAATGTTTTCCTTTTGCTTGCAAGATCTGTTTTAATAGGCTCCAGCTTAATATTACACCAATGGATTGAGTAACACTTTATTTCGAGATACCATAGATCTTTTCTAAAAACATACTATTTAGATAAGAACTAATGCAAACCTGTAATTTAAATTTTGATTTTACCTTAGTGGCTTCTTAAACTCTTTTTATCAGTAATATCAGTAATATAGTAACTCAGTAATATATAATATATAAAAAAACTAAAGAGTAAGGTAGACTAGTAATTTTATCAGCAATGCAAGTGAACTTCACAAATTATTGGTGGATGCTGATTACACTGTATGACAATTAAGCTTTAGAGAATTATAGAGAATAGTCAGTGGAGAAGGCATTAAATATGGATTACTCAATGAAACTCTGAATTTTGAAAAACAGCAGTTTGCATTTATAATACATGATATACTGAAAGCAAGGACTAGGATATAGTACTTCTGTACCCACTGAAAATCACTTTTAGTTTTGCAATTGAATAATCAATTTGTAGTCATAACTATAATGTTTTGAAAACTGTGCTATTTCAAGAGAAGAAAAAATTCTCTAATTCCTTTTGATGACAACTTGCTACTAATACTAATTTAATTATCTTTAAATGTTTTGTTGTACGTAGGCATGCCAGAAATAGTAATGAACATATGGGTGGTTTGAAATCCCCCCCCCACAAACTCTAGTAATGCTTAAATTCTGGAAAATTAACAGATGTTGCCAGATGTTCCTACAAATTATGATCATTGTGAAGTGTTTAGTACAGGAGGAGCAGTGAAAGTATCTACATTCTCAATTCAGGCAGAGGTTTTGCCGTTATCTGGATTTCTAACCAGATGTGCAAACGTCTTCTAGAGCAGGGCTGTCAAACTCCGGGCCCGCAGGCCGGATGTGTCACGCACTGGCCTGTTTTAGTGAAGGGTGAAAACATCCCAATGTCATGTGACGTTGCCATGACGATGTGAGTTTGCCACCCCTGTTCTAGAGGGACTACAAGGCTCTTTGGCAGCTTGGATATTTTTGTCTCTGTGCAAAAGTCTGTGCAAAGATATAGGCACTATGTACCTGGTTACTATTTTGTGGCTTTCTGAATGTTGCACTTTTAATATTTTAACTGAACCTATGCCATTTGGAAGGCCCATAGTTGACAAACATACTTCTAACATTAACAATGTTAACAATGTCACACACTGACATCTAAAGTATATCCAGAAGAGAACCTTAAACCCCCCAGTACTGCTCATTTTCCTTCTGTCAGAAGGGGATAATAAAACATTGTCAGCCTGTCCATAATTAATGAAATTCATTACCACAAAATGTAGCGATAACCACTAATTTGGATGAGGTGAAAAGAGAAATCATGAATTGTTTGGGACACAGAAATTATCATTAGACCACCTGTGTTAGACGTAGGGACTGAATGCCGCTAACATAAAACTAACTCAATAGAATACTTATCCATAGAATTATTTTATGTTGGTACAATACATCCCTGTGGTTACTATTTATTTATTTAACTTATGGTGATGTTACTCTAGCCAGGAGACTACAATCCTAATGCGGAATAGTAGTTTGGCTGCCTAAGATTGCTATCCCTGTTTGGCTCACGCGTGTTTTTCAAGGTGTGCCATGGGGTGAGCTAGCTCTGCACCAGAAAGAAAAGTGAGTGGCGACTTCCGGTGGCGTCTTCCTCATTGGCGGCGGGCTTTCCATGCCCGCCGGTCTCCCGGTGCGTTAGAGCCGCCTCACAGCTGGCAGGCGGCTCGAAAAACTTGTTCCTCGACGGGAGGAACAGGCAGAGCTTCTGGGGGTGAGGTAGAACCTCTTTGAGCCCCCCAGGAATTTTCCATGTCCTGGGGAGGGCTCAGAGGGATGGTTCCCTCCATACCCCCAGGGTATGCTCCGCGCCGAGAGGATCCTCCGCTAATTATTTAATTAGCGGAGCCAGACGTGGGAGCAACACCACGATTGAAATCACATTTGGAGCAAGCTGGAAAAGAGAAAAGAAAATTTCAAGCAAGTATGGATTTTTTCTTTAACGGAGTTTTTTTCGGAAGAGGAGGGGGGGAAGGGGGAAGGAGAGGAAGAAAATTGAAAGTCTTTAAGATGGCGACAGGTTCTGTCTGAAAGGAAAGTTTCAGCGGAAATGGAGTGCAGAGCTTAGTCTTGAAAGGAATATCCTGTTACAGACAAAGAATTCAAAGGAATAGAGGCTGATTTAAACAGATTTTTTCTACCCTTTTTTTTCCTTTTCTCTATTGAAGTAAGGAGGATTCTTTTTCTTGGTTTTTTTTTAAAAAAAAAGAAAAAAGAAAAAAAAGTAAAGATGCCCAAACCTAAAGGAAGGGGGGGGCTCCCCTTTGAATCAGATGAATAAAGTTGAAATGTCTCATGTGCAGAGACTTACAGGAGTTAAAAGAGTTAATTACAAGGTCCTTAGAGAGTGTGGTAGATAAGATAAAAGGTTCACAGAAGGATCTTGAGGAACTGGTTTCTGGGAAATATGACCAATTAAATCAAATCATTGCTCAAGTAGCCTCAGATTTTTCAACAGCGCTGGCTGCAATGGGGAAGAAAATGATTGAGATGAGTAGTAAATTTGAATCTCAAATACAAGAGTTACAAATGAAACTCCTGGAAGCAGAGGCCAATAACCATAATATTCAGAATGATGTTATCATGCTTCAAATTAAGACTATGGAATCTGCAATTAGATTGAGAGGGATAAAAGAAGATAACAGAGAAAACCTAAGGACAACTTGTGCAAAGGCCTTTGCAGAATTATTAAAGTTACAAGATGAACTAATTCTGGGCTCTATTGTGAAAGTTTACAGAGTTAACTCATGTTTGGCTAAACAAAGGAATTTGCCTAGAGATGTCGTTGTCTATTTCACTGATAAAAGACTGAGAGATGATATTCTACAAAAGTCTTATTCTGATAGACTGCAGGTAGCTGGCACACAAATCAGGGTCTTCAAAGAGCTATCTTCGAAGGTTTTAAAAGACAGGAAAGATTTTGATTTTTTGGTCAAGGAATTGAAGAGAAGTAAGATCCTATTTAGATGGGACTTTCCAACTGGTATAATTTTTAGATATCAAGGTGTGAGACACTGTTTGAATACTATTGAAAAAGCAGAATATTTTTATCAAAATATTTTTAAGGGAGCACCGAAACATCTCAAGAATAAAAAGTCAAAAACAGAGTTTGCAAAATGTGAAAAGAAAGAAGAAAATCAAAGTGTGTTAAAAGTAAAAGGAGATTTTGGTGGTTGTCCAGAGGATTCTATTATGGATTTTTCGGATGAGAAAACTGAACACCCCAGTGTTTCTGGGGGATTACAAGACCTTGAACTGCTGGAGGAAGATTTAAAAAACAAAGTTTTACATCGAGATGACCAGCAGCAGAGGTCCAATACTCTTCAAGACATGGGGGTTGATGCTAATCGACAGGAATTAGAATTCAACGAAGAAATCCGACTGGAAACCACAGGTGATAAATTCAAAGAGCATCGTGAATTGCTTGATACTGAATCTGAAAGCATTGAAAGATTTGGAAAAAATGGATTAAGCACAATAACTGGTTAAAAGTTCATTCTAAATTGGATTAATTTTAAACTCACATATTAAAATGGATTATAAAAACTTTTACTATGAAGTTTATCCTGGATTGGACATGACTATCCTGAGTTTTGATAGATTGCTGCAAAACTAGCAGCGATCATTGGTTACCCAATTATATATTTTGGTGGAACATATCGTCTAGGAGAAGACTAAGAACTTGAAAACATCTTATAACCCGAAGGGTTGAATTGCAAAGGGTGGCAGGATTTGAACTAATTTTAAAGGAACATCTGGGAATGCAGCTTTTGTTTGAAAGGCTGCAAAAGCTTATTTTTAGGTATAGTATAAGCTAGTTGGAATGATTTTTTCCTAGAGGAGTGAATATCTTCGTGGTTGGATTTTACTTATATAAAGTCACTCGGGGGGTTGTGTGGAGAAATGTTTTACTTTGCTGATGGGGGCAGCGGCAAGATGAAGATTATTGAAGCGGATTTATGAGAGGAAATATATTTGACATCAATCAAGTTGAAGAGAAGATCGAAATTTGGATTATATAGACTGAGAAATGAATTAAATAAAAGATAATCTTCTTTATGATATAACTGTATGATTATAACTACATATGCATATATATTTTTTGTGTTTTATGTTTTTGGGGTTTTTTTTTTCTCTTTAGTTAAGGGTGCAGTTAGGATAGAATTATAATGGTGTTTTTAATTATAATGGTTTTTTTTATTATAATATTGTTTAAATATAATAATGTCTGGTTTTTTGTTTGTTTGTTTTTTTACTTTTTTTCCCTCTTTCCTTCTTTCTCTTTCTCTTCCTCTCTTGAAATTTGTTTAATTTAGAATTTGAATATTTAATAATCTTTTTCTTTTTCCCTTGTTCTAAATTTTGTTTTTTTTTTAACTTGTAGCGGAAGTCAGGGGGGGGGATAGGGAGGGAAGGGGTTGGGGAGGGAGGATGGGAGGGGTAGGGGAGGGGGATTGGGGAGGGGGGTGAAAATGGAAAAATTTCTGTATTGTAAAACTTTTTCAATAAAAAAAAAGAAAAAAAAAAAAAAAGAAAAGTGAGTGGCATTTCTGCAGCGACATCCGGGACTCTCTCTCTCCACTGAAGCTGCCTCACAAACAGATGTTGCACCTGGGAAGGTCCGGCACCAGCAGGATTTTAACCGTCCACCTGAAGCGCCAACTCATCTCCCCACCTAAATGGTACCTATTTATCTACTCTAATATTGTTTTGAACTGATAGGTGGGCAGAAGCTGAGGCCAGTGACGGGAGCTCAACCCGCCATGCAGTGCTAGGACTCGAACTGCTAGTGCAAAGACCATCTTCAGGGTCAGTAAGCCACTGAGCCACTGCGCCTCGTATCCCTGGGGTCTAAATGGATGACTGAATGTGGTGAGATTGAGGGTGGTAGTTATCTATTATAGCACTTAAAGGAGAGTTCAGTCTTCTGAAAGAGAAGAGCTGCTAACATGGGAAATTAAATGTGCTTTCACTGGTTAGCTCCAGCCTTCAGCAGGAACATGAAACCTAACAGCTTGCTCAAATATTTTAGATATAATGAAGTAAGCATGACATATAAGTTCAACCAAAGGACAGAAAGATATATGGAGTTAAAATATACATATTATTTGCAGGAAAACGTTATTTATTACTTATTCATTTCAGCTGTTTATTGATCTCTCTCTCTCTCCCATCAAAAAGGAGGATATAACAAAAAGAAAAATGTACCAACTAGTCTTCGTTTTGCATCTTATTAAAGATTTTTTAAAAATCAGTAATACATAAAAAATAATTTAAAGTAGATAATCCAATGCTTATGCAAACAACCATACAGTAAAAATTCTGGGAGGTTCCTGGCATTACAAAGTAATAAGCTTCTCTTTGACTCTTTTACATACTTCTTATTACGTTGGTCGAAAGTCATCGGGCCTGTAAGTAAAAGAATAAAAACTCATTAATTGGGATCTTTTGTCCTAGTATAATAGAAATTTATTTTAAGGGAAAGAAGCAGAACACAAGCAATGGATGGAAACTAATCAAGGAGAGAAGCAACCTAGAACGAAGGAGAAATTTCCTGATTAGTTAGAACGATTACAATCAGTGGAACGATTTGCCTCCAGAAGTTGTGAATGCTCCAACACTGGAAGTTTTTAGCAAGATATGTTGGATAACCATTTGTCTGAATTGGTGTAGGATTTCCTGCCTCAGAAGGGGGTTGGACTAGAAGACCTCCAAGGTCCCTTTCCAACTCTGTTATTCTGTTAGATACCTGCCTTATATTTTTCAATAGAATTCTCCATAAAATAATATTGTGAGATGGATATTAATATACATGTCTGTGTTTGTGTGTATGTGTATGCAGGCCATTGTTTGAGTCCTGGTGAACTATCTAGACTAGTGCCTGCAGTTTTCTTGGCAAGGTTTTCAGAAGTGATTTGACATTGTCTCCTTTCTAGGACAGAGAGTGTGACTTTCATTCAAATCACCAAGTAGTTAGAACTCACAGTCTCCTGGTGCCTTTAACCACTACACCAAACTGGCTCTCGATATACATACAGGTGAACATTAATAAACCTATGCGTACAGCCAATATGTAAAAGGACATTGAAAAAGAATTCAGAGACTTTGTAAAATATTTATGGATATAATGAAGCTGCACAGTTTACATAGTCACAATTCAGCTCCTCTTAACATCTCAGTGACAGAATATTCATTAGCATTGGATGGTGGGTATGAATTTTTTCTTAATGGGAAAAGGAACAATGAGAATGTCATTGGGTTTCAAATACCCTGCACTGTTTTTCGAAATAGACTTTGTTCAGTTACCTAAAATACAGCTACCTAAAATATGCGATGCCTGTTGTTCTGCAAGGTAGAAAAAATATACAGGCTCCTTTAATAGCAGGTATCTTAGCGAAACATCTATACGAGGAATAATTTGATTCTACCTAGAATGTGATGAGTAATTATTTATTTATTATTAAAATTTATTATTAAAATCCCCTTGAGGAGCACCCGGAGGCTCCAGCTGGTCCAGAATGCGGCCAGGTGGGTGGTTATGGGAGCGATGTGGCGCTCCCATGTGAACCCCCTCCTACGCGAGCTGCACTGGTTCCCGATGGTCTTCCGGGTGCGCTTCAAGGTTTTGGTTACCACCTTTAGAGTGCTCCATGGCATAGGACCAGGGTACATACGAGACCGCCTTCTGCCACCAGTGGCCTCTGACCGATCAGTACGCTCCCATAGAGAGGGGCTTCTCAGGGTGCGGTCGGCCAAACAATGTCGACAGGCGGCCCCCAGGGGGAGAGCCTTCTCTGTGGGGGCACCTGCCATCTGGAACAAGCTCCCCCCGGAGATATGGAGGATCCTGGATCTGCGCACTTTCCGCTGTGCCCTCAAAACAGTCTTATTTCAGTAGGCCGGTCTGGCCTGACTTTTCTTTTAAATTGCCTTTTCAATTTGTTTATAAATCGGGGTGTTTTAAATCTTTTTGGGCCAAAGTATTTAATGTATTTTAAATGGTTTTAACATTTGTATTTTGTGTATTTTATCTTTTGGCTGTTCAACGCCCTGAGTCCTTCGGGAGTAGGGCAGTATATAAATTTAATAAAATAAAATAAATAAATAAAATTTATATGCCGCCCTTCTCCCATAGGACTTGGGACGGCTCAAACAATAAAAACAACAACAATACAATATTAAAATCCAGTCCAAATTTAAAATCCCCAAGTTAAAACAACATAATTGGTGAGGGAATTTGATGAAAAAGCCATGTCTTCAGGCCATGGATTATGGATGTCTCTTCTAATCTTCTGATGTAATCCTCAATTTCCCACTAAATTACTTTTCTATTATGTTGTTTTTATGACATGAGCTGTTGCTATGATACACATTTTTGTTCAAAATGAACTTCCTAATCTTTTTTGGTCTTTATACAATAGAGTAGAATAGTGCAGAAGACGGGATTCATATTTTTTATGAGAGATATTTCTGTTATTTCCCATGTTGACAGAATAAATCAAACAAACTGGAGAGCACAATTTTTTTTTTAAATTGCAAAAGAAAAAAAAACTCAAACAGATGTTCAAAGGATATATATAGGGAATTTAGATTTTCATACCAAAGAGATGGAGCAAATCAATAGATTATGTGCCCCTATTCGAGGCTCAAGCAATTTTTAAATATTGGTGAGGAAGGTAACCTGACTAACTTGAAACACAACTTTCATTAGCACCTATGTATCCCTTAATTATGAATACAATAGAAGCTTGAGAAGAGAATATATATTCCATCAAGTCTACTCCCAACTTTTGACAATTCATCATCATCTTCTTTTAATGACCCCATAATCCCTTGCGGGATGGAGTCTGGGCAACTGAATGGAGTGTTTACTGGCTGAATGCCCTGTCACCAATGCGGAGTCATATCAGCAGATATATTCTCATCGTGCACAAAGAGAGAAATACCTGCCCCTACCTAGGATCGAACTCATAGCCTCCTGATTGTGAGGCGAGAGCTCCACTCTAGGCCACTGCACCACTCAACTTCTGACAATTCATACTATCATAATGTATCTTATTTGGAAACTAGAGAACAAGGGCATTGTTTTAATTATTCACTATTTTAGTTACCACCAAGCAATTAAAATCAACTATGAAAAAACCAAGGAGATTGGAATGCGGTGATTATTAACTGATGACACATATTCTGTTTGGCACTGCATCTTTCAGGCTTCCTTAATTTTAAAAAATAACCTGTTTGAATAGACACTTGAATGTAGTGTTTCACCTAATGAATCGTAATTACCAAATACAGGCAATATTTTACAAGGCAAACATACCTTATATTAACCTTAATATTCTTGTTAAAGTAACGCGTAGAGAAAGTCAAGCCAATGTTTTAGGAAAATGCATTAATTTCACCAAAATGGTCTACCAATTTACTCTAATTGAAGAATGGGTAGAACCCTTTGATGGTGGGGGGATCTGATAGGTGGGCCAATCACACATCCCACTGTCTACATACAGAGCCAATTGTTTTTTGGGGGGGGGGGGTTTGGTTTTTTTTAAAACTCTGCGTTAAACTTATTTTAAAGATTTACAGTTTAGTGTTTATGTGTTGCTGCCTTAAAATGAGAGGAACAAATAGCACAATTGATTCCTAATATATATAGGAATGGTTGCTTAGCCTGCAGAAGGAATGTTGGTGTGGCCAACGTCTCAGAAGGGACCTTCCTTAGTTTATTAGGCTGCAAAGGCAAGAAGGGAGGCTCGTATTTTTAGATTTGCACAGCAGGAGAAATAAGAATAGAATAAAATAACAGAGTTGGAAAGGACCTTGGAGATCTACTAGTCCAACCCCCTGCTTAGGCAGGAAACCCTACACCACTTTAGACAAATCAGCCTTCCAACATCGTCCAGATAGAAAGGACACCCAGATAAACTAATTTTACTTTATTATGAGGTTACCTTAACCGAATTTTATGTGATTTATAATTGTTCTGAAACTATCAGTCAATTTAGTAAATTTATCAGATCACAAACCAACATTTAAGAATGTTGAATTTGAGAACTGTTAAACCAGAGCAGACCACATCGATCCAAGGCATTCTCTGCATTAAGCTAGGCTAGTCCTTTAATATACTTACATTTGTTCATCTTTAAGCAAATTATCTAATGGTTCAGCTTGGTCCCATTGAAAACCAATATATTTTTCTCCAATATACCTAACCATATTTCATTGGCCCAAAACTGCTGTTTATGTAGTGATAACATTTGCAGGTGTGCTCTTTCTATCAATGGAAACCATATGCTTGGCATCTCCTTGTGCTCCTCTATTTGAAATATTTTGCTTTTTGGCTTGCACTTCTTATGAAGAGGGACTGGAAGCATACCTGCAAAAATATCTTATTCTTTTATATCACCATTGCTTGTCCTGGGCCCCTTGGTGTTGGAGGCAGACAGGCATTTCATTTTGGCACACCGGAGAAAAATTAAAGCAGCCATATGGTTATGTAGAAGTGTAAGATTATAAATACAAATAGTCCTCGATTTATATCTATTCACTGAGGTAAATGCATTTGTTGGAAGAGGATCCACTGCAGAAGGTATCACAAATACTTCTTTATGAGACACTTACGGAGTCCAGATTTTTGGGAAAGCATCGATTTCCTCTTGTGTATATTCATTTAGCTTCTTGGGCACATTGCGAGGCTGTGGAAGCTCCTCTACCAAATTCTTACGAATGTCTTCAGGAATAACCTAAAGGAAGGAGAAACACAACGGTAATGTTGTGGCCTGTTGGTTGCCGGCCCCTCCAGCAGCCAAATTATAGCAGGAGGAGGAGTGGTCGGAGAGGGAGAGGGAGAGGGGGAGAGGGGGAGAGAGAGAGAGAGAGAGAGAGAGAGAGAGAGAGATTTAATTCAACTTAATTTAATTTCTCTGGTGGTGCAGTGGTTAGAATGCAGCACTGCAGGCTACTTCTGCTGTTGCTGCCTGTCTGCAGTTTGGTAAAATGAGGACCCAGATTGCTGGGGGCAATAGGCTGATTCTGTAAACCTCTTAGAAAGGTCTGTAAAGCACTGTGAAGCAGTATATAAGTGCTATTGCTATTTTTATAGTCAAGATCGATTGGTGTGGATGCTTCCTTTTTGCCTTGTTTAAAGACCAGAAGTGCCAACTTAAAGACTTACGTTTTCTATCAGAAATTTGTCAAAAAATGTTCATTTAATTGTAAGACTGATCTATATGCTGCTGTTGCTATCTTTTCATGTTACAGTACAAATTTTGCATTCTTAGCTTTGTTTTTCAGGTTCTCTGTATATCACCTTAAAGCTTACTTTAATTGAAAAGCTAACTTTTGCATTTTGTGGAAAAAAAAATGAGTGCTTGGCTATTGGTAAACAAATAAAAATATGATGAAAAAAATAAATAAAAGCATATAGTTCTTTTGCAGGATTATCCGTATCAATTTATATCTGGACCAAAAGGAAAAGAGCACAGTAATTCCAAAATTCTTACAGCATGAGCTTCTGTACAAAATTGTATTTCTCTTAATAGGAATCTTTCAAATTTAATTTCTTTAGATTTTAAGACTAAGAAAGCAAAGTACCTGTTATTCAAACATAAGAATATTAGCAACTGACATACATTATCAGGAAAAAGATGTAGCCTTTGCATCATAGTCCTTCTGTGAAGGTTCTTTGGGAGCATTCCATAGATAGCCAGTTTTACAACCTGGAAAATAAATATAGATTTTATGTATAATGCAATACAGTTTGACACAAAGTAAGAAAATTACTTACAAAAATGCAATAAACACCAGCGTAATAAAAAGGAGAACTCTCCTTAAGTTGCTTGCAAGCAACTTAAGGAGAGCAAGTGAAGAGTTTGTTTTACGTAAATTGCTTTATACTCAATCAGATTAAGGAACACTTTTAGCTCAGTATTTTCTACACATCAACTTTCCCCAATACTGTTAAACTCCAGCAGGACTGAGTTCAACTTCCAGAATTCTCCAGCCATCATGACCTATGCAAAGAATTTAAAGGACTGAAACCTACACATCTGGAAGACTATGGAGAAAACTAGAATAGAAACTACTGGGCTAATAAGAAAAGACAGGCAGCAGTAACTGAAAATTCAGTTCTTCAGGTTCTCAAAAGGACACATACCATTTCTAGTGGAACTGAATATATAAAAGAGAAGGAGGAAGAAGGAGGACGAGGAGGAGGTGCAGAAGAAGGAGGTGAATTATATAACGTATAGATCAATCATTTTTGAGTATATGTTTATCATTAACATTTGAAATTAAGTTCATCACAGTACAAAATATATGAAGGGTTCTACATTGGGATAGATCTTTCTATATAACATGAAAGATGTCTTTAGCTATCTTACTTCAGAGTATGATGTTTCTGAAAGGAAGAAAAACTGCAATAAATAAATCACCATGGATTCGTTAGCCCATGCAAGTATCTGTCAATATGTAATTTAATTCCATGTAACTATTAAATATGAGAAAGCATATGAAGAACTTTCTTTGTGCAGAAAAACTTTGGTAGGCATTCTGGAACACCATCAACTAAAACAATGGGAAACTGTCAGAGGAAAAAGTTCTAGAGGTTGAGGGAAAGGCAAAAAGAAGAAACAACTAAATGACAATTTAAAAAAATGAAGTAGGTCTTTCAAAAAATTACCCTCAATTTGAATGTACATTTCCTGAACTTAAGTGCTTATATTAACACGTAGACAGAGACATAAAGATCGCACAAAGTAGATGCCATTAATTCTTTTTCCAGCCTTCTCTATTGTAACTGAAATTATTAGTGTCTCAAAGGAGGGCTGCTTAAAATGAACTGCAAAAAGTGCTCTGAACTGCCCTTATTATAGCCATAAAATTGTCAAGTTGAAGATAAAAATTCCTACATTATTCCGGTATTATTCTTACACTTTCTAAAAAACTGAATCTGACACATCCAATTTATTTATCCAAACCAGGGAAAGTACATTGAGCATGCTATCTGGAATTATTTTTTTCCTCCCACTGCAGGGGTTGGCAGGATCAGACCCATTTTCAACTTGATTTTGTTTTTCTAGTTAAACCAAGTTCTGTTCAGCCCACAGAGGTATTCTGATGGATAGACATCCAAACACCTTTACAAAATGCCTTTCCGATGTTTCATTGGCTTGTCATCAAGAGCTCAACTATTCTAATGCATTGAAACTCTTATGGAATGAATGGAAATACTTCAGTGCTTCACCTTTGGTAACTGGATGAAGATGTCATGTAGGAAAGTGCAAAAGTAGTCAACAACCAAAGTAGATAAAGAGGATGCTAAAATTAAAAAGGGACGTGGTGGCTCAGTGGCTAAGACGCAGAGCTTGTCGATCTAAAGGTCGGCAGTTCAGCGGTTCGAATCCCTAGTGCCGTGTAACGGGGTAAGCTCCCGTTCCTTGTCCCAGCTTCTGCCAACCTAGCAGTTCGAAAGCACGTAAAAAATGCAAGTAGAAAAAATAGACACCACCTTTGGTGGGAAGGGAACAGCGTTCCGTGCGCCTTTGGCGTTTAGTTTTGCTGGCCACATGACCACGGAGACGTCTTCGGACAGTGCTGGCTCTTCAGCTTTGAAATGGAGATGAGCACCGCCCCCTAGAGTCGGGAACGACTAGCACATATGTGCGAGTGGAACCTTTAGCTTTACCTTAAAATTAAAAGCCTTTGTCATTGCTCTCACTGTCATCATCACCATAATTATCTGCAGGCAAAACCTTAGAACCCAACTCCAAACCACAAAGTTAATAGAAAAATTATAAGAATAGCAAGCCGCGTGAAGCACATCAGAGCAAACCAAAAGCCACGAGCAAAAAGCAGTGAAGTGAAGGCGGGCAAGAAAGGAACATCACACAGTTTCAATTATCTTCAAACCCAAGTAATTGATTTCCAATTATTTTCCAGTCTTTACCACTGATGCTTTGTGCAAACAAAAATGTGTAGAGTGTTTTAGAAGCAGCAGATTTCAAGTCTTGGCCAGTCCGACACTCTCTAAAGTTGTTCTTGTATTTACAATGCCACAGACTTTTGAGTGAGTTGCTTTAAAAGTTCTGTGGAGTCCTTGGTGTTGTCTGAGCTTGATTGTTTTGCTTGCAGATGCTTCGTTACTGGTAGTCTTCGACTTATGACCACAACGGAGCACAACACTTCTGTTAAGTGAGACATTTGAGTTTTGCCCCGTTTTACGACTTTTCTTGCCACAGCTGTTAAGTGAATCAGGTTTCCCCATTGACTTTGCTTGTCAGAAACTCACAAAAGGGGATCACATGACCTTAGGACACAGCAACGGTCATAAATATGAACCAGTTGCTAAGCGTGTGAATTTTGATCACATGATTATGGGGATGCTGCAAAGGTCGTGACTATAACTATCACAATGGTTGTACGTTTCCAAAGCCGTTGTAACTTTGATTGGTCACTAAATGAACTGTTGTAAGTCGAGGACTACCTGTACTGATGATGTTACCTAAATGGGTGATGAAATGTCTACAAGCAAACCAAGCTCAGACAGCACCAAGGACTCCACCATTCAGCCCCAAGTTACAGATACTCTATTCTATTTAAAAGTTCTGTTAAGCTTTTCTGATATTGTGTTAAGTCTGAACTGAGGGCTGAACATTTATGGATTCATCAGATGTTTAAGACTTGCTCAATACATAATAGAGTCCCTTGTTCAGGTATGAATAAGTTATACTGATCCGTATGAAATAGTTTTCCTTCATCTGCTTAAGAAGTGAAAAAGTTAGGTTTTTATATTTAAATAACTCTTTTTATGGCTTTTATGTAGGCAGGGCAAGCTTTTGCAACGCACTGCAATTTTCTTTGTGTAAACACATCCTTTGTTGCTTGGAGCAATATTTGGAAACCTACATAAAATAAGAAAAATAACAAATGAGGGCAACAGTTATGTTTGAACTTCTCCTTATTAGCCACAGGAAGTCTGGGAAGATCTGTTTACCCTAGGATGGAAGCGAAGCTGGCAAAAGTAGAGCGGGTGGCATAAGGTCCCACTGGGTGAAAACTATGATGTGTTTCGTGGGTTTTTAATTGTTTTTACAGAATGTTGTTGTGAGCTGCCTATGATTATTATGTATAAATGGGTGGCCACATATGTTTTCTAAATAAATAGGCATAGCCATAATTAAGTCGGGCAAAAGAAATATTTTCTCTTATTTCAGCCAGGAAAAAAAAAAAAAGCAAACCCACGACCAGCATGGTAGATGCAATCTTTACAAAGGAGAGTAGTACCGTATTTTTCAGCGTATAAGACGCAGCTTTTCCCCCTCTAAAAGAGGCTGAAAATTTGGGTGCGTCTTATACTCCAAATGTAGCTTTTTCGAAGCTTTTTTCCAGCCCTAACTAGGCGCTAGCCAAGTGAAGCGATCCCCCCTGTTTTGCCTGCTTTTCTCATTGCTGCTTCCTCTCAGCTGTGCCTTAGAAGCTGTTTTTTATCCCCAAGCAGGGGATAAAAAACCAGCAAACTAATGTCCTGAAGCTGCCCCGACTAAGGACGCTAGCCAGATGAATACCTGATAGGCAGGTTTTCCCCCCTATTTTCCTCCCCAAAAACTAAGCTGAGACTTATACTCCGGTGCATCTTATACTCGAAAAATACGGTAGTTTACTGATTCGGATGCCACAGTTAAGGTATGAGGGGGTCCTTGGTGCTCTCTGAGCTTGCTTGTTTCCTTGCAGATGTTTAATTACTCAAACTAGGTAGCATCATCATCCCTAGCACTACCCAGTTACCTAGTTTGGGTAATAAAACATTTGCAAGAAAACAAGCAAGCTCAGAGAGCACTAAGGGCCCCTCATGTCAACCCGGAGCTACAAATAGTCTCCTTTATTAGTACAGTTAAGATAGCTTGCCTGATACAGGCCTCAATTTCACCAACTCCTACATACAGAAGAACCTCTGGTCATGACCATAATTTGTTCCATAACTTTGGTCGTGACCTGAACCTAATTCCCCCATTGGATTGTATGTAAATACGATCAATCCATTCCAGACCCCTATGAACTGTATATAAATATTGTTTTCGATTTCAATTTTCTTGAAAACTTTCTTCTCACCACCATTATCACTCTTCACTTGATTAGAGGCAGGAGTGAAAAATCCAGTAGAGATTCTGGAGAACCAGTAGTGGAAATTTTGAGTAGTTTGGAGAACCGGCAAATGCCACCTCTGGCTGGTCCCAGAGTGGGGTGGGAATGAAGATTTTGCAATATCCTTACCCCAGGAGTGAGGTGGAATGGAGATTTTATTTATTTATAATCGGACTTATATGCCGCCCTTTCTCCGCGAGGACTCAGGGCGGCTCACAACAATAAAACACCAGTCCAGATTAAACTTCAAACACTAAAAACTAAAATTTCCATTAAAATCCCATTCAGTCCAGGCCAGCCTGGCGAAACAACCATGTTTTAAGGTCACGGCGGAAGGAGCGAAGTTTGGGGGCTACCCGGAGCTCCAAGGGGAGCTGATTCCAGAGGGTAGGTGCGCCCACAGAGAAGGCTCGCTCCGTAGAGGCCGTCAGCCGACACTGCCTGGCCGACGGGATCCCAAGTAGGGCCTCTCTGTGTAAGTGCACCGGGTGATGGGGAGCTGTAGCTGGCCGCAGATGTTCTGCCAAATACCCCGGACCTAAGCCATGTAGGACTTTACAGGTGATCACTCACCTCATTTTGCAGTATCCTTCCCCTGGAGTGGGGTGGGAATGGAGATTTTGCAGTGTCCTTCCAATGCCACACACACCAAGCCACGCCCACCATGCCCACCAAGCCACAGAACCAGTAGTAAAAAAAATTTGGATTTCACCACTGATTAGAAGCCATGGTTAACATGGGTCGCTGTTGTTTGTAAACAAACAGGAAATTTGGTTCTTACAAAAAAAAATGGCGCAGAAGGGGAAATTGGCCGTGGCCATGTTTGATCACCACCTGAGTGTGAGTTCGTGACCAGATTCAAACATTTTGTGAATTTTTTTGCTCGGAACCCGATTTGGTCGTGGTCAGAAGTGTTCGTGACCAGAGATTTTACTGTATTGAAAATGATACGAGTCCGCCAGAGTCCTGTCTCAAAACAGAGATTCCTGACTTCAGAAAAGTAGTTCTGTGGTAGTTCGTGCTGCAAAGAAATCTGTTTCTCCTTTTTTAATGTGCCTTTATCTTGGCTTGTACATAAGATTTGCATTTGAGGAATATCCTGGGGATGAAGCTTTCCAAATTGCTGAAAGCAGAGGCTGTTCTGGGGAGGGGATGGGTCAGATCCAAAAGCCCTGGAGAGCATGAGAACTACTTGGGCTGCCAGCCCTCTTGGAAAACGTGAAATAATGTAGACGTTGAACAGCCAAAAGTACAGTATATTAAAATACTCAGTTTGGACAAGCTTGATAAAAAGGAAGTTGTAGAACTGTTAATCTTGTAGGCAAAAAAAAACATTGATTAGATTTAAATCAAGTCTTACAATGCTAATATATGAATACATCCATGCAACATTCATCATAGTTCGAACGGCAAGAATATGGAAGAACCAACTTGTCCTATTTTCCACAATAATCTGAATGGATCTGAAGATGCATTATTATTAAACTATAAGGAGTTAAAAACTAATGGAAAAATGGGATCCAATTAAATGAAAATCCTACTTATTTTTTTTTTTTAAAAAAAAGAAGGCTAGATCATGGGTGTCAAACTGGTGGCCTGCGGGCTGGATGTGTCCCATCAGGCCACGCTCATCCCAGCTCCGCGAAGGGGAGAAAAATCACGAAACATCATGTGACAGCAACATGACATGGCGAGTTTGACACCCGTGGTCTAGATAGTCACTCAGTAAATATATGGTTGTAAAATCAAGAATCACCGCCAAGAATATCATGATCTGAGATAACACTTTAAAAAAAAAAACAATGCAAACTATAGCGGTAAAAAAAATCTTGCAACTGAGAGCTAATGTACCAAAGTAGCTAAGCATCTGAAAATCTCAAATTCAAATTCCAACTGTAAAGTACTATGATTTCACTAGATGATCTTCAAAACACTCTTTCTCTTCTTCTCAGTCACTTTCTCCCAACTGTATTAGAGCCAGATTACACTAACTCAGTGGATGTTCTAAGGATTACACATAGACAATAGGCATCAATAAGGCTGAATGCTTGGAAACCCTAAAGAAATATAATAATAATCGCTACCACCAACACCTGCAATTTGGCTATCAAATAATGATGAAACAATTCCTATTTCACAAGTACATTTTCACGTGCACTTGATTACTCTGTCATTCACACTGGGGATAAAAAACCTGGGGATAAAAGAGTGAGATATTGTTGTGGCCCGCCAACTGCCAGCAGAGCTGGTGGCAGACTCGGACGATGAGGAGGTTGGGAAGGAATTGGGCCAGTGCTGGAGTCTGGGGAAGGCTCTGATGGATGCTCTGCATCGGACGCAGAGATAGAGATAGAGCCAGAGCCATCTGACATTTCCCAGCCACTGGAGAGGCAGTTGCCTTTGGAGGCTGATATGTGTGAGGAGGAAGAACAGCTGGGGCCTGTTCCAGATGCACATATGCGCAAAGCAGTTAGGAGAGGTAAGCAACGGAGGACAAGGAGTCAACTAGGGAAGCAAAGCACACGTGGACGCTGAATGGCCCCTCCCTGACTGGGGAATAAATAAAAGAAAGGTGAGTGGTTGTCGTAGGAGACAACAGTTCGTATTTCTGAAGATTTTGCTCATGGTGTTTTGTGCCACAAAGACTGCTTGCCAGAACTTAATTTACAGCCTTTCGTCTGGAAGCTCACGGCCTTGCAATTATCAATTATCGCAAGGAACTGATAAGGTCTGTACTGCAGTTAACGCCGTGAAGGACTCTTGCCTCGACTTTTCAGTGGGTGAATGCAATTAATTCACAAGAGGTAAATAAAGGGTTTTTTTGTGACAAGGAGTCTGTTTCTTGTTTCTGCTAAGGCTGGGTCAGAGCAGATATTTTACAAGAAGAGGCAGAGCCTGGGGGTGAAGTCAAGAGACGACTCAGCCTAGAATCGTTACATGTCCACAAGGGCTCCAGATCTAGCCCTCCATGAATTCTATTCGTTGACTAGATTCTTCTGTATAGGCTTGAGCAATAAATGTCAACTAGGAGTAAACATATCTTCCTGATTCTTTGTGCCTGACAGATATTAAGTTATAAATATAAGGCTTCATACTGAATCATCACCCAATCTTTTCATAGTAAGCTTGTGACTTAATTTCGTAAGTTATAAGGCCCAACGTTTGTGATGCCGAAACAAACAAATATACCCCAATCTCATTTTCATGTACCATGATATTAAATAACATTCTCTGTGATTTTTTTTAATCAGCCCTTAGAAAATTGGGATACCCAGCAGTCATTGGGGTATCACATAGTAAATTAAAATTAGTTTCAGATCCTGAAAATAGATTAATGACATGCACACATTCCTCCTTACAAATAAGGAGAAACTGAAAACAAAGAAACTGAGGGGAAGGTGACTTGTATAAATGCAGTAGTTTATTTTGGATAAAAAAAATGTTTTAGAATGCACGGGGTGGGTGGGGAAGGGAACCAATTTAGCGCACGTCTGCCCTTCTTTAAAGTATCACCATCTTTTCCTGGGATGGCATCTTAGTTTTGAAATTTTTAGCCCTTTCTAAACTTTTTATAATATCGTAAGCCTCCTAGAGTTGTTGTATCAGTGAGACGGGCAGCATAGGAATTTAATAAATAAATAGTAGTGAAGCTGAGGAACATAGCCACACAATTTCAGGAGAAAGATACAGTGGTTTTAAAGAGTGGTACAAGCAGATGTCATGTTCATGCTATTCATAAGGTCAGAAGCACCTCTTTTGGAACTGAATCCAAAGTGCTGATATCCTAGTCCATGGGTCTCCAACCTCAAACGCTCAAAAGAGCCATTTGGACCTGTTTCCCACAGAAAACACTGGGAGCCACAAAATCCTTCCCGTGCCTGACTATTTCTTGAGTGGCCACAAAACTAACATATGTAGTTGAATTAAACATTCTGTTTTCTTCTGAAACTTTTCTTTTCTTGGATTTATCCTTGCTGGCCTACCGGGAGTTGAAAAGCTCAATAAATCGTGTGCCGACGGGTGTCGCACATTGGTGGTTGTGATGATTTTTTGAGTGACAGGGAGCCGCAGCAGAGAGGTGAAAGAGCCATATGCGGCTCCAGAGCCGCAGGCTGCTGACCCCTGTCCTAGTCTTAATCTCCTTGGCCTCCAAAACAGCAGATAAATAGCCAGACAACAATAAAATACCCTGTTTCTGTTGATTTTCCATTGACATTAATCCCTTCCCAAAGGTGGCAGAAAACCCAATATGTATCAGCAGCTTTCCTTTCATCCTGTACATTCCTAACTGGCAAGTAACTTAATTCCAACATCTTTATGAATTCCTTCATATGAAAGGGCCACATAACTCGAGAAAATAAGGTTAATGAAGTTATTAACTCAGCATTCACAGATTTAAGATATTTACACATAATCTTCTAAGGATTATGAATTTAAAAGTTGTTCCTTAAATTACAGCCTAAGTAAAAGAATTTTGTGATGTCTATATACCAATTCAAAGTAAAGGATTTTTTAAAAAAAATTAATTAACAGTTTCAAATTCCAAGACCACGAACATGAAGTGTTCAAACACACTAACTTTCCATTATCTGGCTAACACTTTGATGTGTGGCAAGAAAAGTAGGAGTAGAAAGTACAGATAGTAAGTACAGAGTCTCCTCGGCTTACAACAGTTCACTCAGTGACCGTTTGAACTTGCAACGGCACTGAAAAAAGTGAGTTATGACCATTTTTCACATTTATGACCATTTCAACATCCCTATGGTCATGTGATTTACATTCAGATGTTTGACAACTGACTCATATTTATGACAATTGCAATGTCCTGGGATCATGTGATCCCGTTTTGTGACCTTCTGACAATTAAAGTCCATGGGAAAGTCAAATTCACTTAACAATAGTGTTACAAATTTAACAGCTGCAACTGGTCCATTGAACAAATGTGGCAATAAAAATCATTGGAACAATTTAAAATAAACTACTTCGTAATGATTATTTTAAGGATTTACCTTGACTTAAGATAAAAGTTTACTTGCCCAATTCACAACAGTGGAAATATACCGTTTCCCAAAAAATAAGACATCCCCTGATAATAAGCCCAATCGGGCTTTTGAGCGCATGCACTAAAATAAGCCTCCCCCCGAAAATAAGCCTCCCCCCGAAAATATTTAAACGCAGAGCTGGAAATCAGGTAAGACGGCAAGAGGAGCCCCATCTTGTTCCATGCACCCCAAAATAATAAGACCTCCCCGAAAATAAGGCCAAAAAAAATAAAAATAAGATAGGATCTTATTTTCGGGGAAACGCGGTAACCAATTCAGGCATCTTTGGACAGCTCCGTTTGGACCAGATGCTTTTTTGCTCAGTGTCCCCCCAATCTTTTAGGCACCAGGGACCGGTTCCACGGAGAAATATTTTTATGTGGCCAGGAGGGGGCGTGGTTTCACGTGCTGCCTGCATCCCGCAGATGGGGCTTTGCTTGTTTGCCCGGAGCGGTTGCTGGCATGCCACAGACTGGAGGTTGGGGACCCCTGCTTTATCTGCTTCAAAGAAACTGAGATACCTTCTCTCTCTTATCTCAAGTGTGTGACCAGCATCACAATACATGTTGACCCTTTCAACATGCTGGGCAGGCCCACTACTGCCCTGGTTGCTCTAAACACCTGAGCTCCAGACATTCCAACCTCAAGATGGGTGTAGAACACCTCCCCCCGTATAACCCTCCTAATTAATACTACCAAGTATTAAGTATGTTTGACACCTTGAGTTACTGAACTAATAAAGGTGGGCTTTAAATACAAGTAATCCTCAACTTACAACAGTTCATTTAGTGACCGTTTGGAGTTATGACACAACACTGTAAAAAAGTGACTTATGACTGTTCCACCCCCTTTGCGAACATGCCAAGATGCTTGGCAACCGACTCATCTTTATGACGGTTGCAGGATCCCGGGGTCATTTGCGACCTTCTGATAAGCCAAGTCAACGAGGAAACCAGGTTCACTTAACAACCGTGTTACTAACTTAAAATTGCAGTGATTCACTTAACAACTATGGCAAGAAAGGAATGGGGCAAAATTCATATAAGAACTGTCCCACTTAGCAACATAAATTTGGGGGTCAATTGTGATTGAACATAAAACCCCAAGACCAATTCTGTAAGGGATTGCATCCGGCCAGCAGGGAGGGGTAGGTGGTATACATTCCTCAGCCTAAGCTCCACACATTCCCCGGAGGCAGCCAATGGCTGGATAGATACTTTCATTTTATCATATATCTATTGAAGATATATCTCTAAACAAGTCTGTTTTGATTGCAAATAATGCTTAGGCATATAAAACGGTAAAATTTTAAAGTCAACATTACTGCACATTTTCTTCATTTTTGTTTACATTTGACTAATATACATATTTTGCTAGCAGATTCTTTATACACTTTCCACTACCACTGTAATATTAAGATTTTGTTTGGCAATCCTCACTTTTAGGTATATGCATATTTTCTTGCTTGAAGAATCATTTTACAAAATTACAAATAGAGCAGGCACTACACTCTAGTTAAGCTACTGGCAGGAGGAATTGTACATTTGAAACGAGTGAAATACTCCTCCATCATAAGCTTCCAGGTAAAAATACTTTAATCTTATTCAATTAATCTGGAAGTGTCCGCTCTGAATTCACTGCCTATAATGTTTATAGGCGCTTGCCAATTAAGCTAATGTCCCCAAAACTAAAGTCTGACTGGTTTATGCTGCCCTCTGGTGTTCAACCACTGTAACATTCAAGAGACTACAGATAGACCTTACTTAACGACTGGCCAGTTTAGTGACTGTTCGAAGTTACGACAGTGCTGAAAAGATAACTTTATGACAAGTCTTTGCTTGTCCATTTATGACCATCACAACGTTCCTGTAGTCATATGATCGACTTCTGAGCGTTTTGCAACTGGCAAGCATTTACCATGGTCACCATATTGTGTGATTTGTGCGTGTCATTGTTGACTTCTGACAAGTAGAATCAATGGAGAAGCTGGCAATACCATTGCAAGTTGCAGACATGGGACGCCTTGCTTAATGACCCACAGCGACTCATTTAACGGCTGAATGGGAAGTAACAGGTCTGTTGAGGTCATGCAATGTTTCGCTTAGTGACCATGTCACTTAGCAAAGGATTTGACAGTCCCAGTCATGGTCACTAAGCAAGGTCTAGCCCTTTTTTGAATTTCACCTACAATGCCAGTCATAACCTGTTTAACTGTAAATTAACTGACAAAATAATCAGATCTGTATTATAGCATAGGAAGCATGTATACTAGCATTAAAGCTAGCTTATTTAGATCAATATACTCTGGTCCAGGCCCTGATAGTTGGTAGTATCTGATTGGCCTTGGTGATCTTTAAAACTCAGAATGATTAGACCTGGCTAGTGGGTGGCAACCCAAACATATCAGGGCTGTAGCAGAAATTCAGTCTGAGCAAATAGTAGGATAAATAATTTCTAAACACATGTCAAAGGAACAACATGAAATGCCCATTAGGTAAAAAAGAATACAATCAAAAGAGACAATCGTGATAAATAAAGCTCATTATCTACATTAACTAAGTCATTTCAAATAGGCCACAATGTAAATATTTATTTATTTAGAAAATTTATTTGCTTGCCTGTCTTGTATTCAACGACTCTGGACAGAAATATACAATAAAATATTAGCCAGGGAAACTTCAGGGAATGCATCTCACGTAAGCTAGTCACGTCTTCATTTTATGCCTATGTTTTTTGCTCCTGCCATAAATGCTGAATATATAAGCAATTCTTTTGGTGACTCTGCTGCGCTTTCCCAAGTGCGCTCAGTTGAACAACAAGGACCGGTACTACGATCAAACATCAAAGCCAACTATGTGTCATCACTGAGTAGAAGAATATCAGAAAGCATCAGAACAAACTTTTTGGCCAAAGCCAAGATGGCTGAGATAAAAAAGATGATCATGGCAAAATAGGAAAACTATTTTGCCATGATCATGGCAAAACTATTTTACAAAATGGCAAAGAAGGAGCTGTTGAGGAATATCAAGCGAAACGAAGGAATGCAGAGATCATAAATCCAAAGAGTGAGAAGGGCTTGCAGGGAGATCAGATAGAAAGTTGCCTGGAGAAACAAACAACCACTATATAAAAAATGTTACAAATGAAATTAACCTCGAACATGATACATAGCCAGACCTTTGGAAGGGAAAAGAAAATTAGAGAAAGAAGTTAACCAGGGAGAAATGGAACTTAATGTTCCAGATATTACCATGAATAGATATCCCAGCATCACACTATCTATCTTTTGCAATCCTGTATTATTTAACTAAACTAATTTTAACAACATAAGCAACATGGCCATTCAAATATTCAGCACGAGTACTATGCATCCACAGAGGTACGGCCTAGTGCAGTGATGGCTAACTATTTTGCCGTTGCGTGCCAAAAGCGGGGGGAGCGCGGGGGTTCGTGTGCGCACGTGCCCACACCTATAATTCAACATGCCCTCCCTCCCATGAGCAACCTCCCCACGTTCCCACGCTTTTGGCACGCGATGGCATGGTAGGCCCGTTTTTCGCCCTCCCCAGGCTCCAGAGGCTTTTCTGGAGCCTGGGGAGGGCGAAAACGATACAATACAATAATTTTATTTCTATACCGCCCCTCTCCCGAAGGACTCGGGGCGGTGCACAGCCAAGTAAAAGCACAATACAAACATCATAATTTAAATTTTAAAATTATTAAAAGTATTACTTTTAATAACGGCCTTCTCCACCCCCAGAGGCCCTCCAGAGGCCAGAAACAGCCCGTTTCCCAACTTCCGGTGGGCCCGGAAGGCCCGAAAATCAGATGGCTGGCGTGCACATGTGTGCTGGAGCTGAGCTAGGGCAACGCTCACGAGCCCACAGATATGGCTCCGCGTGCCACTTGTGGCACGAGTGCCATAGGTTCACCATCATGGGCCTAGTGGTTAGATCGAAGGACTATCAATGACAAGAAGGAATAAGTAGAGAGTCATTTAAGGCAGAAGACAAATATATGGGGTTAGAAATGGAACTATAAGACAGGTGGATTGTTTGCAGAACCTCCTCCTGAGAGAAACCTATGCAGAGAAAGTCAGCAAATGATTTAAAGGCACAGGTGGAGAAAAGGCGAGCACTTACTGCTGTTGGATCTTTTTTATGTAGTTCAGCAGCTGTAAGTTGCAGGAAGCCACCGGGGTATCTACGATACAAAAACGACAGCCAAAGTTCATTTAGAATCGGGCAAAAGTGAATGTGCGTAAGAATGTGGCCAATAAAACGAGCTTGGAAAACAATACCCTCCTCAGGCTTTCTTCCTTGAACACAGTCTTCCAGATTAGGTTAACCGTTTAAGCCTCTTTCTGCCTCTATTCCCCTTCTTTAGCCAGTACTACTATCTTATGTATTTATTTAGTGCTGGCAGACTGCCTTGAGATTTACACAACCAGCCCAAAAGAGGACACACACACACACAAAAAGAAGACTCCAGTTCTCCTCCACCAGGAATCAGCACCCAGATCAGCATAGAGTAACTCCAAGGTCAACTTCAGACCAATAATCAAGATTTGATTTGATTTGATTTGATTTGATTTGATTTGATTTGATTTGATGATTTGATTTGATTTGATTTGATTTGATTTGATTTGATTTATTTTATTTTATTTTATTTTATTTTATTTTATTTATTTTATTTTATTTTATTTTATTTTATTATTTTATTTTATTTATTTTATATTTTATTTTATTTTATTTTATTATTTTATTTATTTTATTTTATTTTATTTTATTTTATTTATTTTATTTTATTATTTTATTTTATTTTATTTTATTATTTTATTTTATTTTATTTATTTTATTAATTTTATTTTATTTTATTTTATTTTATTTTATTATTTTATTTATTTTATTTTATTATTTTATTTTATTATTTTATTTATTTTATTATTTTATTTTATTATTTATTTTATTTTATTTTATTTTATTATTTTATTTTATTTCATTTTAATTTAATTATTTAATTTATTTAGAATCTCTAAGTCTGCCGCCACCTACATATGCAGGCAAGTCGCCGGGATATAAATTGACAGCAAACAGCACTCCTTACTAACACTGATGATGTTACCTAGTTGGGTAATGAAACGTCTGCAAGAAAACAAGCAAGCTCACGGAGCACCAAGGATGCCTCATTTCAATCCTGAGCTACAAATATCCTCCTTTATTGGTAACTATTAAGTTCACAATCTAGCACTGAATTCATTGCTTAACAATGCTTACTACGACCAGAAACTCTCATAAGTGATATAGTCAAAAAGTAATGTAAATGTCCTGCTTACCTATGGCAATTCCAATAATTCCAGTTCCCGTTGTTAAGCAAGGACCTCACATAACCATGACTCGTGACTTGCTATTGGCTTCCCCATTGACTTTGCTTTCAAGCCAGCAGGAAAGCCAGCAAATTGTGGTCAGATGACCACTGGACACTGCAAATATTGGAATTGCAATTTGGGTACTGGGCGCCCAGATCACAATCACATGGCCACAGGGATTCTGCAGTGGACATAAGTATGAGGACTAGTCATAACTACAACTTGTTCAGTGAAAATACAAATGATCGCTGAATGAGAGGCTGTTAAAGGTAGAAACTCATGTACTTGGAATCATAAAAGCAATGTTCAAGGTAATTTACAATAATTTTATGTTTTGGAAACATTCACTTTATAGATTTAAGATTATGGAAAACTTACCCAGTATGTGATGAGTACACTTTCTGCTCCCATTTGTTGCCAGAAAAAGCAACATGCCTTGTATTAATAATGACAACATGATCCCCAAGGTCACCTATTTTTAAAAAAATATTTGTCCGTTAATAAGTTTATCTCTAATCAAAAGATCTGATTGTAAATAATGACAATATTAGAATAGAATAACAGAGTTGGAAGGGAGGTCTTCTAGTCCAACCCCCTGCTTAGGCAGGAAACCCTACACCACTTCAGACAAATGGTTATCTAACATCTTCCTAAAAACTTCCAGTGTTGGAGCATTCACAACTTCTGGAGACAAATTGTTCCACTGATTAATTGTTCTAACTGTCAGGAAATTTCTCCTTAGTTCTAAATTGCTTCTCTCCTTGATTAGTTTCCACCCATTGCTTCTTGTTTTGCTTCTTTCCCTTAAGATAAATTTCTATTATACTAGGACAAAAGATCCAAATTAATGAGTTTTTATTCTTTTATTTACAGGCCCGACGACTTTCGACCAACATAATAGGAAGAATGTAAAAGAGTCAAAGAGAAGCTTATTACTTTGTAATGCCAGGAACCTCCCAGAATTTTTACTGTATGGCTGTTTGCATAAGCATTGGATTATCTACTTTAAATTCCTCTTCTTTGTGGCAGCCCCTGATATGAAGTGGCTCCAACACAGAATGATATAAATCCAAAACATTGACAGATTCCTTTTAATGGAGTCCACCAATTCATTTGAAAGTAAATCAAATGGCTAGCAAATAAAGCCACTGCAGTGGGATGTGCAATGTATTGACAGAAACTACTCAATTTTTGAGACACATATATGGGGTTGAACTTTGATCTAAAAATATCTGAAGATAAAAAAGGGTTTCAGTTTACTAACACAAATCATTACCCACAAATCATGTTTTGCCTTCTATATAATATTTATGTATGCTAATGTTTAGTAGGATTTTCATTAAAAATAATCTAGAAATTGAATATAGTATAACAAGCCATACAAAATTAAAACCATTCAAGAGCAAACTTAAAACAGGACAATAGTGAAATACTACTAAGAAAGCTTGCTAGATGTCCTTGGGAACATCTCAAAAACTTTCAGTGACTAGGGAACTGAAAAACTAGCTTTTACAGTTATAACTTTTTTTTCTATATTTACATATTTTATCATTTTTTAAGCCGCTCAAAGTCACTTTGAACCATGCAGCAAGTAAATTTATTTAAAAAATAGATTGCTCGTTGATGTCAAAATCCAATTAAATCTAGAGCCTACTTAACGGCATTGTGCATATATTATTTTACTCCAGATGTTCTGGGTAATTTTAGCTGAAATCTCAAAAGAATATTGAAATCTTCAAATTATTAATTTTAAAATAAACACAAAATAATGTTGGCTTCAAAAATCCTTTTAGATGCCATTATTTGTAATCATAGCCCTATATTCAACAAACCACCTACTCATTTTGTTTTTAAGAGTTAAACCTGGGGAATATCTGGGAATATCTGGGAAGTCCACCAGGCTTAAAGTTGCCAAGGTTAGAGACCCCTGAGTTAAACCATGGTAGTAAAACAACTCTTTGTTATAGTTGAGTAAAAAACGAATTGCTGAAGATCTCTAAGATACTTAGATGAAGTTCCAGTTTTGCTTATTCACTCTCCCTCCCCAATTTAGAACAGGAAAATGAATTGGTGCTGATGTTGTACATTTGTTTCAATCCAGAACAAAACTTACTCAATGCGTGGTATATCGGCTTATGCTTTCCCTCCAGTCGGACACTTGCAATGGCTGCAAGTTTTCCTGGTGGTTGCATCCATCCATCTAAAAGGTACCAGGTTCGAGCAAAAGTAGCCCATTGCTTAAAGAAATAATAGATGTATAAAATAAATGGCAAATGGCAACATACAACCTTGGATGCAAAAATTGTCATCGGGGCATTTTGGTACCACTTGGTACCATGTCCAAGAATTTTACAAAACACATCAAGAAATTGCAGCTTCCTGCTATAACATCAGTGGAACTGCAAAAAACTGCTACTTGGAACATCACACATTTTTTTAAAGAAGATATTTGGTTGATACCTAGGATGCTGGCAGCAAGCCATATCAACCATCAGTGCCAGTCAATGATTTGTGATACATTTTAAATGTTCAGTTGACTGAGTTTCTTGTTTAATGAATAAAAGTATAATAATAATAGAGAAGGCAGCAAACTACAAAGACCTACAAATAGAAATAGAACGACGGTGACAAAGGCAAGCAAGGATAGTATAATAGTAATATTTTAATTTAATTTTTAATTTAATTTAATTTATATGCTGCCCTTCTCCGGAGATTCAGGGCGGCTTACAATGCGTTAAGCAATAGCCTTCATACTTTTGTATATACCTGCTTAGGAGGGCTTTCAGCCCCCCAAGCAGTATTCTTTTTTTTAATACAAAGTCAGCTTATTGCCCCCACAATCTGGGTCCTCATTTTACCTACCTTGAAAGGATGGAAGGCTGAGTCAACCTTGAGCCTGGTGAGATTCGAACTTGCAATAATTGCAGGTAGCTGGTGTAACTTTAACACCACTTAAGCTGCTGCGCCACCAGGCTCTTATATTAATAGGTACTTTGGTGCAATCCCAAAACAACTGGTGCACCACAATAATTATAAATGAATATTAATATTAATGAATCATTAATGAAGTCAATGAATAAAAGTTTATAATAAAAAATTAAATTTACATGCTGTCTGTCTCCCAATGACTCTGTACTGTACAGCAAGAACAATGCTCTGGCAACTCCTAAATGACTAACAAAACCCTCACAATACCCACATTTCCTAGATTCAGTATATATATGTAAGCTCAGCCACTGGTTGGTTGTTGTTGTTGTTATTATTATTATTATTATTATTATTATTATTTAAATATGAAACTCAGTTAACTGAACATTCAAAAATGCATCACAAATATGACTGACTGATGCTAATGCTTGATGTGGGTTGCTGCCAGCATCCTAGGTATCAACCAAGTACCTTCTTAAGATGTACGATGTTCCAAGTAGCATAGGTTTTTTTTTGCAGTTCTGCTGGTGTTATTGCAGGAAGCTGCAATTTGCTGATGTATGTTATAAAATGCTTAGACATGGCACCAAGTGCCCCGATGACAATGGGTATCACTGTTACATGCTTCATCCATAGCCGTGTAGTTTCGATGGCCAGGTCGTGATATTTCATGATTTTTTCCAGTTCTTTTTCTTCGACTCTGGCATCTCCTGCTACCACGATGTCAATAAATTGTATGTATCATCATCATCATTTATTTATTGCTTCCAAAGTCGTGAGCCAATCTATTCCAGCTACAAAGTCAGAGTCCATCTGTGGGGTTTCATTGCTTTAAGCCAGGGATCTCCAACCTTGGCTACTTTTAAGCCTGGTGGACTTCAAGTCCCAGAATTCCCCAGCCAGCCATGTTAAATGGGGGAATTCTGGGAGTTGGAGTCCACTCCACTTAAAAGCGGCTAAGGCTGTGAAAACATGGCTTGAAGCCCACCTAGAAAGATCCTCCGGACTCTTCACGTGTCTAGAAACCATCCATCCATCCGTTACTCTTGACTAGACCCTCAAAGCGACAGACCCAACGTCTCCAAGACTCTTAAGGGGAGAGATATCACGCCTTTCCGATCCTTCTTCCATAGGCGGCTTCCTCAGGAGCCGGCCCTGCCCGAGAAAGACACCCCTCCCCGACCCCGAGGCAGACAGCTGGACGGACACAAAGTCACCCCTACCTGCGCAGACTTAGTGAAGCTCGCCATAGCTTCCACAATGCGAGGGCGAGCGGAAGCGGTGGGCCGCCCGAACCATAGAGACGAGAGGTCAGAGCGGCATCTTCCTGAGAAGCGGAAGGGGCGGGTCAGCCGAGGCGGAAAGTCTCTCAGGGGAGGCGCGGGAGGTTTAACGGCGTCAGTCATGGACCGGTATCTGCTCTTCCTCAGCTGGCGGCTCCAGGGCGGCCAGGCGGGTCCCGGAGGCTTTTCAGGTGCCGTTTCATGGGGGTAAAAGCTCTTGCGCTGAGGGCGGGTGTGTGTGTGGGGGGGGGAGCCCTCTTTCATTCTTATCCGGGACACGGCCGTGGCTTTTTTGGGGTGGGACGAATGGCTAATATTGGCCTCCTCGGGGATTTGCTCTTCCTGCCTAAGCTCAGATCTCCTGGTGGTCTCCCATCCGACAACCGCTTGATTTTTTTGGAGAGGATGGTTTAGTCCTGCCACCTAACTGAGACTGTGGGGTTTGTAGGGAAGCCTCTGTCCTTTTCCTGTTCGATTCCTAGGAATTTATAACTGGGGGAATCCAGGATTAGTAGCAATAACTGAGAGGGATCTTGGAGTCTTTGTGGACAACCAGCTAAATATGAGCCAGCAGTGTGCAGCGGCAGCCAAAAGAGCCAATGCAATCCTAAATTGCATTAACAGAGGGATACAATCAAGATCAAGGGAGGTGCTAATACCACTCTATAAATCCCTAGTAAGACCACACCTAGAACACTGCATCCAGTTTTGGTCACTGCACTATAAAAAAGATGTTGAGACTCTAGAAAAAGTGCAGAAAGAGCAACCAGGATGATTAGGGGACTGGAAGCTAAAACATATGGTTGCAGAAATTGGGCATGGCTAGTCTAGTGAAGCGAAGGACCTGGGGAGACATGATAGCAGTTCCAATATTTGAGGGGCTGCCACAGAGAGGAAGGAAGGGGTCAAGCTATTTTCTAAAGCACCTGAAGGCCAGACACGGAATAATGGATGGAAACTGACCAAGGAGAGATTCAACTTAGAAATAAGGAGAAATTTTCTGAAACTGAGAGCCATCAACCAATGGAAGAGAAGTTGCCTTCAGAAGTTGTGGGAGCTTCATCTCTGAAAGCTTTCAAGAAGAGACTGGACTTCCATTTGTCAGAAATGGTGTAAGGTCTCCTGCTTGAGGGGCGGGTTCGACTAGATGACCTACAAGGTCCCTTCCAACTCTGCTAATCTATAAACTTTCCCCTCCTTCTCTCCCTTCTCTCTATGTATATATGTGTGTGTGTATGTATATGTGTGTATGTATGTGTATACACACACACACACACACACAGAGTCTGTTTACCAGTATCTATTTCTCTATCCTCTCTCTCTCTCTCTCTCTCTCAAAAGAATTATATAATAGGAATTTATGGTGGCCTTCCCACTAGGACTAGGTTGCCTTCCTAGATTTCTTCGATTATTGTAGTTACTAAAATGCCATGGTTATCCCCACATTAACCATAAAACTGGAAAAAAGTGTATAATCTTGATATCTATCTATCTATCTATCTATCTATCTATCTATCTATCTATCTATCTATCTATCTATCTATATCCATCCATCCATCCATCCTTGGGTACTTCTTTACTGCAGTTACCAGTGAGAAACTATGGAGGGATGTTTAGAATAATTATTTGTGCTGCCTACAGAACTTCAAATGCTCTTCCCCCCTCCACATGTTGACAGGATTAATTATTAGATATTTAAGATATCAGGTTTTTTTCCACCCCCACCCCCCCATTTGGCTTTTTCTTCTGTTTAAACTAATAGTCCTGTTCCTACAGCATAGTAAACCAACTGATGGAATAGGAGAGGGTGTGGGGGGAAAGAGAGGGTTGTTTTATGGAAATCTATTTAAAAAGGGGTTATTGACTTAGTTAGCTAATAGTTATTACCGGTATATCCCAAAGCAGAGTCAGGTTAAACTAATGTAGCTCCATCAATCTTGTAGAGAGATCTAAGTCGTGACAATAGATGCATTTTACTCACTTAGTTCTCCAAGTGGTCTCCACAGAGGGGTGCATGCACCGTGGAACAGGGTGACCTGTGGGGTTTCTTTAAAAAAACAACAACAATATTTTGCACTCAAACCCAGATTCTATATAAATACATATAACGAAAAATGTTTTAAACTAAATTATTTTTTTTCGTTCATTAGGGTTGCCAGTGGCATTCCTAAAATAAGATTTTGTCTTCTGATAAATAGGCTACATAGCCTTATTTTTATGATTTTTTTCAATAAACTCAATTATGTTTTCCAGGTTTAACAGCTGAAAATATTTATAACTTACTAAAAAAAACCTGCAATCCATCTCTAAAGGCAACATTTGAAACTTTCCCAGGTAAGAGAAGTTTTTCTGCAACAAACTACATTTTGCCTGGTACAGTGGGTGAACTTTAACGGTTGAGGACATAGAGGGAATTAACATCTGTAAAACTTTGCTGCTTTTGAACTTGCTGAAATATCTCACTGTTTGCTGTAAAAAGCAGATATGAGGAACGATAAAGAAATCTGTTTGGAACAATTACAATGTTACTTGGTTTTTAAAGCCTGAACATCAATCTTGCCAAACTAAAGGAAACTTGCATAAAGCATATACTCTGAGAGTTATTATGGAGGAGTTGTCTTCACTCTCTTTTGCTCCTGCAAATTATCTGAACTTAGTTGTCCCTTGCTCCTCTGGAACTCACCCACTCCCTCCAGGGAATCTGAACTACCTTTATTACAGGCAGCTTAATAAATAAAACTACTACCGGTAGCTTTCTCACTACAGTGCAGACAATTGTATCTGCAGCATACAATACAATTTTTTTAAAAAAATCAAACGCTGACAGAAAACAACCAGCTAACTTTTTTGTTTATGATGGGGAAGAAAGAAAGCACAATTAATTAATTAATTACTGCGTTTATCTGAAATAACACTTTGAGTTTGCTACCACTAGAGTTTTTTATGTTTTTAGAGAAAGGTTGCTTTCATTTCTTGTGTGCTATTTTAATTCTTAAGAGCTATTGCAATCATGACACTTCTTTTAATATGTTTTCATGAAGAATATGAGGCTTCTATTTTAATTTTCTAAAATTCATCGTAACATGTATATTATTTCTCCTTTTAGCATGTTCTCTTACTGGGATTCCATATGTGAAAGAATGGTATTTTGCAATTCAGTCAATATGTGGATTTTCCCAGGTGAGTCACTGGAAACATTTAATTACCCCAAACATTAGTTCCAACTTGTTCATTCCTTATAGTATTTTCTTTTAATTCAATAGTTTTCTAGTACTGACTGGGAGGACATAAGTTTTGATGAAGAGACAGATGAAAGGAAAAGCTCTATCCGAAGAAATATTGAAGAATATCTTGGGGATCAACATGTTGAGGAAGAAGACAATAATTGGGAATCTGTGTCACTCACTGAGTAAGTTGATCCATTGTGTATATGTTAATATGTTGGAAAATATATCTGAGAATTCAGTTTCTGAACTTTGGAATGGTCTTTGAATGCATAGGGGAAAGTAAATATCCTAACTAGGAGTAGCAGTAGAATAGCTGATTTAGCAAGAAATTGTTGATTCTGATAAATTCATTAACCAAAACTTTGATGGCAAGTTTTTCGTTTGAAGTAAATCTTTTTTTTTTTTTCTATACACAAATACAGTGCTTTATCATTTTGATCCTTGGATTGGGTAAAGCACTAAATGTTTTGAAGCATATTCTTGAATGAGAGTAATTTAATTTTTTTCATTCTTATATTTCAGTCTATATGAAGAATCTGCGGAGAGCATACATCTTTTAGCTGATAAGCTTCCTGCTCCTGGTAATATGACCATTTCGGAAACAAGCTATTTTTGTGACAAAATCATTTTGTTAGCCTGTCTTCTGCTTATAATAATGCTCTGGTAAATAACTTGGCACACCAGGACACCTTACAGGCAAATTACAAATTATATAGCAAAAATCTGGAAGGATGCCCTTTTTGGAGAAATCATTTAATAGCATGCAATTTTGCTTAAAATAACGTCAAGGAATTAAAACCCGCTCCATACCAAAGACAATAATGCAACTAGCAGTAAAGGAAAGGATTTTGTCTATGTGGGATCCTTAGTGCATTCTGACCTCAATTGTTTTCTTGCAGGCGTTTCATTACCAAACTGGATAATATCATCCATGCTCGATCCTAAGCACTTATGATGTTGCCTAGTTTGGAAATGAAACGCATCCAAGAATGCAACCAAGCTCAAGGGTATATCAGTGATCTTGCAGTTCAACCCCGAGCTACAAATATTCTCTTCTATTGATTTTATTTATTTATTTGGTTTTTATGATGGCTTTATTTATGGTCAGCCCAAGGCAGTGTCTATACTTAATGCTCTTCTTCTGTGGTTGTCTACAAGCACAACTCTGTGAAGTGGCTTGGGCTGAAAGTGAGGGACTGGCCCAAAACCCCCAGCCTGCTTCTGTGCCTAAGGGAGAACTAGAACTCAGCCTTCTGGTTTCTAGTCCAGCACCTTAGCCACTGTGCCATATTGGCTCTATGAATATTGATTGTTGAATTATGAAGCTGGCCTTGAAGACTACCCAGAAGTTTCTGATCCAGAATGAGTAGCATGGGCAGTGAAGAGCATACTGTAGTGTATCTGTGTCAGAACACTGTTGTTGTGGTCTGCCAACAGCCTGTGGAGCTGGCAGTGGACTCGGACAGTGAGGAGGCTGGGGAGGACAGTGGGCCAGTCCTGGGGTCGGGAAGGCCCGGACGAGGGCTCTGCATTGGAGGCAGAGATGGGGCCAGGGCCATCTGGGAGTGATGTACAGACTCCGGAACCTCCAAAGGCAGATAGCAGAGAGGCAGAGGAACAGGAGGAGCCTGTTCCTAGTGCACGCATGCGAAGAGCTGCCAGAAGGCAAGAGCAGCTAAAGCAAAAAGGACGACTCAGGAGTAAGGCCAGGAGATGATTGCCTCCTCCCAGAAGGCTTAAAAGAGTAGCATCGGCTCTTGGGATCTTTGTAGGAAAGCAACGTTGTCTCTTGCTTCTGAACTTCTTGGGGTTTTGCCAAGAAAAGCCTTTGGCAGGGGGCCAAAGAAGACAAAGGTTGGTGATAAGGCCTGAGGACTGTTTATGAAGAATTTGTTTTGGAATTAATTTGGGCTAAGCTGAGAATGAAGTGATTCTCAGCTGTTCTAATAAAATACGTTTGTTTAGGACTGATTGTGTCTGGTAATAACTACTTGGGCCTAGGTCACAACAAGTGTTTGCAAACTCTACTGATTGCAAGTTGGCTTCTGGGTATGATTCAAGATGCTGCTTGTTAGCCATAAAGCCTTATATCCATAAGGCTTGGTAATTTGAGGGAGCACCTATCTCCCATAGCATCTGCCCAGCCAATTCAATCTGATAGGGTTAAAAAACAGGAGTCCAGTGTTCAGTTTCTTGCTGCAAAAAAGTACACTGAAATGTCAGTCTTTATTTATGATATTTCCTTCTGCAGGAAAAGCAATGGTTGATGTTATTCTCCAGTCTTCAGAAACAGATGCCCCTCAGTTAAAAGACTGTTTACCTGTCATTGGCGCGCTAAAACACCTAAGAGAATGGCATGCAGCAAAGATCTCTATTGTAGCAAACAAAAGCAACAGGTGAGTCGTGATATTTAAATTCTTCAAATAAGATAATTGAGAAAGGGAGGATTGCTGATGTCATTTTAGGAGTACAGGTAATCCATAATTTATGACCAGTCGCTTAGTGGCTGTTGAGAGTTATGGCAGACCTCAGAAAAGGTACTTGCATCCCACATTCAAAGTTACGATAGCTGTCGTCTCTCAACACCAGCATAATCACATGACCACATTTTGGTGTGCTAAATTGTTCAGGTTCACTGGATAACTTTGGGCTAGTTATCCATCTCTTCTGCCAGTCACCCAGCCCAATTCACCTTGCGAGGAGAAGGGAGTTGCATGCCGCCTTGAAGAAAAGTGAAATACAAATCTTAACAGGGTAAAAAGAGACACCATTTTGATTAAGATCTAAATACTTTTGAAAACGATAAGTGACATTCCGTAACTTTTTGTAACACTGTGGGATCACATTGAGTCTCCTAAAAATTATATGAAGCATTAGCCTTGAAAGTTACCAAGATTTTAGTTAAATGTACACTACTTACCCGTGTTTTCTTTTTACAGTACTTGGCAAAGATTTGCAGAATATCTTTCTGCTGATATCTTAGCTCTTGAAAACTTAAAAGACAGTATTGATTCAAGGGAACTGTGGAGAGGGAAGATTCAAATCTGGGAACAAAAGGTATTGGTTTGAAATTTTCTTGGAAGAATAGTGCCGTATTAAATGTCTTTAAAATGTGCACTGGATTTATGCATGGAAATATTTATCCACCTGTTCTTTTCATTGAATACGGTGTATTAGAGAACTTTATGTTGCTATAACCTCAGGCTTGGCTTCTAATTAAACAAACATTTGCCAGGAGCTTCCTCTCAAATGATCTTTGGTCATGGGACTATACTCTTGAGAGAAACCACTTTTTGTCAGTCTTCTCACTCCTGCAGCCAATTGGAAAACTTAAAAGCTCCAGAGATTGAAGTAAAGATCACTTTCTCCTAATAAAAAGGTTATTAAGATTGAAGAAGCTTAATAAATGCATTGGATAAGAACCTCTTTCATGAATGGAATAATTCTATAATATGAATTACCTGTTTATCCACAGGGGTTTTTTTGGGGGGTGGGGGGAGGAGAGGAGGCAGCACATTTTGCAGATCTGAAAAAGCAATCCACAGATTTTTATTCATTTATTAAATTTATATGCCGTCCATCCAGGGATGGGCTCCTGGGGGTTTAGCAAGGTTCGGGCGATCCTCTAGCCAAGGATCGCCAGGGTTTGACGAACCCCCAAATGCCACCCCTGGTTGGTCACGCTCACCCAGACCCTCCCAGGAGTCTCAACGTGGCCCGTTCATCATTCCAGGTAAGTGCAGGGGCTGCGCGAAGGGTCTGGGAGGGCAAAAAATGTGCCTATTGCAGGTTCTGGAACTCTGGAAACGGGCCCAGGGGAAGCAGTTTTCGCCCTCCCAGAGGCTCGAGAAATGTCTCCGGAGCCTGGGGAGGGCCCCACCCCACCCCCCCGTGGTGCAGGTGGCCAAATAGGCCATGTCCACCATGGCCATGCCTGCCCAGCAACGGGGCAGCGAACCCGTTGCTAAAATACCTGAAGCCCACCTCTGCGTCCATCCTACTGTCAAGCTATTCTGTCGATTGCAACATGGATGAAAGGCTGGAAAGAAAGAGTGAAAGAAAGAGTAAAAATATACGGTGGGCTCAGATTAGAATACTGTGACAAAAGAGAAAGGAAATGGGTTTAGAAAGCATGTGTTCTATCTTACCTGTTTTGGGGGATATCGGAATTATTGGGGGGTCAATGTACTTGAAAACCTACAGGAGAAAATGATTGTGCTAGCTTTAAAAATGTAGCTAATATTTTAAACAGGTATTTTTGACCCATAAATACCGTGCTTTCAAATTCCACTGGCTGCATTATAATGTCTCATTTTATATAACAGCCATCTTAAATAGCCATTTTATATACTGTAACAGATATCTTTAAAACGGGGGAGGGGGAGTAATACTTAAGAGCTTTATAGTTATCCTTTGCTTTTTTTTTCTCTCTCTCTTCAGTTTGGATCTGAAATCGCATTTCCAGATTTTTGTATAAAAGGCACTGCATCTGGACGACCATTCAACCCCGTCTGCTTAAATACTTTCTCTGTTGATGATGAAAATAGACAGCCAAAGAATACCCATATTCGCTGTGCAGAGGTAATTGATGTGCTTGGTCTATCTGAATTGCAGTTCTTAGCATTTTAGAAATCAGATAAATCTACGCTCAACTGTGCCATAAAATAGAATATTACTTTTTTTTAAAAAAAAAAAAACTTGGAAACAATATTCACCCAGAAAAGTAAAAACATTTTAAAATCTAGCCTTTTTATGGTTAAGTAAGTAAAATGCATATGCCTAGAGGCATAGAAATTGAAAATCCATTTCATGGTGTCGTTAGCCTGTTTTGGAAATCTCGCTCCTTTGTTCTCTAGGAGTAACTTCAATTCAAGGAAAGAGGAGAGAATCTCAACTCAAAATAAGATATATATATATTTTTTGCATTTCCCAAGTCTTTTGGAATAAGGTGGCATACTTGACATGCACACTTAGAACTTGTGGAAAACTCTCAGTATAGATAAAATAATCTTCAATTTTGTTTGTTTTGTTACCAGGATATTCAGGGAAAAACACATATCAGATCTCAGTTTTAAGAAAACTAAATTAGAACACATAGTAACAAATAGGCTGTTGAGCTTTTAAAATGGAAGAAAGCTGCTCAAAATTTTATTATCAGGAATGTGGAATTTCTGGCTTGCTGGCTTCAGATGACAAGATGTTTCTGTCTGCCAAGGAAATGAAAGCATTATTATTATTATTATTATTTGCCTTGTGCAGAACATAGCTGAGAGCAATAGGGCCCCTTCCAGTGGTAGAATCTACCGGTTTTGTGGGCGTGGCTTGGTGGGTGTGGCTTGGTGGGCATGGCCAGGGTGTGTAACAGACACACTCTGCTTCCTGCACCCCCCTGGGAGCAAAAACGGGGCACAGAGGGGCCGCCGCCCCTCCCGCACCCCATTTTGGGCCTAGGAGGCCTCCCTGCACTTACCTGACAGCCAAAATGGGGTGTGTGGGGACTCCTGGAATGAGAGGGGCCAGCCAGCAATTTTACTAACGATTCTCCTGAACCAGCTCGAACCGGCTGAATACCACCACTGGCCCCTTCTCTGAAATTGCATCTTCGGAGACCCAGTGGTGAGATCCTTTTACTCCTGAAGTCTGGCAAGGGTACAGAAAGAAGCATATTTATCCCTTAATGCTTGTTTTTCATCATGCATTTATATATACAGTAGATCATAGCCTTCTAGTTGAACTCTCTTCTCAAGCAGGAGTCCTGCAATGTCACCATAAATATACACAGGGATAATACTTAGGGTAGTTGCCCTAAAATGTAGAATCTAAGAGAATCAATAAGGAAAATTAACAAAGAGAAAAGTTTAGAAAAGGAAAAAACTGTTGAAGTATTTCAGGTCAATATTGCTATTTATTTATTTGTCTGTCTGTCTGTCAAACATGTACAAGATAGCAGGTATAGGTATAAACATAAAGGAAGTAAGTACAGATAAATGGACGGGGACGGTAGAGTTTGCCTGCTAGGACAGATAAGGAATTAATTCTGTTTTGTCCAATTCAACCCAGTCTACATTGTTTATTTTATCACCATCATCAATTTTGCTTCATTGTGGCAGACTTCATCACCTCTGTTGAATCTCTCACCTTTGAAATTTTTGGGGGTGTGCAAGGGTAAAGGAAAAATTAGAAAGCTCCTATCTGCAGATGTTCTTGTTTTCCTCCCCCCAAAAATAGTTTTGATAGTGTGTGCTGGAATACACAATCCAAATTACCTTTTAATTTTCTTTCAGGTGTTCCATTATTACGGTCTTGCTTTAAAATTTGTACAGATGGTGCTGTTGACTCACCTGCCAGCATGTTTAGTATCAAACCTCCAGTTTGAGCTGTATCCTTTTGATAGCAGATGTCATTTGATTTGATTTAGGAGGGTTTTTTTTAACGCCCCTGGAGACTGGAAATGAATGTCAGAAGCAGGAAATCTGTAGAGCAAGTAAACTAAATGCTCTCATAGATATGCACTGTCATGAATGACAGTTTAAATAAATGGTACAACTATTGCTAACATTGCTTTGAGCTTTATAGAGGCAATGATTCATTCTATAAATGTGGAAGTTTCCGAAGGTTCCTTCTTAAAGTACATAGTGTTGTACACTCCTTTGCAAAGTTGAATAGTAATATAGAGTAACAGAATAATAGAGTTCGAAGAGACCTTGGAGGTCTTCTAGTCCAGCCCGCTGCTCAAGCAGGAAACCCTACAGCCGTGATGGCGAACCTATGGCACGCATGCCACAGGTGGCACACGGAGCCATATTAGTGGGCACGCCAGCTCAGCTCTGGGGCGCGTGCACGTGCTGGCCAGCTGATTTATGGGCCTTCTGGGCCCACCAGAAGTAGGGAAACAGGCTGTTTCCTGCCTCTGGAGGACCGGGGGCGGGGGGAAGGCCTGTTTTTCTTTCTTACCTGGCTCCAGATCCTCTCTATGCATCTGGGAAGGGCGAAAACAGCCTTTCCCACTCCTTCAGAGGCCTGAAAGGCCCCATTTCCCAACTCCCGGTGGAACAGGAAGTGACGTTTTTGCTGTCCCCAGCCTCCAGAGAGGCTCTGGAGGCTGGGGACAGCAAAAAAGTCACTTCCTGTTCCACCGGGAGTTGGGAAATGGGGCCTTTCAGGCCTCCGAGGGAGTGGGAAAGGCTGTTTTCGCCCTTCCCAGATAAATAGAGAGGATCTGGAACCAGATAAGAAAGAAAAACGGGCCTACCAGGCCATCATGTGCCAGGAGTGAGGTGGGTGGGTTGTGCGTGGATGCGCGTGGGCACGTGCGTGCGCAATCCTCCCCTGCCCCCCCCCTCCTGGCACGCGATGGCAAAAAGGTTAGCCATCACTGCCCTATAGTATTTCAGACAAATGATTGTCCAATCTCTTCTTAAAAACCTCCAGTGATGGAGCACCCACAACTTCTGGAACCAAATCATTCCACTGATTAATTTTTTTAATTGTCAGGAAATTTCTCCTTAGTTCTAGGTTTGTTCTCTCCTTGAGTAGTTTTCATATAATCTTGGAAAGGATTGGGAATTTTTTTTTTTCTTATTGGTCTTGTTTGTTACATTCTCCAACACTCAGGAATATTCTTGTTCTGCCCCAGCTATGGATCCCAAAGAACGCAGCACACACAAACTCTGAACAAAACTTAGTTTACTCAAATAACACAGTTTTAGCAAATGCCGGCTGTTAATAAGCGTTCTTAACAGCCTGCCAGAATTCCACAGATAAGATAGTCAGAGTCTTATTGGACTTGGCAGAAAGCCCAGAAGCAAGGTTGCAGAGACATCCCAATGCAATGATTAGCGAACTAAAGTTGTTTCCTGCAGCTTGTTACAAGCTGCTTTCTTTCTTAAATAGGCTAAGGGAGTGGCCAATTAGCCCTAAGCCTTACTCTTGAGGAGACCTCCTTCTGAGGAACCACTCCTGCCTTTTGGCAGCTCTGCGTGCCCATGTATAGAGAAGAGGCTCCTCCTCTTCATCCTCTTCACTTAAAGGAGCTTCTGGAGGTTCTGAAGGCCCTGATTGAATCCCTGCCTCTGGCACCACATCATCTTCAGCCTCCTCGCTGTCCGACTCGAGCGCCGGCTGCACAGGCTGCTGGCGCAGCACCACACCAGCCTCCTCATCGTCGGGATCAGCAACAATCCGTGCAGGCCGCTGGCAGGCCACAACAATTCTTAGGTTATCTAATCATCTCACCAGTAATGAGGATTATTGGTTTATATTTGTATACAGGTAGTCCTTGACTTACAACAGTTTGCTTAGTGACCATTATAACGGCATTGAAAAAGGTAACATGGCTATTTTTCACGCTCTATGACCGTTGCAGCATCCCTACGGTCACGTGATTTACATCCAGATGCTTGACTGCTGACTCTCATTTGTGATGGTTGCAGTGTCCCAGTGTCATGTGATCACATTTTCTGACAGGCAAAGTCAATGGGGAAGCCAGATTCATTTAACCTGTTACCAACTTAACAGCTGCAGTGATTTGCTTAACAACTGTGGCAAGATGGGCAAAATTTCCGTCGCTAAGTAAGACATATTTTAAGTGCATTAAGATATGTCTTACTGAGCGCCAGAAATTTTGGGCTCAATTGTGGTTGTATGTTGAGACTACCTTTATCGACTATTGCACTTCGTAGCTGTGAGTGTGTGATTCCTAAACTTTGGCTAGGACTTTGGCCAGAACCGATGCTGAGAAGAAGTCTCTACTCTTGTGGGATCAGCTTTCTTCTCTACGTGGAAAGGTAGATGGTGGCTTTTTATGAACGTGAACTTTTAGCAGAATGAAAGTGAGTTAAAATTAAAAGTACATGAGGGATAATTTATACTTGGTTTCAATATGGTCAACTTCAAGCAAGATGGAGGGAGGATCAAAAAACAGGTTTTATGGAAAATGAAGAAAATTTGGTAAAGCAAATCAGGGACCAGGGTACTATGCATATTAAAAGATTATACAATGTATTATTAGAGATAGACTCTGAATCAGAGCTGGTTAAAGACTGTATGATTAAATGGGCTAGAAATTTTCAGGAACCAATAATGATGGAGACATGGGAAAAGATTTGGGTTAGAAATGTTAAATTTACTCAAGCACAAAACCTTAGAGAGAACTTTTATAAGATGTTTTATAGATGGCATTTAGATCCAAAAAAGTTGTCCTGTATGTATTCTAATGTACAAGCTAAATGTTGGCGGTGTGATTGTGAAGATGCAACTTATTTTCAAAGCATTTTGGATAAAGATTTGGTGGGTAATGCAAAATATTTTGAAAAAAAGGTTGGAATTTACACCGAAACTCTTTTTGTTGGGTATTATAAATGAATGTACATTATTGGAGACTAAGCTGATTTTAAATTTAATAACAGCAGCTAGACTGTTGGTTGCACAACACTGGAAAAAAGACTCTTTGCCTACAATAGAAGAATGGATTGTAAAAGTAATGAACTTAGCTGAGATGGCTAAAATCTCAGCATATTTGAAGGATCATACGCAAGAAAGATATATTCTGGAGTGGAGGAAATGGGCGTTGGTCTTACCTGATACGCCCGTTCTCGATGAAGCGCCCACAGCAGTCAGGATTGGGTAGTGGCAGGTCTGGTATCCAATGAGACCGAGCCTACTGAACTTTTTTTGGCACCTCCCCTTCCTGTTAGTCCAGTTTGGAGGCGAGTTCGTTCAGTAGACTGAGGTGTCTGCAGATATATAAGAAGAGAATGAGAGTCCGCCCACCCCCATGAATCCCAGTACGGCCTAGGGTGGGGCTGACTGCTGTGGGCGCTTCATCGAGAACGGGCGTATCAGGTAAGACCAACGCCCATTCTCCGCCCTAGCGCCCACAGCAGTCAGGATTGGGACATACCAAAGCTTGGTGCCTCCTAGGGTGGGATAGGCCGGACCCTCTGGAGAACTCTCCTGCCGAATGCTGCATCCGCCGATGCATAGGAGTCAAGGCGATAGTGCCGGACGAAGGGAGTCACAGATGCCCATGTAGCTGCTCGGCAGACTTCCTCCACCGATGCTTGTGTGGCCCAAGCTGCCGAGGTGGAAGCGCTCCTGGTGGAATGAGCGGTGATGTTGCGCGGGGCCGGAAGAGATTGTGACTCGTAGGCGGATGCGATGGTAGCCCGCAACCAGCGACCTATCGTGACTGAGGAAGCTCTTGCACCCATCGAAGCTGGTTGAAAGGACAGAAACAAGGCTTCTGATCGACGGAAGGAAGAAGTACGAAACAGATAAATGCGGAGAGCTCTTCGTACGTCCAGCTTGTGCCAAACCGCCTCCTGATGACATCTGGGAGCAGGACAGAAGTCCGGGAAGATGATCTCTTGTGCCCGATGGAAAGTGGCGTTGACCTTGGGGATGAAGGCGGGGTTGAGTCTGAGGACTACCCTGTCTGTATGGAAGATGCATAGGTCAGCACGGACCGACAAAGCCGCCAGCTCAGAAATCCTACGGGCAGAGGTAATAGCGACCAGGAAGGAGACTTTGAAGGAAAGATATTTCAGGCTGACCGTGCGAAGAGGCTCGAAGGGAGCAGCGGTCAAGGCTTGAAGGACTTTGTTGAGGTCCCACGTAGGGAACCGATGGATTACGGGAGGTCGGAGGTTTGTAGCGCCTCGTAAAAAGGAGTGCACAAGTGGGTCGTTGGCTAACGTAGATGGGGAGCCACATGAAAGAATGGAAGATAAAGCCGCCACTTGTCGGCGAAGGGTGTTAGGGGCCAAGCCTGAGCGGAAACCATCCCGCAGGAAGTCTATAAGCTGAGGAATGGAGGCCTCCGTAGCAAGGATTCTTTTCCTAGAGCACCACTTGACAAAGGAACGCCAGGTAGAGTCGTATATGCGCAAGGTAGAAGGACGTCTGGCCGCCTGGATGATGGTGATGGCGTCTGGAGAGACTAAGGCTCTAGCGAGGAGGCGCCGCTCAACCTCCAAGCGGTCAGTTGATACGACTGTGGGTCCGGGTGTCGAAGAGGACCTTGAAGGAGGACTATCTTGCTGTCGGGAATCCTCCAGGGAGGGGCCACCGACAGGGACAACAGATCGGGAAACCACGGATGTCGAGGCCAGTGGGGGGCCAGAAGGATGATCTCCGCCTTCACTAGCAGAATTTTGCGGATTACCCTGGACAGGACTGGGAGGGGGGGGAAAGCGTAGAGAAGCTGACCCACCGGCCAAGGGCTGCGGAGGGCATCCACGGCCTCTGCTCCCGGGCAGGGAAAGCGAGAGAAGAACCGGGGCAGTAGGTGGTTGGCGGCCGAGGCGAACAGGTCGACAGTCGGGGTCCCGAACCGGGATATCAGCTCGTCGAAGAGGAGAGGATGCAGGCTCCACTCTGAGGGATCGATCTGGACGCGGCTGAGGGAGTCCGCCTGAATGTTGTCTACCCCCGATATGTGCTCGGCCCTGATCGAGGATAGATGAGTCTCGGCCCAGCGGAATAATCTGGTTGCCTCCTTCTGTAGGGAGCGGGATCGAGTCCCGCCCTGCCGGTTGATGTGTGCCTTGGCCGAGACATTGTCTGTGAGAATTAAGACATCCTTGCCAACAATCTGAGACTCGAAGGCCAGGAGGGCTAGGAAGATGGCCCGTAGTTCCAGGACATTGATGTTGAACCGCTGTTCCTGCGGGGACCATAGGCCTTGGGCCATGTGGACGTCTAAGTGAGCCCCCCAGCCCGAAAGACTGGCATCCGTTGTAATCACAGCCCTGGTCACTTGGCCGAAGAAAGAGCCCCGGGATACGGCCGACGACGTCCACCAGGTCAGAGAGTCTGTCACCGAAGGGGGCAAGGCGATTCTGGAAGCTGAGGTGGCCCGTTTGGTCCGTTGGAACGGGAGTAAAAGCCACTGGAGCTCCCTGCTGTGTAGGCGAGACCAGGGGACAATATCGTAAGCGGATACCATCTTGCCCAGAAGACTGGAGAGACCCAGGAGAGAGGAGGCTCCGCATTTCAGGATGCGGTCAGCTGATTCAGAAAGGCTAGTTTGGCGGTCAAGGGAAAGGGAGACCTGAAGGTTTGATGAATCAATGAGAGCGCCCAGATGTTGGATGCGAGTGGAGGGGAATAGCTGGCTCTTACGCCAGTTAATGGAAAAACCATGACTTTGTAATATGGCAATGGTGGAAGAGACATCGTGGATGGCCTTGGAACGGGATTGGGAGAGGATAAGGATATCGTCTAAATAAAAAAGGGCTCTGATAGGGACAGAGGCAATATGTGCCATGAGAGCGGCCATAACCTTAGTAAACGCCCTAGGGGCAGAGGAAAGTCCAAATGGGAGGGCCGCGTACTGAAAATGGCGGCCATTATGAAAGAAACGCAAAAATTTTCGGTGGGAAGGAAGGATGGGGATGTGGAGGTAAGCTTCAGTGAGGTCTATGGAGGACATAAGGTCTCCATTGCGGATGCAGAGGAGTATGGTATTTAAAGACTGCATTTTGAAGCGATGGTAAACGATGTATTTATTGAGGGACTTCAGGTCAAGAATAGCCCTCCAATCTCCCGAGGACTTTGGTACCAAAAATAAACGGGAGTAAAACCCTAGACCCCTTTGGTTAGCGGGGACAGGCTGGATAGCCTTGATGGTTAATAAATGCTGGATGGCCTCATCGAGCTGAGCCCGTTTAACCGGGTCAGACGATAGAGGGCAAGGCAAAAAATGGTTGGGAGGGGGGGAAGAGAATTCTAGGGATAGGCCAAATTTAATGGTGTTTCTGACCCAGAGGTCAGAGGTAGTGGAATCCCATTGATCTGCGAACCGAGATAGACGGCCACCAATGACTGGGTCTGGGCTGTCCTTAACGAGGTCTCCTAAAGGGTCTGGCTCTCCCACCCCGAAAGGACCGTTTGGGATTGAATCTGGGGCCTTGCCTAACCTGGGTGTCGAATTGGCGTTGTCTCGAAGGGAAGTTCCTTTGATGACGCTGGAACGAGGTAGACTCCGATGATCGAAAGGAGGAGGAACGAAAGGACCCCAGGTGTCGAGGATCTGAGCGCCTGGAAAGGGCAGGGAGGATCTTGCGGTGGTCTCTGGTCTCTATCAGGAGGGGATCCAGCTGCTCTCCGAAGAGTTTGTCCCCGGAATAAGGTGAAGAAGCAAGACGCCATTTGTTCCTGGCGTCCGCCTGCCAATTTCGGAGCCAGAGGAGACGCCTGGAGGTGACTGAGGTTCCAATGGCTTTGGCAGAGAATCGGGCGGCGTTAAGTGTAGCATCCGCCGAAAATTCCACTGCCGCCAGGACTTTATTGATGTCCTGGTGGGTTCGGTGATCCGTGGCTGGAATGCGCTCTTGTAGCTGTTTGAGCCAAAGGATAGTGGCCCTGTTGAAAAAAGAGGCCGCTGAAGAAGCCTGGACCGCCCATGCAGAAGCCTGGTGGTTTTTGATGAGGGTTCTCTCCGCCTTCTTATCCTCTGGTTTTAGGCATTCCTCAGAAGGCCCGGTGAGGGGGGAGGAGGAAGAAAGGGCCACGATAGGCGGATCCACCGAGGGCACCTGTAGGAGGGAAGAATAATCTTGGGCAACATTATAAAACTTCCTGTCCAGATTATTTGGCACAGGGCCCGAGCTGGGGTTGGACCACTGCCTTTTGGTGACATCAGAGAAGAGCTTAGGTGCTGGAACAATGTCGGAGTGCGCCGCAGGCTCTTGAAAGAGGGCTGAGGATGCGGTAGCAGACCCCGCGGGGGCCTCAGAAGGGGAGGCAGGAGGTCCGAGACCAGTGACCAACTGGGCCTTGTGGAGAAGGGACCGGAACATATGGGGTTTGAACAAACCCACAAAGGCAGGTTGGTCAGGTTCCAGCCCTTCATCCTCAGAGAGGTCCTGGTCAGGATGAATTTCACCTTCTGATAAGGAAGCCTGGCTGTCTGATTCCCGGTCGTAAGGGTCTTCTGTGACCTCCGTACGAGCTCGGGAGCGAGAGCGAGAATGGTCCCCTTGTCTAGAGGAATCAGCCATGGTATGTTGTTGAAGGCCCTGGGCAATGCCTTGCCGGATGGCTTCAGAAATCAAATCAGCTAAGGAGAGCCTCATGTCTGAAGGTAAGAGGGGATTCTGAAGGATGGATTGCGGGTCAGCCAAGATTGAAGCAGACGAGGCCGGAGCAGCTGAAGGATTAGCAGGGGACTGAAGAGATTGATCATCTGATCCTGGACAAGCCGGAAAGACAGAGGCAGCTGCTTGGGACGGAACAGAATCACCTGCTAGGGACCTATCAGGAGACAGAGAGGTGGTAGTGCGGTGGGGAGAAGCCTCCTGGGAGGCCACAGATGAAGCGGTGGCGCCACGTGAAGAGCTCCTGAGAGCCGCTGTCGTTGGTTTTGGTTGAGGCAAGTTCTTAGCCTGAGCCCTGTCAAAGGCCCGGTCCATGGCCTTATGTCTGCGAACTTCATCCCTGGACATGGTTGATTTGGATGAAGAAGCGCCCTTAGCAGAAGAGGGATTGCTCTTGCTTCTTTGGGAAGAGGGGCCCTCTCCAGGGTCTTCAACCCTTGGTCTTTTGCTTGATCTGGTACGGCCTGACTTTTGAGGAGGAGGATCTGCCATGATCAGGTCTGGCTCTCTATAAAGAGAAAGGTGCCAGGAAAAAAAGGGAGGGGGAGGTCAGCAACAGCAGGACAAAGAGCCCCCTTCTTTCCTTTTCTCTCTCTCTCTCTCTCACTTTGTCTCTCTCTCTCTCTCTCTCTCTCTCTCTCTCTCTCTCTCTCTCTTTCTCTCTCTTTCTCTCTCGCTAGGTAAGGACCTTGAGCGAGGGATTGAAAGGCTTGGCCCAAAGGCCTTAGATGTAAACTGGCAGATTTTTTTTTTTTTTGTGAGAGGGGGGGGGCGGGCTGGGAAGCCGAAGGGGAATGCGGACACACTCCTCGCCCTTCCCCTTTGCTGTAAGGCCCCCGGAGAGAGTGGCAAAAATGGCGCGAAAATTTTTTGGGCCCAGAAAATGGCGCCCGCGCCAAAAAACAAAATGGCGGCCGCGACGAAAACGGCCCGAAAAAAGGCAGCGGGCGCTTCCAGGCAGGTGCAGGGGAAGGCGGACACCCTCCTCGCGCTTCCCCTGCGAAGGCTGAGCCCCCAAGGGAGTCGGAGAGCACCCGGATAAACAGCGAGTGGGGGGGGGGGGGGGAAACAAAATGGCGCCCGCGCCTCTCAGCTGATGAGCGGGCCTTTGAAGAAGCCGCGGCGGCCCGAAAAGGAAAGGAAGAGACGCTGGGAGCGCGGACACACTCCTCGCAGCTCCCAGCGAAGAAGAAAGAAGCAGCCCAAGGAAGAATGAGAGAGAGAGAGGGGGAAGCGGCAGAGCCAAACAGAGTTAGCTCGTGCGCCCCAACAGGAGCTGCCCAAGGGAAGCCCCAGCCTTAGGAGGCCTTCGGCGGCTACAGGCTCCTGCCCTTCACGCCGGACCTTACTTGTTGTGAAGATTGAAGTAGTCTTGAGTTGAAATTGAAGCTGAATCAGGAAGAAAAAAGGCCAAATAGGCTAGAGGATCTGCAGACACGTCTGGTCTTGGATAAGACCGAGCCGAAAAACTGGACTAACAGGAAGGGGAGGTGCCAAAAAAAGTTCAGTAGGCTCAGTCTCATTGGATACCAGACCTGCCACTACCCAATCCTGACTGCTGTGGGCGCTAGGGCGGAGAATGGATTGACTATGTTCGGAACAAATACCATATAAGAAGACATCAAATTGCGTATGAATGAAGAGGAAGAGTTGTAATTTTTGTTTTTCTATTTTATTAGATTGGAGTTAAGATTTTGATAGTGTTTGTAAACTAGAAATTGGATAGGTTAATGGTTGGGTTAAAATTTTTGTTGAAAAAGAGAAACCCTGTATTTCACTCTGGGAAGTCCGGGGGGGGGGGGGAGGGGGGTTGAAGGAGGGGAGGGGTGGGGGGGAAGGGGGGGTTTATATGTTTGTATTTTTATAAAACTTTTAATAAAAAAAAAAAAATTAAAAGTACATGTATTCCCTAAAAGAACCCTTGTTTTTAGGGTAAATCTGAAGGCTGACTATATTGACTTAAATTAAAATAATCAGTTTAACAATAGTTTTGTAGAACTATTCTTGTAGAACAGAGGCTCCAATCTGTGTGCCACCGGGCCACATGAGTAGCTGGCTGGAAGCACATATGTGTGCAGACAACAGCCCAATCCATCCATCGTATTTCTTAACCCCCATCTCCCTCAGAGTGGGCTCTGCTTATGCATGAGACATTTCATATATCACTATCTGGGAAGATTTATTTATTTATAATCAAGCCGGCATGTTTTTCATCTGCAGGCAGGAGCTTTATTTGTACTGCCTTGCAGTATAAGCAGTATGCTGAATCCCGTCCCCAGCCAGCTAAGTACAAAAAAATGGAAGGAATGTATAGCTGAAAAACACAAAGGTCTCGGCAGTAAGTAAAGTTGTATTGTCTCCACACTATGCAGTATTAGTAAGTTGATAAAAAGCTAAAGAATGCTTGGGTGGTACAAAAAACTGTGATTAAGAAAGACATTGACTGACCATCTCTGCCTCTTTGCTATGGTCAGCAGAGAAATTGTAAAGTTTCTTTACAATTGTAAAGTAAAGCAGAAAGTCTCTGCTTTCTCTCCGGTTGGAAAACAGTGATGCTAATTGTCAAGAAACTTTTTTAAAAACAATATATAGCTTGGACTTTAAATTACTTACTAGTGAAATCAGGAATCCTGACTACTTGAAATCTAGCATGCATGCTGATTTAATCTATGTTTTTTGCTATGTGTTTATGAACAGAGCCCTTGTAATTTTTGTAAACATTAAGATGCACCCGTATTTCTCTTTAGTTCCAGAAGTCGAACTTAAAGGAGAAACGTGCAATTATTACTTCTTGGTACAAGGCAACGGCTCTGGAGGATGTAAAGCAACAATAATCTATTCAGCCAATCAGATCAATGGCTCTGTCACTCTGGCGGAAAGTATAGGAAAGCTGACGACAGCAGAAGAAGAAACAGAAACAGGTATACGTTTTGTAGTTGAACTAAGAGGCACAAATGTTCATTCCAGTAGGGTAAAGTTGTAAGTAGAATAAATGCTTTCTTTGTTAATAGTAATTATTTGAAACAAGCCTTCGGAAAACTAATCAGATCTGTGAATCTGCTCGTCACCTCTCGCCTGGACTACTGCAATGCTCTCTACATGGGGCTCCTCTTGGGGTGCACCTGGAGGCTCCAACTGGTGCAGAATGCGGCCGCGCGGGGGATTATGGGAGCGACGGGGCGCTCCCACGTGACACCTCTCCTGCGTGAGCTGCATTGGTTGCCGGTGGACTTCCGGGTGTGTTTCAAGGTGTTGGTAATTACCTTTAAAGTGCTCCATGGCTTAGGACCAGGGTACTTACGGGACCGCCTTCTGCCGCCAATTGCCTCCCACTGGCCAGTTCGTTCCCACAGAGAGGGCCTCCTCAGGGTGCCGTCAGCCAGACAATGCCGGTTGGCGACCCACAGGGAGAGAGCCTTCTCTGTGGCAGCCCCTACCCTCTGGAACGATCTTCCTCCAGAACTGAGAACGATCTCCGACCTCCGGACTTTTCGTCGGGCCCTGAAAACTTATCTTTTTCAGCTTGCCGGTTTAGCCTGATCCCTGTTGAATTTTTAAAATTTTTAGAGTTTTTAGAGTTGATGTATTTTAATATTTACTTGTTTTTAATTCTCAGCCAAATTTATATGTGTTTTATAATATTTTAACTTTTATGTACTGATTTTTACTCGGCTGTTCACCACCCTGAGTCCGTAAGGAGAAGGGCGGTATATAAATCTAATTATTATTATTATTATTAATAATAATAATAATTAAGCACATTGATCATGAATAGCCATATCTATTCTTTAACCCAATATCAAAGCGCAAATACAACTTTGTTCTCAGAGTCTTATTTAACATTAAGATAAAATCTTGATTCACTATTGACTGGACTGCCTGGACATAGGTTAGACTTGTTCTTTTACTTTGTTCTGCAACAATGTAAGTCTCAACTCTAGATCTTCACTAAGGGTTTACTAGGCTTGGAGAGATTTATTTTTTTTTCTGGATCACCTCTCCTTTTTAGTTTATTTACAACTTATCTAGAGAAATCACACTTGCCTGCTTGCTTTGAAAACATAAGAATCTAGTTTGATAATATTGATGTTGACTAGCATTGGCTGTCCAAGGACTTTTCCCAGCTCTGCGTCCATGCAAAATATATACCAGTGAACTATGGCTATTAAAACTGCCAAAATTGCCTTTTTAAGCCATGTGATTTATCTGTTACTATTACAGATACTTTTCAAGTAACGAATCCAGTTTCCACACAGAGGATAACACAGATAGTCCTTGACCTTAATTGAGCCGGGGTACTATGGTTGTAAGTCATTAAGCAAAGCCATTTTGCCAGAAATCAGAAGGAAATGCTGGATTCCAGCAAACTGACTTAAATCATGGTTATGAGATGTTGCAAACAGCTGTAATTGCAGGCCAGTTGCTGAATGCCCAAAAATGCAGTCATGTGACTGAGGGGAAGGTACAGCCTGATGTCAGAACATTGAAACAAGGTCATAAGTAGCCCCAAAGGTGCTTTTCCAAGAGGCAGCTGGACGTTCTGAAGAAGCTTCTTGGATGAGAAGCGAAATGTGTTCAAAGGAGAACCAAAAAGCCCAGTTGCCTCTTGAAAAAGCACCTTTGGGACAGCCATGACCTGGATAATCGAGACACTCCATAGACAAGGTCATAAGTAGCTTTTGGGTCTGTCATAACTGCTGCTAGGTGACCAGTTGTAAATTGAGGACTATGTCTTGCTTCCCAAGAAAATGTATGAGGTACTTTCTACAAAGACACACAATCATGTTCTGTGAGTAGAAGTTGCCTTTAATCTGATTTCTTTGATCATAGTCCTGTATTTGCTCTCTCAAGTCATTTATCTGGCTAAATTTTAGCATTTGATGTAATTTGATCACTTCATTTTTTTTAAAAAAAATCACCTCTTTATCAACACAGGTTTATTTGAAGAGTTTCTCAAAGTTTTCCCGCATTTTTATGGAGAACAGATTTTACAAAGAGAGAAGAAACTGGCTCAGTTCCAAAGACAGATTTTGAATCACTGCCTGAGTAAGTAATGGAATATTTGCCCACAGAATAATGGGTAGAAAATACATCTATAAAAATGTATTGGTTGGTGTATCTTAATTTATAGAGGGTAATACTTGAAAATAAAAAATGGGCTTATTTTAGGGGCTATGACAATCATTTCACTTTGAGAATGCCTTCTTGGGTGATGCCTTCCATTTTCCAGTCTGTAATGTTTGCTTGGCAAACTTCTAAACTCATTCAAAAAATCAGGAAAACTGTTTGGAAAAAAAGAGTATTCCTTGAAAAAATGTTTTATGAATGCCTGCTCAAATGACATTGTGTTTATGTATGCACAGCAAATTGCAGAAGCTTTTCTCCATAAGCTTATAAAGGGATTATGTTTTTATTGCCTTATTTTTTACTTACTAACAGCATGATGCAATAATTCAATTCAGCAAATTAGTATTATTATACATCCTGGATTATTAATATCATATCAGTGACGCCTAAATTTCTTGTTTTCTGCTTTACAGAGAGAGAAACATTTGCTGGGCCCCTACCTGTAGCTTTAAAGAATAAACTGAAATATCTATTAGCCTACAGCAGGGAGCGTTTTTTTGAATTATGGAAGGTTAGCCATCCAAGTACTGTTTATCCAGGAGCAATGATTAAACCTAGAGATGAGGAAGCAATTGATGGTAAGCATCATTTTGTTAAATGTCTATGGAGATTCTCAGTCATCCAGGTCATGATTGTCCCAAAGGTGCTTTTTCAAGAGGCAACTGGATTTTCTGGTTTTTTTTTTTTGAAGACATTTCGCTTCTCATCCAAGAAGCTTCTTCAGAAAGTTCAGCTGCCTCTTGAAAAAGCACCTTTGGAACATCATTTTGTTACTTAATTAGAATAATTAGGATAAATACATTGCCTATAACAGTGATGGCTAAACTTTTTGCCATTGCGTGCCAAAGCGTGGGGAGCATGGGGGGGTTGCGTGCGCGTGCCCACACCCATAATTAATGACACCCCGCACCCCCGTGCATGGGCACGCGACCCCCTGCGCTACCCCCGCTTTTGGCACATAATGGCAAAAAGGTTAACCAATAGGCCCGGTAGGTCCATTATTTGCCCTCCCGAGACTCCAGAGGCTTTCTTGGAGCCTGGGGAGGTTGAAAACAGCCTTCCCCAACCCCCCAGAGGCCCTCCGGAAGCCGGAAACGGTCCATTTCCTGACTTTTAGTGGGCCTGGAAGGCCCAAAAATCAGCTGGCCGGTGCGCACATGCATGCTGGAGCTGAGCTAGGGCAACGCTTACGTGCCCACAGAAATGGCTCCGCGTGTCACCTGTGGCACCCGTGCCATAGGTTCGCCATCACGGGCCTATAAGTGACACTGTTTTAATAAATGTGCACTCATAATGCAGAATGTCACGTAGAGAAATGGGATTGAGATTGATTAATGGAGGACTTGGTATGACAACATTTTTGTAGCAGGTAATACACTCAAGATATTGGTGGATAAGATTACTGGTACAGGTACCCCTCGATTTACAACAGTTCATTTAGTGACCTTTCAAAGTTTACAGTGGCACTGAAAAATGTGACTTATGACTGTTTTTCACAGTAATGACTTTTGCAGCATCCCCATGGTCGTGTGATCAAAATTCAGATGCTTGGCAACTGGTTCATACTTACGACCATTGCTGTGCCCCAAGGTCATGTGATCCCCTTTTGCGACCTTCTGACAAGCCAAGTCAATGGGGAAGCCAGATTCGCTTTAACAACCGGATTACTAATTTATCAACTGCAGTGATTCATTTAACAACCGTGGCAAGAATGGTCGTAAAATGGGACAAAGCTCACTTAACAAACAACTCACTTAACAACAGTAATGTTGGGCTCAATTGTGGTCATATGTTGAGGACTGCCCATATTCCCGACCACGATGGTGAGAATGAAGATTGTAAGAAGAAGAAGAGGCAAGACTTGGGTCTCCTTACAATTGTCTCATATGTTTTCCCTGTGCATTTTTGTTGCTATCACGAAGTATAATTGAAGCTAATAATACTTGGTGTTAATAGTAAGTCAACAATAGGTCTTTGAGTTGTTGCCAAAAGTAAGAGATTTGTAAATTATTTTATTGAAGCTGGATAGAAATTTTCCAATTTTGCTCCACAAAACTTTTAATTACACCAAACGGGAAGCTAGAACATTTTTAACTGTGTTGGAATTAAAATAGAAGATGAAGGTCCATAGATTTTGCAGTGGATTAAATGCCTGCCTTGCCTTCTTACCCTTCCTCTCACCCACTGTCCCAACTATTCCCAGAACCAAAGCTAAAAGATTCAAATCCTTTGAAGTGGCCCGAAAGAAATGTTCTACAGAACTTGGAAAATTCTGAGAAGATTAAGCAAAGAACAAGGTAACATCAAGCATTTACTCCTATGTGCTATTGTGTTGCTGTCATGTCAATGTAGCTTTCCGCTCATCGATTTGATTTTCCTCTTAGAGTTTCTGAACAGCTGTTGGGCCATAAAAATGGCCAGAAGGACTCAGCGTTACTTGATGCTAGAGAGATGCTTAAGTACTTCACTGCAGAAGGCTTGCCTGTTGGAGATCTGCAGCCCTTACATATTCCAAAAAGGTAGAGTAAAATCCTTGTCTTGAACATGCAACCCTGCAGTTGACTCAGCTGACAAACTTAAGTAGCTACAAGTTCTAGTTCTCCCGTTGGAACATAATTTTTGCTGGGAGCATTCAGACATCGATAGTGATGTTGCATGCTCACAATTTTCAAACAGTGTGGTCTTTTGAAGGACCTCAAATAATTGAATAGGTACTGGTTCTAATATCTGTATTTGAAGTCCAAGGGTCACTTGCAAACTCCAACTTTCCAGTGTTGCTCAGAAAGACTATAGCAGCAATGCCATTGCCGATAAGATTTTCAGAATGCATTATTAAAATGAGCTTTGTTTTAACCTGCATTATAACAGAAACATTTGAACTCACACTAAAATATAGGTGTAAGCTTGATTAGATCATAGTGAAGACTGATAACAAGGGGTGCCTTCAGAAAATTCTTAAACCTGGTTTGGAGCATTGGAAATGGGGTGGGGCCTTCCTTCCTTCCTTCCTTCCTTCCTTCCTTCCTTCCTTCCTTCCTTCCTTCCTTCCTTCCTTCCTTCCTTCCTTCCTTCCTTCTCCCCCCCCCCCTTCCTTATGCAGGTTCCTTGTCATGTTATTGCTCACCACTAATAGTGTTTCCTCTGACATTGACAACAGAATTTCAGGCCATCTGTTCACAGGATTAAAGCTAAACATAGTTTGCAAATACACATTATGGAAAAGTACAATTACATTTAGGAACTAATCTCGAAAATTGAGGGTGGAGGATATAATTCAATACTGCCTGATTGAAGCCAGATCTTTTTCGTGAATGGGTAATGAATGCCATTTCTGGAATGTCAGCCAAGTTATCTTGTTTTGATTAACCAGTGACAGCATGTGTATAAACTGTACTTTTAGAATGCAACAAAATATTCTACGAAGATAAACAGAACTCTGCTACTTTATTCTACAGATAGAATGTATATTTGATTATTTGAACATTTCGTGTTACTATTGTTTCTAATAATGGAGAGCTATGTAGAATTATTTATGTATGAAACCTAGAATTTCTAGATGACTTAGAAATTTCACAAGGAATAGGGTTCAGAAGTACAACATAATACCGTAGTGAAGTACACCACCAAAGTAGGAGGAAGCAGAAGGTATGAATAGAATAGAATAGAATAGAATAGAATAGAATAGAATAGAATAGAATAGAATAGAATAGAATAGAATAGAATAGAATAGAATAACAGAGTTGGAAGGGGCCTTGGAGGTCTTCTAGTCCAACCCCCTGCTTAGGCAGGAAACCCTACACCACTTCAGACAAATGCTTATCCAACACCTTAAAAACTTCCAGTGTTGGAGCATTCATAACTTCTGGAGGCAAGTTGTTCCACTGATTAATTGTTCGCCCTGTCAGAAAATTTTTCCTCAGTTCTAAGTTGCTTCTCTCCTTGATTATTTTCCACCCATTGCTTCTTGTCCTGACCTCAGGTGCTTTGGAGAATAACTTGACTACGTATGTAAACCCTAACCCTAACCTTCACACAACATCACCTGTCAGACAGCATGTCACATGGCATGATCAGCCAGTCACATGACCCACCAACCACAGGACCACATGAGCTCAATAAAAGAGGAGGAAAACTAAAACAAGACACTTCAACTTCAAGTCCCACTGAGGATGTCACCTAGCCTTCCAAACAAAACGTTTGGAAGCTAAACAGGAAGCCCAGAGAACAGACTGCCACCAACCCTAAACAGTGTTAGCCCTTCTTTAGTATCTGAGACAATCATCCATAATTGTTAGTTGAATTAGGTATTAGTTCATTTCATGTCAAGTGGTCTGATTTCAGAAAAGTGCCCCGCTCAACCATCAGGGATTTCGATGAAATTTTGTGTGAGTATGCACACGTCCCCAATGAACATTGGTAAAGTGTTACGTGTGCTGATGCAATACTTGCAGAGATATAGGCATTTGTGTGACCTCATATCGCTGCCTTCTACAGTATGACAACTTTGAGACATAATATCTCTGGCAATATTTTGTTGAGAGAAGCAAAACTTAGCCATCTTGTACAACTTTTTGTGCTCTATTAAACAAAATAATAAAAACATTTCCATGAGTGATCTCCATCTAGATAATTTGGAGCAAAGTTGGCCGAAAATAGTGCAGCTCGAAAAAAGGTTAAAGTTTGGCTTTTTGCATCTCTGGAAGAAAAAGTTACAATAAAAGTGAAACTTTGTGTGTAATAACGTAACAACACAAGGTTTTTGAATATAAAATTCCATTCTACTGCTTTCCAATAGTTTACAAATTGAGTGTAAAGTTGACGTTTTTTGTAAAAACGCCAAAAATAGGATATTTTCAGCCCGCTTTTACAAACAAAGACCTTCTGGAAACTCTGTTAAATCATTCTCATTAGAAAGAGCATGTTTCAAACCCCCTAAAAAAGTAGGGTTTGTTTTTCCTCAGTGTGGACCCCCAGACCACTTGAAATGGAATGACTAATTGAAACACAAATTTGGACCTAATTAAGTGTGTGCACTTAACATCTCCACTTAAGGTGCAGATGTTGTTTTGGTGCCCAGTAAGCTTCTGAGTACAGTTCAGTGTTGCTTTGTTTTGCTTGAAAGCCTAAATGTTTGCCTGCTGTGCACATACAGAACCGATTGCTTCCCCTTGTGCCTCTCTGATGATTCACTTGACTGAGCGGTCAAAGTGAGTCATTGCAAAAGGGCCTTTCAAAGCTGTGTTTGCCATATATTGGAGTGTTGTATTTGATTATTATAATTACAATGGCAATTTAAATTTTTATGGCATTTTTCATCTTTATTTATTTATATCCTGCCTTTATTATTTTTATAAACAACTCTCTCTCTATAGTATTCCTTCCTCTTCCTATTTCCTCACAACAACAAGCCTGTGAGATAGGTTGGGTTGAGGGGGAGGGAGGGAGAAAGAGAGAGAGACTGACTGACTGACTGACTGATCAGCCAAAGGTCACCCAACCAGCTTTCATGCCAAAGGCATAACTAGAATTCACAGCCAGGAAAAGAAAGCCACTCTCCTGGCTTTCTAGCCTGAAGTGTTATAGTTTTTATGCTTATAAACTACCGGGAGTCATTCTGATGGTATATAAATGAGAGAAATACGTATAAAACAAACATGCTACAAATTAGATGTTTGGTCTTTACAATAAGCTGCTAATGAGACTATTCCTATTGTTAAAATGTTTGTTTTGCCTATAATAGCACTTAGCAATAGCATTTAGATTTATATACTGCTTCACAGTGCTTTTACAGCCCTCTCTAAGTGGTTTACAGAGTCAGCATATCGCCCCCAACAATTTTACCCACCTTGGAAGGATGGAAGGCTGAGTCAATCATGAGTCGTGGGACTTGAACTGCCAAACTGCTGGCAATCAGCAGTCAGCAGAAGTAGCCTGCAGTACTGCACTCTAACCACTGCGCCACCACAGCTCATATATAAGGGAGCAGTAACTTTGGTTTCAGGTGAATTCTCTATGTTGTTTTTTTTTTCAGTGATAGTGTTTTTTTGACACCTGAACTGACACCTCGAAAACTGAGAGCTTTACCGTTTGAAAAAGCTGCCAGCTGCCATTACCACGGTCTTGAGTAAGTTCCCTTATTGTGAATTATTTCCTGAGCCCTCTCTTTCGGCACAAGTCAAGTTTAAGAAAATATTGAAACTTTAATGAATAACATTTATCTTCCAGTTCTTTTCATGTTTGGATATTTAATGCTTGAAACCAAGCATAAAGTTTAAATGTGTGCTTTTGTAAGTGCAAAGTATGTTCTGACAATGTTTTCAGCTGAAAGTAGAGCAGTTGACCTGGTAGTATTTGAGCGTAATGCTTTTCAGTGTCAAAACAGAAGCAGGAAGAAGAAACCTGGCAGGTCCCTTCCTCTTTCTAACTTCTAATTAAATAAACTAAATGTTTTTGAGAGGCAGAAGTAAGCTCACCCTCAAACCACCTGTTTTTCCCCTTCCAAACGCTTTTGAATGCTTTAGAGCAGGGCTGTCAAATTATATAGGCTTATATACTGCCCCATAACACTTTACAGTACTCTCTGTGTGGTTTACAGAGTCAGCATATTGCCCCCAACAATCTGGGTCCTCATGTGACCTAGGCTTACTGAGTCATTATAAGACTCAATTAGTCCCAAACTTATTTTGAATGACGTTCATTCCCAGCTGAGTCCCAATTAGTTGCAAAACAAGTCATTTGGAAGAAGTCCTTCGGGATGATCACCAATGTTTATCTTCTTAGACACCCTGCCAAAGGCTTTACTTGGCAAAGCCCCACAAAGTTTAGAAACAAATAAGAGATGCCGATTGGAAACAGAGTTAGCAATGTTGCTTTCCTGCAAAAAGGCCCAAGTGCCTTTGTTTCTCTTTTAAGCCTTATGAGAGGGGCCAATCATCTCCTGGTGAGTCATCCCAAAACTGCCTTTTTAAAATTTTAACGGCTATGAATTGCTTTCATTCACAGCACATGCTGAATCACCAAGAGTTTATAAATAGGCCAACAGAGGTCTGTCACAGTCCTTCAGATAAGACTGGTAAACACCCACCTTTATCTTCTTTGACACCCTGCCAAAGACCTAATTGGCAATTATCTTGACAAGGCCACACAGAAACACAGAGTCAAAACGGAGCTTCAAAGTACAAACCAACACCATCCACACGTTGCTTCCTGCAAAGGCCCTCTTCCTTTATGTCTTATGGAAGGGGCCAATCATCTCTAAACCTTACTCTCGAGTTGTCCCTTTTGTTTTAACTGTTCTTGCCTTCTGGCAGCTCTGCACATGCGCGCATTGGGAAGAGGCTCCCCCTGTTCCTCTGCCTTGCTGATGTCCGACTCTGGAGGCTCCGGAGTCCGCACATCACTCCTAGATGGCCCTGGTCCCATCTGTGCCTCTAACGCAGAGCCCTCATCCGGGCCTTCCCCAGACGCCAGGACTGGCCCATGTTCCTCCCCAGCCTCCTCACTGTCCGCTGCCAGCTCCGCAGGCTGCTGGTGGACCACAACACAATACTGCATTCTGACCACTGTGCCATCACAGCTCTTTTAAACATTAAAGAATGAACATTACTGAATGGAAACCAGGCTAAAAAACCAAGTTCTTGTGCGGATTGAGGGGAGTGTCTTCTCTATCACTGCACCAACTACCTTGTTGCGGTCTGCCAGCAGCCTGCGGAGCTGGCAGCGGAGTCTGACAGTGAGAAGGCTGAGGAAGAACATGGGCCAGTCCTGGAGGCTGGGGAAGGCCCGGATGAGGGCTCTGCATCGGAGTCAGAGATGGGGCCAGCACCATCTGGGAATGATGTGCGGATTCCGGAGCCTCCAGAGGCTGACATCAGAGAGGTAGAGGAACAGGAGGAGCCTGTTCCTAGTGCACGCATGAGAAGAGCTGCCAGAAGAGCAGCTAAAGCAAAAAAGGATGACGTGGGAGTAGGCTCAAGAGATGATTGGCCCCTCCCATACGGCTTAAAAGACCAGAAACGGCTCTTGGGCTCTTTGTCGGAAAACAATGTTGATAGATTTGTTTCTTGTCTTGCATGTATTTCTTGTCGGCTTCTTCTGCTCCTGAACTTTTGCCAAGAAAAGCCTTTGGCAGGTTGCCTAATTAGACCAAGGTTGGTGAAAAGGCTGAAGAATTGTATTATGAAGAATTTGTTTTGAGTTAGTTTGGATTACACTGAGAATGAGTTAATTCTCAGCTGTTCTAATAAAGTCTGTTTGTTTCGAACTGATTGCATCTGATAATACCTGCTTGGGCCTGGGTCATAACATACCTGTAGTCTTAGGCCAACTGGCAGAACCAGGCTTAAAGGCCCTTCTCGAAGGCCAGATGAATGAAGCTGGAATTCACCTCCAGTGGCAGGATATTCCACAGGGATTTGAGTAAGAAAAACAAGGAAGATATTCCCTTATGGCAAGAAGGGCATAAAGTTTTGTAGAGAGTTCTCTACATGGGGCTCCCCTTGGGATGCACCCGGAGGCTCCAACTGGTCCAGAATGTGGCCGCACGGGGGATTATTGGAGCGAGGGGGCGTTCCCATGTGACACTTCTGTGCAAGTTGCACTGGCTCCCGGTGGTCTTCCGGGTGTGCTTCAAGGTGTTGGTGACCACCTTTAAAGCGCTCCATGGCTTAGGGCCTGGGTATTTGCAAGACTGCCTTCTGCCGCCAATAGCCTCCCACTGGCCAGTACGCTTGCACAGAGAGGGCCTCCTCAGGGTGCCGTCGGCCAGACAATGTTGGCTGGTGACCCCCAGGGGGAGAGCCTTCTCTGTGGCAGCACCCACTCTCTGGAATGACCTACCCCCGGAGATACGCAGAATACCAGACCTCCGGATCTTTTGTCGGGCCCTTAAAACCCACCTATTTCACCTAGCCGGGCTGGCTTGATCCCATCCTCTGTTTTTAATTGGAATTGATTTTAAACTGGATTGTTTTAATTAGTCGGCCGAAATCATTTAATATTTTTAAAATTGTTTTAATTTTTGTACATCATGTTTTACCTTGGCTGTTCACCGCCCTGAGTCCGGTTGGAGAAGGACGGTTTATAAATCGAAACAAATAAATAAATAAATAAAAAGTTTTTCTTTATGTCAGAAGAAGCCTAGACTTTCTGCAATGCTGGTGGTTCCAAACCCTGTTTTTAATGTCGATTGTTAGGTACTGCCTCGACAACAGAAGAGCTTTGGAAAGAGACGGGGAGTTTGCTGAACTTCAGTCTCGGCTTATCCGTTTTGAAACTCAGACCACCTGCACGAAGGAGTCTTGCCCTGTGCCCTGGGTCTCGAGTCCCCTGCCATCCCCGGTGGTTTTGTCTGAGCCTGGAAGTGTTCCTGACGGAGAATCTTCACAAAGAGAACTCCAAATGGAAACATCTAAGCTAAAACGGAGATCAAAAGATGGAGAGAGCTTTTGTTCCAACAAAAGGTAATATACACTGTATGAAAATAAATAGAACTGAGAGATTTCTTTCCTTTCTTGATCACTGCTTTGTGTGGCTGTTATGCAGTGTTTCTCTTCTATCGTTATTTTCTGGCTATGATAACCTTCAGCGTACCATGTTTTCTATTGAAGTAAGAGGCACTTTCTTAATCCCCGTGTTAAGGTTCCGACTGACGAGCCCAACCAAGCCAGCAAATCGAAACGATTAGATCCTTTTAAAATCAGTTTTATTGAGTACATCATTTCGGCCCGCATGGAAGCAAAACCAACTCTAATTATTTCCCGCGGTTTTCGTACAATTAAAGAATAGATATTCCCCTCCCTCCTGGTCACAGGTCACATTGTGCAATTAGGTGTTCTGGCATCTCCCGGGTAACTCCTTCCAGTCTCTGGCCAGCACCTCCTGAGATGACCTTGGTTCCCATGGGACAATCTGTTGTTATTGTCTGGTCTGACATTCCAAACCTCTCCCTCCCCCATACTGTGTGGCAAACTGAGAAACGAAAAGATGGCTAGGGCAGCATGGATCCATTTCAAAGTTGGCACCCTATAGGACAGAGTTTCCCAACATTTCTGGCTTTGCAGTGGTGGGGGGTGGGGGAAGAGAGGATGGTTTGTGAAAACGGGTGGCACGTATGCGTGCATAGCTCCATTTCCATGAGCAGAGTGCCTGCCGCTCCCGCAAATGGAGCATGGTCGCACACACTTGCCCATTGCTCACACAAGTGAGGATACACGCTCTCGCTGGCTGTTTCCATGGCCCAGTTGCAAATCCCTCACAGTCCACTAATGTACTGTGGCCCACAGGTTGGGGACCACTGCTATAAAAGATAAAGGTAAAAGTTCCCCTTGCACTTATGTGCTAGTTGTTCCTGACTCTAGGGGGTGGTGCTCATTTCTGTTTCAAAGCCGAAGAGCCAGTGCTGTCCTAAGACGTCTCCGTGGTCATGTGGCAGGCATGACTAAATGCCAAAGGCGCACAGAACGCTGTTTCTTTCCCACCAAAGGTGGTCCCTATTTTTCTACTTGCATTTTTACGTGCTTTTGAACTGCTAGGTTGGCAGAAGCTGGGATTGTAACGGGAGCTCACCCCATTACACGGCACTAGGGATTCGAACTGCTGAACTGCCGACCTTTTCGATCGACAAGCTCAAGTGTCTTAGCCACTGAACCACCGCTACATAACACCCCTATATAACACCCCTGCTATAGCACATTGAAAAATATTGCACAGTGCGAGCTGAGGGTAATTTGCTCAAGAGTGGCTCCATTTAGTTACTTGTGTCATAACGTCAAAATAGTTGAATTTTCATTTGGAGACCAGATTAGGGACAGCTGGTCATGGAGAAAATTTATTTAATGTGGTCACTAAGAGTTGACAGTGATCTTGTGGCTCATATTTTAATTTCGCTTTCAGGCTGATAATTCTGATAGATGATAGATGTCAATACTGTGATATTTTCAAAATTAATCCAAGCCAGCATAAATACGTTTTGGTAAAAAGAAAAGAAAAAAGTAATGTTACTCTTGTTTCAGATTACTGCAGTCTGAAAGCACAGATTCCGTCTTGTCTCAGGCAAGCAGAATCCGTAGGAGTCACCAAGCCACAGTGGTCCCAAAGAAATGCTTGAAGACTTCAACCTCTCTGCCCTCTGCGGCTGACAGATCTTCTCAGAATTGGGTGATGAACAAAGAAACTTCCAGGAGCAACTCAGCAAGCCAGAACTGTAATAAGGAATCGGAGACACTAAAGCCCGGAAAAGAATCGAGATCTCAGAAGCATACACGGGTAAAGAATTCCTTTCTCCCTGTTCTTTAGCTGTTCCCTTCTCCTGGCAGCTCTCTGCACATGTGCACATTGGGAACAGGCTCCAGCTGTTCTGCCCCACTGATACCCGACTCCGAAGGCAGCTGATAACTGTCGGGCAGCCCAGGCCCCATCTCTGCCTCTGACACAGAGCACTCATCAGAGCCTTCCCCAGACTCCAGGACTGGCCCATGTTCTTCCCCAACCTCCTCACTGTCTTGGGTCTGCTACCAGCTCCGCTGGCCACTAGTGGGCCAAAACAGAACTCCAGCTTTCAACCTAGACTTTTACTTCTCTAGAATATATTACATGATTACAGTAACTGGTGCCTTTGATCTGTTGAGATAAAGCCTGATGTGCTGGCTCTTGAAATTAAAATAGACCCATTTTTTTTTCTTTCCAAGATGCTGAAGGACATAGTGATGAGTACTCTTGAAAAGCATGGCATTGCAAGAGACCACAAGTGCTTCACAACATGCAGTCAACGTTTATTTGAAATATCCAAGTGTTACTTAAAGGTACTCAAATGTTCTCTCTTTCCATGTGCAAAATACCAGAATACAGACATTTTTGGCCTCCTGAAACCCCGCCCCGTGTGTCCTATTTTTGCCAGACACGCAGAGGGTTTGGGAGGCCTTCAAAATGCTCCTGGGGGCCGGGCAGGGCAAAAATCCCCCCCCCCCCCCATTTACCTCTTCGAAATCTTGGTGCATCTTATACTTCGGTGCGTCTTATAGTCCAAAAAATACGGTACCTGTCAACTTTGGCTGAACTGAAACTGAATATTTAGCACCGTGCCTGATACTGAATGCATTTCATGGCCTGTGCCACAAATACATTCACAGAGTTCCATGAAAAAAATTTTTTTTTTACTTTTTCAGATTATCTGTCTTTCTGGTTGCATTATTTTGTCTGCTTTCTAGCAAGAAATGGGGAGCAGGATTGGCCATTCATTATAATTAAATAATACATTGGTGCTATTTATTCCTTCAGAGCTCTTTAATATGCAAATACTGTAGGAGCCCAATGAAGCTCTCATGATAACATTCAGTGACAAAAATACGCTAAAATTCAGAAAATTTGAAAAGGAGGGCCGTGCTAGTGGTAGAACTCAGTAACTCCCATTTTATATGCAATGGATGAGAATATTTCTACCTTGGGGGGTCCTTGGCCATCTGTGAGGTTGGTGGTTTTCTTGTAGACGTTTCATCACCCAACTAAGTAACATCATCAGTGCATAACCAAGCTCAGAGAGTACCAAAGGGCCTCATTTGTCTCAATTTGTTTTGGTTGAAATAGGTAACCTAGTGAGAAATTTTCATTAGGATTGTGATCTTCTTTCTGTGTGCTGCTAATTAAGTTTTATTCTGTACGGATTATACACCACCGGCTTGAATCTCTACTTCAGCCTACCTTGCAGAAAATATTTTGAATTCTTTCAGGCTTTGGGGGGGAGGGGGGGAAAGAGTTCCACTGTTCATAGCAGACCATTGCCATCTTGTGGTCAGCTGGGGACACAGAGTTTTCTTTTTCAACCAAGCTGCTGCTTTCCCATAATCTAAACCAGGGTTCTCCAATCTTGGCAACTTTAAGACTTGTGGACTTCAGCTCCCAGTCCACAAGTCTTAAAGTTGCCAAGGTTGGAGAACCCTGATCTAAACAACTCCATCCATTTACCTCCACTGCTAATGGAAAAGCTTTTTAAATATTCCTCCTGTTTAAGATAAAAGTTTGCCTATCTCTCCTAAAATGGATTTATTGGAAGGGCAGGAAAAAGAAGAGCTGAATCTTCTAGTCACATTCCTCCCTTATAGGGATTAGGAAGAAAAGCAATAGATGTGAGGCTCCCCTCTTGGAGAAGTTGGTAGCAGGAACTACTAAGCCACTTCCCCATATTGGGAAGAACTGAAGGGCTTCTGTTGGAGCATTTGTGAGACATAGGCAGTCCTCCACTTACGACTAGTCACTTACCAACCGTTCGAAGTTATGACAGGCCTACCTTCAAGCTACTTATGACCTGGATTGAACATTCCAACAGTCAGAGCCCCTCCACAGTCACCTGACCAAAACTCTAGTGCTTGGCAACAGAGCTGCATTTATGGCCATTTGCAGCATCCTGCAGTCACATGATCACATTTTACAAGTTTTGCCAAACACTGGTATTTACTCCTGATTTTCAGCAGAGCCATGCCATTCATAGCAAGCAATGGCTTTGCTTAAGGCTTGGGGTTTGTTTAATGATTGTCATATTCCCTTCACAACTGCCACAGAAAAAGAATGTAAAATCAACTGTCGTGATTTACAACTGTAACGGGCATATCCCATTATGGTTCTTTGTCGAGGACTACTTGTGCCATTGGGTACAATCAATCCAGAACGTGTCAGTTTTTCTCCTATGTGGCTCATTATCCTCTCACTGCATATTTAAGTTAGGAACTCCTCTAATTTTACACAAGTACCGTATTTTTCGGAATATAAACTGCACCTTTCCTCCCCCTAAAAGAGGCTGAAAATTTGGGTGTGTCTTATACTCCAAATGTAGCTTTTTCAAAGCTTTTTTTCAGCCCTAACGAGGCACTAACAAGCTATCTTCGCAGCTTTACTTGCTCCGTCTCTTTGCTGTGGTTTAACCAGGCGCTAGCAAGTGAAGTGATCTCCATGCTTTGCTCCAACTCTCAGCTGTTATTTAGCTTTTTTCAGCCCTAACTAGGTGCTGCCGAGTGAAGCTATCTCCGCCCCCTCCCCGCTTTTCTCATTGCTGCTTCCTCTCAGCTGTGCCTTAGAAGCTGTTTTTTAGCCCCAAGCAGGGGGTAAAAACCCAGCAAACTAATGTGCTGAAGCTGACCAGACTAAGGACACTAGCCAAATGGTAGTGACCAGACTAAGGACACTAGCCAACCTGGTAGGCAGATTTCCCCCCCCCCCCCATTTTCCTCCACAAAAAGTAAGCTGTGTCTTATACTCCGGTGCGTCTTATACTCCGAAAAATACAGTATGTCCTAGCATCCCTTCTGCTATGACTATGGTTGGATATAAACATTTGGGCATTGAATTACATAACAATATAGGGTAGTGGTCTCCAGCCTTTCCGCCTCGGCGGACCGGCAGAAGCGGCAGAGAAGGAGGGGAATTTGTTTCACACACATGCCATTTTCACAAATGCAGCTTTCCACGCACACACTTCCACAGCCCAGTTCCGAGCTGGCTGTGACATGGCACCAGACCGCGGCCTGGGGGTTGGGGACCCCTCATAAAGGGGACTAAATAAGTTATGATTCAAACAAAAATTGGTAAGGAAACTTAGTTGACAAGACTAAGCTACAATGATAAATGGGTTTTCTTGTTCGTCCGTAGAATTTCTAAATTAAGACGCCTACATAGCTATTTACTATTGAAAATGTGACAAAAGTGTTACTAAATAAGAACATTATTCTTCCTTGCCATCTTAAAAGGTTTTTTCATTAATAAACCAGCACATTTTGAAAGTAATATATTTCCTATTTAGGATCTAAAAACATCTCGAGGTCTGCTGGAGGAAATGAAAAAAGCTACTAACAGCAATGTTCAACAGGTAAAGTAATGGTTGTCTGGGCCGCATCACAAGTAACTGCTCCAGAGAATTGGCTTCCATCATTTGTCGAAGTTTGGCTTTATGAATTAGGTTAGCTGATGTCAACTGCCCCAAGCTGGTTGAATCTGAAAGACGGCTGACTCATTCATTCAATGATGATTGCTGGGATGTGTAGCCTAGGCCGTTCAAGTCCGGCCCGAGGGACCCAAAGGCAAGGGTGGCGGCGTTCTTAGCCAAAGCTGAGTTGATCCTTAATGCGATTGGAGTGAAAACCTGCAATAGATGGAATGGTCCAGGAATGGATGTATTGGAGCAACTGCCAAATGTTTTCTGTCAGTTGACTGAGTCGAAAAACGGGCCGACGAAGGCGCAAGGAGGTGTGGCCAAAAAAAAAATTATGACTCAGTCTCCAGGCAGATCCAACTGTAGCAACCCATTCCTGTACCATTCCGCAGCCTATTGGGAGAAAAGCTACTAACAGCAATGTTCAACAGGTAAAGTAGTCATTGTCTGGACCACGACACAAGTAACTGCACCAGAGAATTGGCTTCCATCATTTGTCAAAGTTTGGCTTTATGAATTAGGTTAGCTGATGTCAACTGCCCCACGCTGGTTGAATCTGAAAGAGGGCTGACTCATCCCTTTAATGATGATTTGTGGGATGTATCTTGAGTGTTGCTACACAGTCCTTGTTCATTGCCTAGCGGAAGCCTTGCTGATTTTAGGGGTTACACGGTATTTTCCTTTATAATTAGAAGGAACTGTTTCAACATCTAATATATGTTCTCAAACTGCAATATGTCTTAAGTGTTTATTTTATTCAGGTATTTCTATTTTTAATTATGTTTTCTGTTGTTTATTTGCAGGTCATTGATTGGGTTTTAGAAAAAAACAAGGATCAGTGACATAAGCAAGTGCAGTCCCACTCTGAGAACAACTTGAAGTGCCTTGTTGGTAAATATGTCTAAAGCTTGGCAGTACCTGCTACGCGATGCTTTCAAACCTCTGAGATCATTAAATTGAAGTCATTTGTGTTGTAAAAAGTTTTCACTAGAATAAAAGTAATTTCTTAAAGCTGTCTTTCCCGTTTGCATGATTTGAACATTGCTTAGCTCCGTAAACATAAATTCTTTATTATATTCAAATGTGCAGAATGTCCCGGTTAAATTAAACTTGAAAGTATTGCTTAGCTAGTACTTTTAAAAACCAGGCATTTCAACCGTTTAAAGGTGAGGGACACATGGAATTCTAGGTATAATACCACGACTGTCAGGAAAAACTACTTTTGAGAGTAGTTGCAAGTTACAGCTCACTCACTTTACGAGACAGTAAACTATCCAGATGAAAGGTAAGAAACTTTATCAAGATCTTAGAAAAAAAAGGAAGAATAACTTAAAACACGAAGCATTTAAATTCAGTTCTTTCCCTGAATTGTTCTCTACGTCTTCCATCCTTCAAAGTATAATTCTGTCTAGTGCTCTGTTCAAATAGACCAGGATGTTTTGCCATCCTTGAATGTATAGATTCAATATATACAGATTTATATATTTGTGTGAAATGCCAGGAGGTTGATACTCCTTTCAATGAACTGAACTATTGAACAGTAGTAGTCTAGTAAGAGTCGGGAACGACTAGCACATATGTACGAGGGGAACCTTTACCTTTACGTTTAAGTTTAGTAAGAGAACGTACCTGGAAGAATTATTCCCATCCTGTAAAATCAGTACTTCATTGTTTTATACAAATTTTAGTAGGCTGAAACTGTTGAACAAAAATCGATCACTTTCTTCTTGTCAAATAAATTATCACTTCACCAAAAAAATCCAATAAATGACACTTTATTAAATATAGTCGTTTTTTTCTCCCTCTTGAAAATATAAATATTGTAGATTAAATTCTTATAAATCTGGGGTGGTTCCATTTAATTCATTCTATCAATTCCATCTAAAGTAACGGCATCTAGAGTCATTCAAAATCTGTATTTGACTATAAATATATATATATATTTCTTTTTGCAAATTAGTTATTCACTTCTTCATGTTGTGATTTGAGCACCGTACAATATGTGATATAACTAATGAATTAATCCTGATTATATACAAAGCAGATATAGTTATAATATTCCAGTGGAGGGGTGTTAGGTTTTGAAAGTAGCAGTACAATAGAATTTACATATGCATGAACGTTTCCTAAAATACACAATATTCTACTTTATGCTCTGGCTTTTGCTCATTCACAATAATAAATACTGCCATGGAAGGAACTTGAAAATTCTGCCTACATTGGAAAGGGTTATTTGAGATTCCTTATTTTTTCCCTCCACAAAATGCCGTTTAAATCACAAATTTTGTAGATCATTCTTTCATGGACAGACACAAACCAATGGAAATTCCATATCTGCAAAAATATATTTATTTTAAAGTAGAGAGACCTCTGGGTATATATGATATATATTTAAAGCTCCAAATGAAATAAAAATGGAAGCTTAGGCACAAACTGGGCACATGGTGATAACGTAGGCTCAAAATCAAGCAGCTTTTTATTAAATTAATTTTATATTTCTAACAAAATACTAGTTAAGAAATTATACGGTAGATATTCCATGCCAGTCAGTTATTTTATAGAACTACCTAAAGATTTCTGCGTATGTAAAATCTTAGCCATAGCTAACAGCTCAATCTTGGTTTTTTTTAAATTTCCAACCTCCTTTCAAATATTCCCTAAGTTTACCTTAATCACATTTAAGAATTAACAGGACAGTCTTTATGAATCCTATTTATTCTCCCAATCAAATTACTCTGAAACCTAGATTAATTACTTCAGGGACAATGCAGTGCTGCAGAGAATTTTCTTCAAATGCAACTGAAAGCAAGCATAACAAGGTATTTACGTTTAGCTTCCAGTTTTTGCTATTCTCATAACTATTTATTTATTTGTAATCAGTAGCAGGGAAATAGCATGGATTCAGGTTGAGAATTCAGGGGTATTTTCCCAATTGACCACATATATCTAAGCAACCTTAAAAAACACATTTCTTTACTGTGGCCCGTAAACAAACAAACAAAAAAAAAGCACAACTGAGTTAATTTGTGTCTCTGGGTATCATATAGCAAACAAGTTTTCTTTAATTGGTCTTTTGATGTAGCCATTATGTTTTTAATATGGATGTATCTGACAGTCATTTAGCTGGTTATTAAGAGGCAAAACAGGATTGGACGTGGCTTGTACCTGGGTGGAAAAATCCCACAAATATAGGGGATCAGACAGGTGAAAGCATCTGTGAAGACAACAGTTCAGGTAGTCCTTGACTTATGACCGTAATGGAGCCCGCCCATCATAAGTGTACTATAAGTCATGATGATGGTAATGTGAATCATTTACATGACCAACTCGATTTTAAGTTTTGTGGCTGTCATTTAGTGACTGCAAATGTCGCGAAGCGAACCAATGTTTGCTGTGGGTCAGTTTTGCTAAAAAAATGGAATGCCAGTTTTCAGCAAAAGCATTGTAAAATGTGGCCACGTGACCATGGGATGCTGCAAATGGCCTTAATTATGGCTTGACTGCAGAGTGCCTGAAGTGCAGTCATGTGACTGCTGGGGAGAAGGCCATTAGAACTTCAGAACGGGGTCATGTGCGCCCCTGGTCGTAAGCCGAGGACTACCTGTACATCATGTCTATGTTGCAGCCAAGATGAGTCCTTGGATGTATCTATGAAGTTGAGGGCAACTTTAAGGAGACTTTAGTTTTATAGACGATGTGAAAACAGTGTTAACAGCAGTTTGGTCTGCTGCTGCTGTGATGGGATTGCCCTTGTTCTCCAGAACGAGATGGAAAGAAAAGATCCTTGATGTGTCTTGGGGTTTTAATCCAGTGAATGCCAGTCACCAGGATGAAGCGCTGCTGCCTAGATTTCAGCCTACGCCAAGTTTCAGAGCTCCCAAGCTACAGACCACAATGTTCAGATGCCCCCCCCCCCCCAGGTTGACGGCCACAATACAAAATTTAAGATCTCAACTAGTTAAGTCTTGAGCAGCTTTGGATTCTTCTAGTTAAACATGGTTAACGGCATCCAAAGGTGCTTTTTTCAAGAGGCAAACTGGAATTTTCTCTGAAGACATTTCGCTTCTCATCCAAGAAGCTGCTTCAGCTCAGACAACCATGACCTGGATGACTGAGAAGCTCCATAGACATTGTTAAGGGCAGTTGATCAAAATCTTGAAAAATGACCATATCTCTTTTACTTGGAATATGCCGAGTATGGGTGTTAGGGAAGAGACTAGATCACACAATTTATTTCTCTCCTCCTTGATGTAAAGCCACCAGAAAAAGGAGACGACCTTGGAAGGTACAGAAGGTTCTCCTCCCTGCTTAGGTGAGGTCTCCAAAACATCGGTGGAAAAGATACCCCATGATTTTGCTGATTTTTGCAAGTTGGATCAGAGTGCCTAATAAAGGACAACACACTCGCCAACTTTAACCTATTTTCTGAGCTTTAATAGCCACTTCTTGCTTCCTCTCTGCACTAGGTGATTTTTGTATGGATCTTCTAGCTGAGGTTGATATTCCTCTTCTTCGCCTTGTTCCTAGGTTTTTCAACACAGCTGATCGCCATGGCTTCTGTCCTAAATTGCTCAAGGCTTCATGGGCAGTGCTTCTGTATCCTTTCTATCCATACTTCTTCAGCATCCTCCTCTGTCTCCTGGTGACTGCTTCCACCTTCTTCCTCATCACAGAACCTTCTCCTTTGCTTTAGAAGGGCCTCTAGAGCCAAATGTTGCCAAGGCATTGGTTGCAAATGACAAGCCACAAAACGAATGAGCCAAAATTCCACTTGACCGCATCACATACGAACTAAAAGTTCAGCCAACTTGGGACTCATTTGAAATGCATTTCCTCTTTTCAAGATGTTTTATCATTTCCATTGCTTTTACTGTGTACTTCCACAGTAATGTTTCAAAATGCATTATGTACGCCAGATTCCACTTCCCTCTCCTTCACAAGTTATAATTGTTAATGGAACATTTGCAATCTTATAAAATTTACGTTATTGGGATGTCATCAATTCAATGGGCTTTGGTTTTTTTCCCACAGCAAATTCTCCAATGTGTCCTGTGTCTATGTTATCTAGAGATATTTTTGAGATCTTGCTCCAAGTGTGTTCATTCAAAAGTTCGTTTTTATGGCTGGTTTGATCAGTCAGAAAACTCAGTCTGCCTACAGCAGGATTTGCCAAACCTGACATCTTTAAGACATGTGGACTTCAACTCCCAGAATTCCCCAGCCCCAGGGAATTCTAGGAGTTGAAACCCATGTGTCTTAAAGCTGCCACGGCTGGGAAATCCTTGACCTACAGCAACTTGAGCTCTGCCCATGTGACTTATACAGATTGATGTGCTTATTTATTAATGGGGGGAAAAAAATAGAGCTGATCGCACATCCATCTCATCTCTCAACAACCAAATCACTAAGCTTGCACAAAGATATTTTGTGCTTTTTGAAAACCGAAATATAGTTTGGTGGTGAGGGGGGAAAAAAATCTAAAGCACATAAGAGTTCATTTTAAAAATCCTTATTTTGATGGTAACTCTCTACTTAGCGTTTTACTTTTCAGTGGCTTTCAAATTTCCTGCTCTCTAGGATTTCTATCCACAACTGTTTCTCTGCAGTTTGCAAAGGATTTAGAATACGTTACGTTTACAAAAACAGCCCGATCTACTAGAGGTAAATAGAGAGTATGTTTTAAAGCAGGGGTCTCCAACTTTGGCAACTTTAAGACTCATGGACTTCAACTCCCAGAATTCCTCAGCCAGCTGGCTGAGGAATTCTGGGAGTTGAAGTCCACGAGTCTTAAAGTTGCCAAGGTTGGAGACTCTTGTTTTAAAGGGTGGGGGGAAAACAATGAAGGGGAGAAGGGAAAAGCTTTGCATTCACAGAAGCTACTCTACCATCACCAATCTTTTCATTGAAAAATTGCTGAATCTTCTAGGGAAGCCCTGACATTCTCAAAACCCAAGATGGAGCGGACTGCTCTACAAGCATACATAGAGGCACACTTAATGAGTACGAAATGTCATCATACAGTCATTCATCTCTTCTTAATGACTCAATTTTGGCTTTATTCAGAGCAATCAATGTGGTTCCCCTTGCAACATATGTTTTAGTTGAAGTAAATATTTCGACTTTTATTCTTCAGAGCCCTATTATTGTATTTGATCATAGCATTGACTTTGCCTCATATCTGAACTTCATCTGCAGAAGAGTTCATGTGTTCTCCTAGTGGCTCCCAGTGTTGACAACATGTTGAAGAGTTGGACTCAAGTAGTTCCACTTTTTTGTTGTTGTTGTTCTCGCCAATGACAGAAAAGGATTTATGCTACCAATCCAAGTCTTGTAATCTTGGCAAAAAGGAATGAATGAATGATGAATACAATCGGCTTTGGACAGGCATGAAGGTCCAGCTGCTGAAATCAGAACACAAATAGACAAGGAGTTACTGTGTGTGGTTAATTCTGGACTGGGTCCAGAATTTGTTGCCCAAGCCACCGAATATTTTAGTTGGAAATGTAGCATTATTTCTCAGCATTGTGGCTAAAGCTTTGGCAAATACAGTGATACTTCGGTACTCGGCTGCTTCAAAACTTGTCGAATTTGGTTCTCGACGCATTTTGATGTGAAAACATTGTCCCCGGAACTTGGCCTTTGTTTAGTACCATGTTTCCCCAAAAATAAGCCCTCCCGAAAATATTTAACCCCATGCGCAGCCAGTCCCTGCCATTTCCTCTGGTTAGGGTTAGGGAGACAGAGCTGGAAATCAGGTAAGATGGCAAGAGGAGCTCCGTCTTGCTCCACACACCCCAAAACAATAAGACCTCCCTGAAAATAAGGCCAAGTGTTTATTTCAGGGTCCAAAAGGAGCCTCAGATAGCTCAACCGGCTGAATAGCCTGTTATTAACATCCAGCTGTCTGCAGTTACACCAGTTCGAGGCTCAAGGTTGACTCAGCCTTCCATCCTTTCTAAGGTAGGTAAATTGAGGACCCAGTTTGTGGGGGCAATAAGCTGACTTTGTATAAAAAATATACAAAAGTATGAAGGCTATTGCTTAACGCCTATATATAAGACGTTAAAACGCCTATATATAAGACGAGAGGGTCTTATTTTCAGGGAAACACGGTACTTGATGTGCTGTTCTAGGAAGAGGGAGACAGCTATGGGGAACAGACAGGAAATCAGCCATGTTGGGAAGGCTGCTTCAAAAGGAGGAGGATGGCCAAAGGGGGACAGGAAGTTGGCCATGTTCGGAAGGTCGAATGAGATAGGAAAAGGGACAGACAGAAAGTTCTTCCCGGCCAAAACAAAGGCTCACATGACAAGTCACATGGTTTGTTTGGCACTCGTCCATTTTAGTTCCTGTCACACCTTCCAGAATGAATTAAAACCAAGTCCCGAGGTACCACTGAACCAGCATTTTGAAGCTCCAATAGATTATTTAATGGAATCATTCAGGCATGTTACATCAGGAATGATTTTAAAAGACAGAAAGAAGAGTCAGTACCAAAGCAATCACAAGGTAAGTGGGCCTTGAGCCCTGGCCCAAGAAAATAACTTGGAAAAAAAAAATGTCTCAAACAAGCCCCTCCCTAGATAAAAGGAGATAGCACATTCAAACTTGCAAAATTCAATTACTATATCCGTTTCAGGAAAAGTAGTCCTGACCTTGGGACAGGTTCTAAGTCTGGTCTATCTTTTGTAGGGCTGACATATGGTTACCATTGTAAGTCTACCACGACTGCATTTATGGAACTACACTACGAAATCGGGAGACGAGATGTGAGGGAGAACCAAGTCCAGCACTTGATTCCCTATCCAGATAATTGACCTGCTTGCTGATGGGGACAGTGAGGAACAGGCTGTCTATCCAAAATCCAATTGAGAGACCATGAAAAGAAAGAGAATTTTACATTCAGTTCTAGTTGTGAATTTAAGGAACAGGAAAATATATTCCTGTTTCCATATGCGAAATGGAAGGGTTTCCATATGTGAAATGCCCTTCACCCAATAGTGGGAATCAAATAATTTAACAACTGGTTCTCTGCCCTAATGACCGGCTGGGTGGGCATGGCCAGGGGGTGTGATAGGCAGCACTTGGCCTCCTACCCCCCACTGGGAGCAAAAACAGGCCACGGGGAGTGGGGAGACACAGCACCGCTTGCACCCCGTTTGGGGCCTAAGTAGGCCTCCCTGAAGCCTCCTGGGGGCCAAAATGTGGCACATGGAAGGGGACAGCAATTTAACTACTGGTTCGTCTGAACCGACCCAAACCGGCTGAATCTCACCACTGCCTTCACCAAAAGAAAATGTCCTCATGGAAGGAGGCAGGACTGCAAAATATGATCCAAGGAGTAGATGATGCACATCAGCCTTTTCCAAGCTTTTCCATAGAGTGCCTCCAGATGAGTAGGTTCCTCACTATCCCCATCAAGAGTCAGACTCTTTTTTTTTTTTTTTTGTAGTTATGAAGTTGTCAACCCTGAAACTGACCTGGACGAAGCCATCTTGGAGCTTCAGTGCTGCCACTCTGCAGTGAGGGATAGGGAGGGAGGAATAGAGATAGCTGGGGTTGTAGTCAAAATAAAATACTTTCTCTTGGGAACCAAAGATGTTCTCACACCTGGCCGGAGGAAGGAGGAGTAATGTCACCAGACCAGCGGACACTGCCTTGATTGGGCCATGTGACTGTTTGGGGCTGAGGGAAAAGCTTTTACTTTAATTAGGTGAAAACCCAGGGACCCCTCAAGAGTTAGTTTTCACTGGATATGTGCCAATATGATATTTCCAATAAAGCTATTCTTTGAGAAATCCACCCAATGGATCTATTACTTGGAACCCTGACAGACGTTTTCTATGGAATGGAGAAAATTCTTCTTTTGTTTTATAATGCAGAAAATTTGTTGTTGTTTTTAGCTGCGAAGTCGTGTCTGACCCATCGCGACCCCATGGACAACGTTTCTCCAGGCCTTCCTGTCCTCTACCATCCTCTGGAGTCCATTTAAGCTCACGTCGATTGCTTCAGTGACTCCATCCAGCCACCTCCTCATTCTCTGTCGTCCTCGTCTTCTTTTGCCCTCAATCGTTCCCAGCATTAGGCTCTTCTCCAGTGAGTCCTTCCTTCTCATTAGGTGGCCAAAGTATTTTGAGTTTCATCTTAAGGATCTGGCCTTCTAAAGAGCAGTCAGGGTTGATCTTTAGGACTGACCGGTTTGATCGCCTTGCAGTCCAAGGGACTTGCAGGAGTCTTCTCCAGCACCACAGTTCAAAGGCCTCAATTCTTTGGCACTCAGCCTTTCTCATGGCCCAACTTTCTCAGCCATTGTAACTGGGAAAAACCAGTTTACAATGCAGAGAATATCCATGGGTAATAATATTAACCATGCAAGGGACAATTCATTAATGACTAGTAATGCTGACATGAAATGTGCTTTTCCCGCTTCACAGAACAGCTAATCTGTGGGGATCGTGTTTTCTAATAATCAGATGCTACAAATGATAACAACCCCCAGCTATGTTGAAAAACAACCCAACACACTTACAATTTCACCTTCCTTTCCTCCAAAGTCCAAATAGAGCATCCGAATCCCATCATCTGAAGACGATTTTAGCTTCTCGTAGGGATACTGGAAGATGGTTTTGGGAAAGGCACCAACTTGGGATTCGGTGGTGAGGGAAAATCCATGGTCATAATGGATGGTCAAACGGCACTCCTGGTTTTTGTACGTGCAAGCTGAAGAAGGAAACAAGAACAAAACAGAATTTATGGCACTTGAGAAGAATGATATTGCTAATAAAAGATTATGAGGCCACTCCGATGCTGGCAGTAGCTTGGGGATTAATAGGAATGCTAATGAGTTCCCTGCTAATTGGAAAGAAGTTCCAATGATTGTAACAATGAGGTTAATATAGCACAAAGGTTTCAGCACAGCTGACCATGCACCATTAAAACGTGGTAAGATCCATAGTGTAATACCAATTGCTGTCTGTGTTTAATTAAAAAGGGAGTTGGGTATCTTATAACATCCCTGAATCAGGTTTATCAGCCTTGGGGAAAATACTACAGTCAAGGACATGAAGTAAAGTGTAAACTTTCAGTGAATAAGAGACGTTTAGCCATTGGTTTTCAAAATTTCTGGATGCTAAGAGTCCTCTTGTGATAGCCAAGGATTTACTGATAAACATATTTATATCCTACCTTTCCTTAATAAAGGGAGTCAGTATTCTTGTCCTCATTTACCCTATGTCATCTCAAAAGGACCAATTTGTGAGGCGGCTGAGATAGGGTTCTGACAGGTTCTGACAGGTTCTGGAGAACCTGTAGCGGAAATTTTGAGTAGTTCGGAGAACCGGCAAATACCACCTCTGGCTGGTCCCAGAGCGGGGTGGAAATGGAGATTTGGAATATCCTTCCCCCAGGAGTGGGGTGGGAAAGGAGATTTTGCAGTATCTTTCCCCTGCCACGCCCACCAAGCCACAGAATCGGTAGAAAAAAAATTGAATTTCACCATGGCTGAAATACTGATTGCCTCAAACCAATTTATAAACTCTATAATGAAGTGTCAGATTTAGCACTTCATGTCACAGATGGAAGTTTAATCCACTCTACAGAACTCCCTCTCGACTCTTCTTCTGGCCTGGAACCTATAAGACTCACCTTGGTTCTCTGACCAGGCCACTGCAGGGACTAGGATTAGGCCAATTGCTCTGCTCCCAATTTTTCCTCAATGTCCATCTCTCATCAGGCTGCTTGAATTGTTTTAATCTCCAGAAAAACTGTTCTTGACTTTAGTCTTTCCTCCTCCCTCCCTCCTTTTTCTTTAGATCTTTGCAAGTCTGAGACCAGACCATTGATCAAAGGATTAAAACAAAACAACAGTCCAGGCTAGCATTCTTAAAAAGATCTACCATTTAGTATGAGCAACAGATGTTGAATGGAATTGATATGGCTCTCTAGCCAATCACTCCAAACTGCAAAACAATCCTTTTAATACCATCTAGTTTATTGACATGGTCTCTGTTTTGCTACTGGCAGAAGCCAGGGAGGTCCACCAAGATCTGAGACTCTAGAAAGAGCGCAGAGAAAAGCAACTAAGATGATTAGGGGACTGGAGGCTAAAACGTATGAAGAACGGTTGCAGGAACTGGGTGTGTCTAGTTTAATGAAAAGAAGGCCTAGGGGAGACATGCTGGCAGTCTTCCAATATCTCAGAGGCTGCCACAAAGAAGAGGGAGTCAAGCTATTCTCCAAAGCACCTGAAGGCAGGACAAGCGGGTGGAAACTAATCAAGGAGAGAAGCCACTTAGAACTAAGGAGAAATTTCCTGACATTTGGAACAATTAATCAGTGGAACAATTTACCTCCAGAAGTTGTAAATGCTCCAACACTCAACGTTTTTAAGAAGATGCTGGATAACCATTTGTCTGAAATGGTATAGAGTTTCCTGCCTAAGCAGTGGGTTAGACAAGAAGACCTCCAAGGTCCCTTCCAACTCTGTTATTCTATTCGATTCTTCTTTCTCCTGCTGTGGGAGAACTTGATTGCCAAGAAGCTTCTCTGCTCTTGATTTACCTGTTGTGACTTCTACAGAGAGTTCAGCTGCATTGTGGCAACCTTGGACTAGGCTCCTGGTCCACAGTGAAAGGTCTCGGCTAGTCTCGGTTTTGAAAAGATGGCTCTCAATCCCTTGTTGCGTGCCCGTTCGAGTGGCAAATGACAAATCTACCCCAGACTGTGGAGAGCCCTTCCCGGGTCCTGAATGTACCAACCTGAAAATAAATTTAAGAATCAACACATGTTGTTAAGGAAACAATTTTAGTGGGAGAAAGCGGAAGAAAGACAGTTTCACTGGAGATCCCGTATGTGTCTGCCATTTGTTCACTTGCATTTATAGGAAACTTTTCCTTGTGACTAATCAAAATCCTTTTCCTAAAATTTTAATCCTAATAGCTCTTTCTCCTCCCATCCCTCCTTCCCTTCCCCCATGCTGCTCTTGGGCCGCTTTTATTCCCCTCAGTGCTGCTCGCGACGGACTCAAGGTGGAGGCGGTGGCCCCTTTTTACGCTTCCGTCTCTCGGCCTCCCTTCCCACCACTGCCGCCATGCAGGAGCTGATCGCCATGTTCGACTTGGAGATCGCGGTGGAGCAACAGCTGGGCACCCAGCCGCTGTCCTTCCTGGGCATGGACAAGTCCGGTGCTGCCGTCTTTGAAATTTTTTTAAGGCAGCATGTGGGAAAGGGGGGCGGAGATATGTCTGTTCCGGCACATGAGTGATGAAAAGACAGTGGTTTGTAAACACGGGTTACGAGGCCTGTGCAAAAAAGGGGACCAGTGTGAATTCTTGCACGAGTTATGAAATGATCAAGATGCCAGAATGTTATTTCTGTTCAAATCCCAATAAAAAGCAACATTTCCTTCCTCCCTCCCTCCCTATTTTTATAATTACAGATATGTTTTATAATTACAAATATGTTATAGTTACGGGGGCTTCTCGTTACTCCTGTGTTACATCTCTCCTGCGTGGGCTGCACTGGCTACCGGTTGTTCTCCGGGTTCGTTTCAAGGTGCTGGTTTTAACCTATAAAGCCCTACATGGCTTAGGCCCGGGGTACTTACAGGACCACCTCCTGCCTTCCTCCCACCGTCCAGTGCGCTCCCATAGAGTGGGCCTCTTCCAGGTGCCGTCAGCCAAGCAATGTCAGCTGGTGGCCCCCAGGGGGAGGGCTTTCTCTGTCGGAACCCCGACCCTCTGGAATAATCTTCCCACCGACCTCAGGACGGCCCCCGACCTCCTCTCCTTCCGCCGGGGATTAAAGACATGGCTGTTTAAAGAACATTACGATTGTGGGGTTATATAGACTTTTTAGAATGATTTTAATGGATTTTAATGTGTTTTAATTGTATTTATTGTGATTTGTATTCGTGATTGTTTTTGTAAACCGCCCTGAATCCTTGGGGAGAATGGCGGCATATAAATCACATAAATAAATAAATAAATAAACAAACAAACAAACAAACAAAACATAAACCTTCAATCATTCTTTATGTCTGATGGGTATTATTGTCCTACCTGGAAATAAGAAGCTACTAGGGAAAACAAGAGCCCCATCCCATTTTGCAATATATTACCTTGTTTACTAAAGGTCCCCCCCCCCCCAAAATCATGTCAAAGGAGCAACTAGGAAGACATATCTATAACAGCTTGGTAGCTTAGTTTAAGCATTTTTATGCATTCCAGGGATCCAAAAGATTTGCTGCACATAGGCTGAACACAGTGGGGAAATGTAAAATTTTGTGACTACCATGTTCTGTGGGCGTGGCTTGGTGGGAGTGTAATGTAACTGGGTGGGCGTGGCCAACTTTTTTTTTTTTTTACTTTTAAAACCTCTCCGGCCGAAGAGGTTGTAGAAAAAAATACTTTTAAAAGGCTCTGACGAACCCAGCTGAGCCACGCGATCATCAGAGGCTTTTTTTTTACTTTTAAAAGCATTTTTTCGGCCAGAGGTTGTAGAAAAAATGCTTTAAAAAAAAAAGCCTCTGATGATTGTGCGGCTCAGCCGGGCATGGAGGGGGGGCGGTAGGGGCAGGGATTTTTGCTACTGGTTCTCTGAACCACCCGCTGCCATCACTACCAGATCCGGTGATCCGGTCCGAACCGGGAGCATTTCACCCCTGGCTGAACAGCATCAGGAAAAAACCTGAGCATTTATTAACCTGTACAGATCAAGGTATCAGAGGCCATTTCAAGGTAACTGAACAAAGGATGCAGAGTACAGAGAAAAGAGAAGGGTTGGATGAGGAACCTGATGAGAGCTTTCGCCCACAAAGTTCTCCCAGCTGGAGAAGATTTGCCAGGTCAAAGGAACCTTTTAATGGACTGCAATGTGCATTTAAGAGCCAGCCCGCTCCAGCAGGTCACAGTAGGTGGCAGTATCTGGCCATCTTTTCCTGCCTGGCTGTCATATAGGGTCAAACTCGGTTGTTGGTACATAATTATTTATTAAGTGCATTTGATTTATACCTGCCTTTCTGCTCTGGCAAATACGCAAAGCATCCAATAATATGCGAACCGAATATAAAAAGTTTAAAAATTCCACACTAACAAGGACGTAAACAACATTTGTCGAGAATGAGGCATCTTTGCAGATTTCTTACAGACAAATGGGGGTGGGGAGATGGAATAAATATATTCCATTGTCTAGGAGCAATGTCTGAGAACCCCCATCCAATGGGCCAGAAAGTAGGATCTATAACAGTGGGACATCTTCAGAATGATTGACCAAAACCACTCGTCAGCTTTGTAACGGGACAGGCAGCCCCTTTGAGACTTTAAAGGATAACACCAACACCTTACATTTTGCCAGTAACCAACAATCAATCAGTACAGATCGTTTAAAACGGGTATTATACTAAACCTGTACTTGGAAAGTAGCCTAGCTCTTATCTTTGACCTCAATGCCGATTTCCAGATTCTTTTTTTTTTCAAGGACAGCCCAATTGGACTTGTACCATTGTCATGATAAACTGTCATCAAAGCATGGATAATCACTGGTAGGGGTGGCCAACTCAGGCAGAGTAGTGGTTGGTTTATTACAGTGATGGGTTGCTACCGGTTCGCCCCGGATCGGGCGAACCGGTAGAAGTGGCAGCGAGAGGCTCCGCCCACCCGCCCGGACGTTTCTGTGCATGCACGTGCACAAGCGAACTGGTAGCAAACTAAATTGAAACCCACTACTGGTCTATTAGTCATACTGTGCAAATATATGCCACACATTTCTTCCCCTACCACTTTCCAAGAAAAAGTCTTCTATCTTACGTAGTGGGGAGGCCAAAGTATAGGCTGGGCTGGAACACTGGCAAAATATCTTTAAAAGAGGCAATGGAAAACCTTTTCTGTATTGGTGCTAAAAAATAAATGAATAAAATAAAAAAAGGAACATGTCTACAAAGTTACCAGGAACCAAGCTAAAGATCATCATCTGGATTCATGTCAATCTTGTTTCCTGGCAACTGCCTAGACCAGGGGTATCAAACTCAAGGCGTGCGGGCCAAATCCGTCCCATGGGGTGCTTAGATCTGTCCCACGGGGCTGCCCTGGAAACAGCAAAAGACCAGATAGCGGTTCCTCTGCCAGTGAAAGCGTGCGCAGTCTCCCAGGCTCAGTTTTCGCTAGCAGAGGGCTGCAGGAGGCTGTTGCAGCTGAAAACAGAGCCTCAATGAGTGACATCAAACTGGCCACGCCCCCCCCAGGCCCCCTCCCAGGTCAAAGACAACCCTGATGCAGCCCTCAATGAAATCGAGTTTGACACCCGTGGCCTAGACAAGCCTCCGTAGTTTTCTTGACAACATTTTGGAAGTGGTTTGCCATTGTTTTCTTCCTACGACCGAGAGAAAGTGACTGGCCCAAAGCTAGTTTCATGCCTAAGGCAAGAAAAGTCAGGGAACTGCACAGCAGCTATCCACAAGGAGTCAGAGATACCGACACAAACCTGTAGTTTTATATAAATAAGTATATCTCTTTTTTGCTGTAAATCGTAACGTTTATATTTACAGCAGACAAGATAGTCAGTACCAGTGGTAGGTTGCTCCCGGTTCGGGCGAACCGGTAGTGGTAATATTGTGATGTCAGTGAACCGGTTCTCTATGGCCGTGAGCTGGGCCCTCCCACCCGCTCCCGCGTTAAACCTACATTTATTTGTCGTTTTTTAGCCCAGTTGATAGGCGCGGCAGAGTGGATTGCTGCGCCTCAGCTGGGTAGAAATCTAATGCGCTTGCGTGGAGTGCAAGGTCGGCGCGTGTGTGAGCAAAGCGAGCACAAGCGCAGCAACCACATGCAAAGCGTGTGCACGAAGAGAACCGATGGTAACACCGGTTGGAACCCACCACTGTTCAGTACATCATGAAGTATACACACAGAAGAAAAAAGCGTGTGTGTGTGTGTGTGTGTGAAGGAAATACTTAGATGCCCAGCCTTTGGTTCTATGGGACAGATTTGTGAACCAAATTACATGTGTAAAAATGGACATAAAACAGGACTTGGAAGATCCATGTAGGTTACAGGTAGTCCTCAACTAACAACCATTTGTTTAGTGGCTGTTCAAAGTTACAACAGCTCTGGAAAAAGTGAATTATGGCAGGTTTTCACATTTACAATCGTATTAGCATTCCCATGGTCATATGATCAAAATTCAAGCACTTGGCAACTGGCATGTATTTATGCCAGTTGCACTGTTCTGGGGTCATGTGATCACCATTTGTAATCTTCCCAAGCTGGTTTCCAACAAGCAAAGTCAAAGCGAGATTTGGGGGGGAGGGGTGGAAGCGAGATTTGTTTAATGACTGCATGATTCACTTAAAAACTGCAGTTGTTAAGTCGTTAAACCTTAACAACTGAGGCAAAAAAGGACTGTACAATAGAGCAAAATTCACTTAACAACTGCTTGCTTAGCAGCAAAAAACATAGGCTTACTTGTGATCCTGAGTCGAGGACCAGCTGTATCTAAAATAGTTGAAAATTGGGATTCTGATGTAACTAATTATGACAATACACAGCATGCTGGCGGGATGAATTTTTTCAAAGACGAAACTGCATCTCGCGATGTATATTTCCAGTTCCCCTGACTTCAGACAGGTGCGTGCTTGTGGAACGTAGTTGTTCTTTTCTAAGTAGTTGTCCTAAGATAACCTTCCTGGTCAATAAAAATAGGGAACTGGATACCACAGACATTTTGCTCGCCTGTGGGGGCTGTTCAGAGGTTGCAAAGTTGCTCAGGTTTCTTGTGCAGTTTCCAGAACAAAATAAATACAGGGTCAGGCAAAGTTTGTCTGACAGGTACTGGGAATCCAAGATAATAAAAACTGCAGTCCAATTAAGCGTACATTAGGATTGGTGGTCAGGGTTTCAGCGGATTCCATGGTTTCAAGCCAACCAGCTAGTTTTAAACCCAGAATCGTGTGTAGAAACCAGGATAGCTAGTTTTTTTTCCTGCAGTAATTAAGTTTTTCACTCTTGTTTCATCAGAATATTAGGTTGGGAGCCTGGCCCTTCAACAAGTCATTCATCTCCATTTGTTCTCCTCAACTTTTCCCTAATGACAGCTCAACAGTTAACACTACATGGGCCAGCTTTGGCTGGTAACATGAGGAACTTCTCTTCAGAGAAGGAAGGAGACAGAAGAAGAGGGAAGGAGAGAGGGGAAAGGAGAGAGGGAAATGGATGGAAGGTGAGTAGGAGTAGGAGAAAGGGAAGGAGAGGAAAGTGGAGAAAAAGAGGAGGAGGAGGAGAAAAAGGGAGGAGATGGAAGGGAAGGAGAGGGGAGGGGAAAAGGAAAGAGGAAAGGAGAGGGAAGTGGAAGGGAGGAGAGGAGAAGGAAAAAGGGAAGGAGAGAGAAGTGGAGGGGCGAAGGGAAGAGAGGGAAGGGGAAGGGAAGAGACGTAAAGAGATGGACCGTCGTAAAATTGGGTGGAATATGGTGTATATGAGAAAGGAAAACAGACGGATAATATTTTTTTCTTACTTCGTGGTTATATAATTGATATTACAGTGGAAGATAGTACATGTTATAATATGATGGATGTTATCGTATACAGTACTTGTTTATATGTTACTGTATATTTATTTATATACATATGATTATGACAATGACGTTTGTTCATATGTTAAAACCTTGGACACCTAGAGAGCACACTCCTCAAAATATAAAAGAAATGTATGATATAAAACAATAAAAAATATAACAACAGAGAATTTATCTTCTGCGGTGTGCAGGAGAAGCTGATCAAATGCATGAAGCTTCCATTGATTGTCCATACTTTATTGTAGGGAGTCTCCAACCTTGGTATCTTTTAAGACTTGTGGACTTCAACTCCTAGAATTCCCCAGCCAGAATTATGGGAATTGAAGCCCACAAGTCTTAACGTTGTCAACTTTGGGGGTGTCCTGCTCTAAAGTGTGTTGTGGGCCCTTCATGTTTCTCCAATGAGACTCAGAGATGTTTCCTCAAGATTATCGCCTCAAATCACTGCTTCTATTTCATCCCTTGAGATCATCAAGTAAGATGACCTCAAGGGTGATCCAATGATAAACTGGTGTTCTAACACCCCTCCCATCAGAGGACTTGCTATGTGAATGCTTTCTGGTGCATCAGCAGCTTCCAAATTTCAGTAGCACAATTCTGTGTAGCTTCTCAGATTGTCAGATTGAGAGGGTTATATAGCTATGAATTATGAAAACTATCCACTGAAGACAATACACAGGACAAGGAGCTAATATCCCATATGTGTTTTGTAACAGATCCCCTGAATTTGGATGCAAGGATGGATGGATAGGAAGAACCTTTGAGGTGGAAAGTACTGCGGATAATCCTTGACTATTTGTAGTACTTATAGTCCCTAATGGAGCCTGGCAGTTTTAGGATCTTTTTTCCCAGTGGTTGTTAAGCGAACCCATTGTTCTCTACAGCAGGGGTCCCCAACCTTGGCAACTTTAAGACTTGTGGACTTCAACTCCCAGAGTTCCTCAGCCAGCAAAGCTTTGAAACATTTAAATCAGTCACATGATTGCAGGTTGCTGCAAACCATCATAAATGTGGGCTGATTGATGAGCACCCAAAATGTGGTCACATGACAGTGGGGTAGGGACGTGAGAGTGGATGTCGAAACTTCGGAACTGGAATATATTGTATTTTTCGGAGTAGAAGACGCACCTTTTTCTCCCAATAAAGAGGGTGAAAATCTGAGTGCGTCTTATACTTTGAATGTAGCCCTGCCCAGCCTCTCAAATGGAGGCTTCATTTCAGAGGCTGAAAAAAGCCTCAGAAATGAAGCTTCAGAAAAAAAGCTTCCGAAACAGAGCTTCAGAAAAAAAGCCTCTGAGGCTTTTTTTCTGAAGCTCTGTTTTGGAGACTTTCAGAGGCAGAAAAAAAAAGTTTTTTCTGAAATAGAGTTTCAGAGGCTGAAAAAAAAGCAAGGCACAGAGCTTACAATCAACGAACCTGTTGCTAAAATTCATCTTTGGGAACAGCTGATTGGGGGTATTCCAGGAGGCCTATCCACCTGCCACTCAGCTTTTTTCTTATTTTTCTCCCCAAAAACTAAGGTGCGTCTTATACTCCGGTGCCTCTTATATACTGAAAAATACGGTAGTTAGTTTTTGTGGGTAAATGTCTATAGAGATTCTCAATCATCCAGGACACGGTTGTTCCAAAGGGCAACTAGACTTTCCTGGGGTTTTTTTGTTTGAAAACAATTCGCTTCTCAACTGAAGAATTTAAGAACCTTCTTGGATGAGAAGCGAAACATTTTCGAACAATAAACGGAGAAAGTTCGGTTGCCTTTTAGAAAAAGCACCTTTGGGATAATTTTTGTGGGCTCCATTGTAACTCTGAATGGCCACTCAGCAACTGGTCCCAAGTTGAGAACTACCTACATAGAAACCCGTCAACATAATAATACCACACTATTTCCTATTATGGGAACACATAGTTTGTTATTTCTCACCTCTCTCTCTTTCCAGTTATCTTTCGTCTTGTATCTTTTTAATTGTAGCCAGAGGGGAGAATCTGTTTTATTACAAATCTGCATAAGCCCCTCTGGCTAAAATGGGAGGTGAAAAACATGGGAAATAAGTAATTTAAAAACATGATTTCTACATATATATTCTGAACTAAAGAAACGGAGGTACCTGCTAGCCAAGAGAGAATTTAAAAATGAGGTATCTCTTTATATATTCTGGACTAGAGAAAGGAAAATGTCTGGCACCCATCAGAGAGCTTAAAAATATGATTTATCTCTGTCTCTCTGTCCATACATACATACATACATACATACATACATATATATGTATGTATGTAAAGGTTACCCTGGCACATAAGTGCTAGTCGTTCTCAACTCTAGGGGGCGGTGCTCATCTCCGTTTCAAAGCCGAAGAGCCAGCGCTGTCCAAAGACATCTCCGTGGTCATGTGACCGGCATGACTAAATGCCAAAGGTGCATAGAACGCTGTTACCTTCCCACCAAAGGTGGTCCCTATTTCTCTACTTGCATTTTTTATGTGCTTTCGAGCTGCTAGGTTGGCAGAAGCTGGGACGACTAACAGGAGCTCACCCTGTTACACGGCACTAGGGATTCGAACTGCTGAACTGCCGACCTTTCGATTGACAAGTTCAGTGTCTTAGCCTCTGAACCATCGTGTCTCTATATATATTCTGGTCTAAAGAAAAGAACATACCTGGTAGCTAAGAGAGGGTAGGAATGCAGTGGAGTAAACCAAGCTTCCTTGATGCGTGGCATGCTTTCAAATATCAAGAGATCCTTCTCTGTCAAGGCAACCAATACCGCTTTCCCAGGTTTCTCATTCTCTCCCAGCACCTGGAGAAAACAAATCAAGATTTCCAATGAAAGAGGCGCAAGGAAAAAATTCAGGAGAATGCTGCTTTTCCCATGGCAAAATACCACAACACCCAAAACCTAAGATCAGCCCTGCTGGGTCATAGCAAGGCCCACCTTCGTTCAAACTTTGTTGTCCACAACAAGCCAACAAAACGTTCTTGGCCTGGGGATAAATGCTTTTAAAGCAGGAAACTGAGACACGGAACATTTCTCCGCTGCTGATTTATGACCTCTGTACAACGTCTTCCAGCTATCATTGAGATGATGTAAAGCTTGTCCTCCTTACTGCTATTTTGGCTCAGCCATGGTTGGATGACATTAGAAGATGCTATGAGTCACTGGTGTGAAATGAATACTGTATATCTTCTCCCCTGGTGTTCCCTGGTATTTGGAGGCAGGCCTTCCTCAATCGGCAGAAAATATTGAGTCTTCCAGATTGCACAGACAGGCCTGTCTTTCATGAATTCATTCAATCCAATCCTTTTTTTTTTTTATTGGTAGCCATCCTGACAGTTTCACTGTGTAAAGAAGTGCCCACCCACCCCCCTTGATTGTATAGGTTTTATTCATATTATCTGGTATGTTTTCTTTTATAAGCCATTGTCCCTTCCCTGCTGACTGCCTTTGTCAGCCAATCCACCTTTGAGGATAGCAAAAAGACCCAAACTTTCCTTCTCTCGAAGTGACCTTTCCCAATTCTCTCCTGCCTCCTTGCTGGTCCTGAGGTGAGGGATTTATTTATTTATTTATTTATTTTATTAAATTTATATACCGCCCTTCTCCTTACAGACTCAGGGCGGTGCACAGCCAAAAATAAAAGCAGATGTTACAAAAGTTAAAAGTTATTAAAAGTAACTAAATATAAATTTGGCCCATCTAGTAAAAACGATTCAATTTAAAATTCATAATAAAACTCTAAAAGGTTTTCCCATGGGATCAGGCCAGGCCAGCTAGCTGAAAAAAGTGTGTCTTTAAGGCCCAACGAAAAGTCCGGAGGTTGGATTTCTTGAGAAACTTTAGTTTGTCCCCAAATCAAGAGTCGACTGTCGTGCAGACAAGTGCTAGGACGTATAGCTTGTGGCTTCTCACAATTCCTCAGGGATTCATCTTGTATTTATTTCTAAAAGCACTTCATCCTGTCTTCCATTCAGCTTTATATGTTCTCCTCCCAGAAGTTCACAATAATACAGAAGACACACTGTATTTTTTGGAGTATAAGACGCATTAGAGTATAAGATGCACCAGAGTATAAAAGATGCACATTAGTTTCTGGGGAGGAAAACAAGAAAAACAAAAATCTGCCTCTGCCTACCAGCACCTACTGGTATTCATCTCCCTAGTGACCTTGCAACAAATAGCAAACAGCTAGTTAGCTTCAGCACGTTATCACAGCCTGATTCAGCATGAGCAGCTGATTGGCGGGTGGATCGGCCTCCTGGAATACCCCCAATCAGCTGTTCCAGGCTGCAGAGATTTCCACAGACCATCGCCACCTCCGTGCCTCATGTTTTTGGCCTCACTGCGCTTTGCGCTTGGAGGCCAAAAACGCGAGGCACGGAGGCAGCGATGAGCTAGAGCAATCCCCATAGCATGAAACAGGTCTAAAATAGCGTGCGGAGGCAGTAAGCGCGACGTGCGGAGGCCGGGGGGGGGGGGGGCAGTGGATGGGCGGGGCTACATTCAGTGTATAACATGCACCCAAATTTTCACCCTCTTTTAGGGGGGAAATGATGTGTCTTATACTCTGAAAATTATGGTAATACTTTAAAACAACAACAACTCTGAAAGATAGTTATATCTTTTTGAAGGTGCATTCCAAATGCCTTTTCAACTCTCTGGTTTTAAATGCAGCCAAATTAGCTTCCTGAGGAAGGATTTTGCAAATGGGAAGCCATTACCAAGGAGGTCCTGAGATGTGTACCAAGAAGAATTGAACAGGTACCCTGGTGCCCAGTTTAGTGATGGCAAGCAAAGGAGCTCTCTTGGGAGATTATGATCCCCACCTACTTATATATGGACTGCTTTATCCAGATTGGAAAGTTACCTGTTATTTTTCAAAGGAGAAAAAAAATCAAACAAAATAGTCCAACATAATAATATTTTTACTGCTATTGAAGCAATGAAACGTAACATGGGTTCCAGCAGGGGTGGGCTGCTGGGGGTTTGCAGGAGTTTGGGAGAACCTCTAGCTAAGATTCTGTGCAGTTCGGGGAACCCCCAAATCCCACTCCTGGCTGGCTCTGCCCATCACAGCCCTCCCCTCCCAGGAGTCCCCACATGGCCTGTTTTGGATGCAGGTAAGTGCAGGGTATGCTGCACTTGGAGGCTTAGGGAGGGCGAAAAGCAGGCCTACTGGAAATTCAGAAAGGCGGGAAACAGGCCCGTTTCCAGCCTCCAGGGGGCCTCTGGGACCCAAGGAGGCTGTTTTCGCCCTCTTGGAGGCTTGAGACAAGCCTACGTAGCCTGGGGAGGGCTAAAAGCCCACCCCCCGCCATAGTGCAGGAAGCCAAGTAGGCCACTCCCACCATGGCCACACCCACCCAGCAACCGGGCAGAGAACCCATTGCTAAAATTTTTGAAGCCCACTCCTGGGTTCCAGGGTGTCTAAGGAGCCATCTCTCTTCAACGGGAAAGCCTCCCCCTCTCGTGCCAGTGAAAGAGGCCTGCCATGGATCCTGTCTGCTAAGGAATTCCAGCAGGCGGGTTCAAGGAGAAGAGCCTTTTCTGCTGTGGCCCCATCCCTATGAAACATTCTTCCATCGGAGGTGAGAACTGCCCCCTCCCTTTTGGCCTTCTGGAAGGGTATCAAAACCTGGCTTTCCTGTTGGCCTGGGTCCCCAAGGGGGGGAGGACTCAACACTAGAGGTGACTGATGGGATAAGAAAACCTCATCACAGGGCCTGGTGGCTCAGCAGATTAAAGCATTGTGATTAACACCAGCTGTCTGCAATTACTGTAAGTTTGAATCTCACCGGCTCAAAGTTGACTCAGCCTTCCATCCTTTCTAAGATAGGTAAAATGAGGACCCAGTTTGGGGGGGCAATAAGCTGACTTTGTATAAAATATACAAAAGTATGAAGGCTATTGCTTAACGCATTGTAAGTTGCCCTGAGTCTCCAGAGAAGGGCGGCATATAAATCAATTAAAAAAAAATCACTGTGCAATCCATCTCTTAGCTCTCTTAGTTTTGATTTTAGTAGAGTTTTCAACATTCAATTGGTGTACTAGGGGAGATAGGAGGCATACTGTTCTCCCCCGAGACCAGGTTTTATATCAATTTTTGCTCCAAAAGATGCATTGGGGTTTATTTTCTGGTTAGGTTTTATTTTGGGGGAAATACGGTACTAAACGCACCCATCTGGCTGATGATCTTAACTGGGGCTTATTTGGGGGGGGTAGGGCTTATATTACGAGCATCCTGAAAAATCATGCTAGGATTTATTTTCCAGTTGGATCTTATATTTGGGGAAACAGGGTAATAAATAAAATAATAAAATAAATTAAAATAATACAAAATTAAATTAAATTAAACTGAATTAAATAATTAAATTAAATTAAATGGATGGCTTTTTAATTTATTACGTTAACAACATTGTTTCATAAAGATTTGGCTGAATGGCTTAAAAAATGAATTGTTTACCATGAGGCTGACCGGTAATTAAATGGATTTTTGGGGGGGTTTTTTGCAAAACTATTCTTATCATTAACAGAGAACAGTTATTTAAATTAGAGTCCCTGTTTAGTAAACAAATGATCTCTTATTGGCAAGCTCCAACAGGTTTTAACAGGTATTCAAGCAGGTTGGAATTTAATTGAAGTGCTTTTAGGTTTCATAACGGGAGGCTGCTTTTCACGGAAAAAGTAATTTCTCCTACCTTGTAGCCATTAACCCACTTCAAAAAGAATGTTTTAGATATACAGAATGTCAGAAGGGGCCATAGAGGCCATTAAGTCCACCCCCCCTGCTTAGTGCAGGAATTCAAATTAAAGCACCCCTGACTGATGGCTGCCTAGACTCTGCTTGAAGACATACAATGAAGATGAGGCTATTACAGGTGGTCCTCGATTTACGACAACAATGGAGTCCAAAAATTTCTGTTGCTAAATGAGACATCGGTTAAGTGACTTCTGCCTCATTTTACGACCCTAACAACCACAGCTGTTAAGTGAATCACTCCAGTTCTTAAGTTAGTAACATGGTTGTTAAGTGAATCGGCCTTCCCCATTCACTTTTGCTTGTCACAAGGTTACAAAAAGTGATCGCGTGGCCTCGGGACACTGCGACCGTCATAAATATGAGTCAGTTGCCAAGCGTCTGAAGCAAAGGAAATCTCAGGGCAGAAGTGAAGCGTGTCAAATATATATACCCAGTGGCCCAAGCCTTGCAAAATTTCCTTTGTAATCACTCAAAGTCCATGAAAGCAAGGTAATTTCCACGGTTGACGCTGATTAGCACAGGCAACCGTGAACACAGGATGTTGATACTTCCCACGCAGCAGGAAATGGACTATAATATATACCTTTGACCCGGGTGGCACGGAAGGAGGCAATACTGGGAGAATGATTGCAAAGAGGAAAATGAAAAGAAACCAGAGCCTAGGTTTTCATTTCTAATCTCTTCCTGATCCAAATATGCTCTACAAAGCCGTCCTATTTCACTATCAGATCTGGGCATTTGCCAAGTTATACAAAATCCTCCAGAGCGCACAATACAAGCCGTTGTCGGTCCCTAACAAAAACAGTTGATGCCAGCGACAAAAGCAGTTGGAATTGGAAGGAAGAGGTTGCACAACCTTGGCTGTAGTACCCTTTCCCTGCTAAGAGTTGACTGAAAGGTTGAGGAGATGAATAGGAAGACCTGGTGAAGTTTGGCTCTGGGCTGTAAACCAAGCCATGTCCTAGGGACATTGTGAGTCTAGTTCATGGCCGTTAAGTCATAGCCAAACCAAAATCCTTCCGTATTGTGATTGTTCTGGCCACCACTAAAAAAAAAAAAAGGACGAGCAAGTTAATTGGAAGATGGAAAAACATACAATGAGGCCAGTTTGGGGATTATTTTCACCCAAGAGATGATGCAAAAGACTGGAGATATTGTGTAAAAATATTGTGTTGTGCTTGGTATCTATGGCTGGCATTTACACAGTTTTGTGGAATGCTTTTTCATGACCGTGTGGGGTTAGTGCAAAAGCTGCACACACACACACACATACACACACACACACACGCAAGAAACAGGGGAATGATGAGTAGGGTTTAAAATATTCCATCATGATTAAACCCTTTCATACAATTATCAGGGTTTGTTACAAAAAGGAATAAAGCGTTTGTCCAGTTCCTTGTCCTCAATGCTGTCATAGTTCACGGTCTTTGATTAGTTGGGATCATGCAGCCAAAGAAGCATAGTAGATCATCATGTAGTTCAACCCCCAATTGGCCAAGAGCTTCATGATCCCATCAAACATATTTTGCAGGACTTTGATTTTGCTTTAGGGGGAAAAAACCCAATCATTTTTCCAAGCAAGAAAAGTGCTTGGAAGTGACAAAACAGGAGGTTGGAAAAAACTAACAGCAGGATTTGTGATTGAAAAGATCTGGCTATTATTGTTCAGTTAAATTTGGGCGATATTTCAGAATTACTGAAAAGATGTGTTAGATTGAGTCATTATCTCTCCTCCCGTCTTCCTGCCTCTTAAGTATTATCTGAAAGGCTTTTCAAAATCACGTAACAGCCTAATACACGAGAACTTTAACATGTTTTTACTCCTGTATTGCCATTTCTCTGGACACGTGGTTCTTATTTTGCCATGACATGATCTCACAGTATAGGGCAGGGGTGTAAAACTCAAGGCCTGCAGGCTGGATCCCACCCTCAGGGTGCTTAGATCTGGCCTGCAGGGCCGCCCTGGAAACAGTGAAGAACCGATGTGTGGTGCCTCTGCCAGGGAAAATGGAGCTCGCAAGGGCCGTGGGCTCTGTTTTCGCTGGCAGAAGGTTGTAGGAGGCCTTCACAGCCGAAAACAGAGCTTGGGAGCTCATTTTCGCTGGCAGAGCGCTCGGGCCACCACTAGCACTGACACAAGTGACGTCGAGCCCCCACCCCACCCCCAAGAGGTCAAACATGGGTCCTCAATGAAATTGAGTTTGACACCCCTGGAACAGGGGAATGTATTTGTTTATTCTGCTACAAAGAAAGAATTAAATATAGAATAATCCTGGCTTGATTAGGGGTCTGTTCTGCTACTCAGTCTTAGCAGAACCAAGAAACAGACTCCTTGTCCGAACCCCCCCCCCCTCTTTATTTAGCTACTATGAATTCATGACATTCACACATAGAAAAATCCAGGCAATAATCCTTCCAGGGGTTAATTGCAATAACAGACCTTATCAGTCCTTGGATAAGAAGCTGGGAGCTTCCAGTCACAAAGCTATAAATTAATTCCTGGCAAGAAGTCTCTGTGGCATGAATCACAATGAGCAAATCTTCCTAACGAAATCCGAACGGTTGTCTCCTACGACGCCATTCCCCTTTTGCTTCTATTTATTCCCCAGCCAGGGAGGGGTCACTCAGCGTCCATGTGTCTTTTCTTCCTGAGTTGGCTCTTGGTACTCAGTTGTTCTCCTCTCCTGACAGCTCTGCACATACACGCATCTGGAACAGGCCCCAGCTGTTCTTCTTCCCCACTTATCTCCAACTCCAAAGGCAGCTGGGAAATGTCGGACGGCCCTGGCTCTATCTCTGCTTCCGATGCAGAGCATCCATCAGACTCTTCCCAGACTCTATGACTGGCCCAAGTTCCTCCCCAACCTCCACATCATCTGAGTCTGCCACCAGCTCCGCTGGCAGCTGGCGGGCCACAACAGGATCCTTGCCATATATTAGCCACTGGGAATTGATTTATTACACTTTTCTTGGTCTCCTTTCATGCCAATACTTGTAAGACAATTAACCAGTAAACATAATAAAATAAAATGCTTATGTTTCTGGAGAACAAAACAAAAGCTTTTTAAAATGAGAGTTCACTGAACAAACTACAGTGACCTAATTTAGGCATGGTGCAAAGCCAAAAAGGAAATTCTATTATTGCCAAATTCCACTGATCCTGGTCCAAAAGTCAAATCAAATTGGTTTTTAAAAATTCTTATACCAAAGAAATTATATTAAAACTGCATTTTCTCTAGCTTTATCTAAGGTGCCAGAACATTTCTTACTGATAATAACATATGGCTTGCCTATAGAATGATAAATAGATTAATGAAAAGTTTCTTATACTTTCTGGAAATCTTTCAATTTTCTGGTACCTGTCCCTCTATAGAATCATTTTTCATGAGAAATGAAATCACCTGCCCAGCTCCAAAATAGCATCTTATATTTTTATTTAATGTTGACAACTGCTGAAATATGCTTCTTTTATAACTCTGTAGCCCTCTTCCCCAATTTGATATCCTTTAAAATAATTTAGGATTTCCCAGGCTCAGAATTCCCACCCAGCATGGCCAAATTCTTTAATCTCAGTCCCACCAATTAAAAAGTGTTCATCTACTAATTCTACAGAACAGCCTTCATTTTTACAGGTGTCACAAGCAAAGCAGTTCAAAGTTGCACACTCTTTGACAGCTGAGGTTTCTCCTGTTTGAATAATGGGCTTATTTGTTACAAACTGCTTGAGGTAACAGGTGCAGGGTAATTATCAGATGGCATCTGGTTTATATTTTAAATATTTGGAGAATTTGTTCATTTCTTTGGATATGATCTCAAATCACATCCCAGGCTTCTTAGTTATTCCAGTAAATACTCAAGACAAGCTGGGAAACATTTTTCTGAACTGTATGAGGGATTATGCTAGGTATGTTCCAGGCTAAATGAAAATGTTTATACGCAACTAAGCAGCAATGGATTGTGGGTAAGGAACATTTTCACTAAAGTGGTAAACAGTTTTAACTACAGGTAGTTCTTGACTTATGACCATACTTGAGCCTGGAATAAGAATAGTAAGTCATTATGGTTGTAAATTGAGACATCACCTGACCAGATATGACTTTATGACATTTTTTGCAGCAGTCGTTATACAAACATCGTGATCATTAAGCAAATCAATTTTCCCCCAGGGGTGTTTGCTGGAAATTCAATGCAAATTCAATACTTACAAAAAAAGCCGCAAATCAAGATTATGTGATCACAAGATGCTGCAATTGGCCCTCAGGTCAGCTGGCTGCCAAACAGCTAAAATATAGTCATGTGACTGAGGAGGGCATAGTAAATCAACGAAAATAGTTTTTGGAGGGCTATCGTAACTTCAAATGATTGGTAAGCAACTGGTTGTAAATCAAAAATCTACCTGTAATCTTCTCCAACCTGTTGCTCTCAAGACACGTAGTGAACAATACACATACTCCAGTGATTTCCACCTGAATATCTGATCTAGCTATTTTAAACCAGGGGTCACCAACCTTTCGGACCTCAGGGACCACTAAATTCATAATTTTAAATCCTGTGGACCATTAATATGATCTGCTTAATGACCAGCTGGGTTGGCATGGCTAGGTAGTCATGTAACTGGGTGGGGATATCACTCAGGTCGAAGGGCGCCTCGTCGGCCTCTATTTGCCTCTCCCCTCCCAGCCACTCCTCGCCTACCTGCCCAGGCTCCTTAGGGCCCCAACAGGAAGCAGTTGTTGGAGCTAAGCAGCCACCACGAGAGAGAGTTGGCAAAACAGCTCAGTTCAAATTGGATCTGACCGAGAAGGAGGCTCAGGAGAAGCACTTCACTCCGGACTACGAGCATAGGCTTTCCAACCAGAAGGAAGACCTGCGTGAGTGCAAGACCACCTACTGGTGCCTGGAGGCTCAGCGGGCTGAAATGGTCAGCCAGTTCCAGGCTATGATTCAGTCCCACTGGAACAAGACCCTCTGACTCTTTGCCACCAGCAGCGCTTCCCTCCAGCCTTCACTCAAAGCTCCGCACCAGGAGGTTGAAGCAGACTCCAAGTCGGAATTTCTGCCCCCCTCCAACCCGCACAGAAAGACCCTGAAGGGGGAGACTCTCTGCAGTAACACAAGGGTTCATTGAACGTATCTGGCCCAAGGACAGTGTTTGAGTACCCCTGATTTAGTATGATATAAAAAATGTAAATAATTTTTCTGCTGACCACCAAAATTTTCTCACGGACCACCAGTTGGTGACCACTGTTTTAAACTAACTATAGTTCCCCTTCCTTGGTTGGGGAGGAATCAAGGAATCAAGGTAACTTTTCCTGTCCTTGAGAGATCTTATGGTTTCTTTACCTAGAGGTGTCTAACCGTAGCAACTTTAAACCATGGAATGCTGTTGAAATCCACAAATCTTAAAAAGTTGCCAATACCCCTGCTCTAAGCCATTTGAATTTCTCTTATTTTTAATACTGGTTTAATTAAAATTGGAGCTGCTTACCAAATTAATTACTGACAGATTTTGTTTCAAATACTGCAGCTGGGTCGCTTTATGAGGTTGGCTTGCGGTCTTGCAAGTGTGTTTTAATGTTTTGTTAATAAGCAATCCAGAATTCTGTTTTGTGCATGCATGTGTCCATATGGGGGGTAAATAAACAGAGATACTGTTTTAACAGTGACTTCCTCTCATGAGTGACTACTGATGCAAAGGAATTATCAAAATTGGACTTGAATATTTGTATTGGCAAAATCTACTAATTTGAGCCACATGTTGGAAGATGATGAGAGGAATAGTGCTGAACGACATATGCTTTGGCATGGAATCTCAATTCTAAGGTTTTTAAGGCTTTCACAATTCAAGGTTATTTTTTTCCTGATGCTTTGCATAAAAACTAGCCTTCCATTGCCGATTTCTATCCAGATGGCATTTTTCATACTTGACGATCTTGTTCTTTTGATCTTACAATTATTATAAACATATATCAGGAAAGCAGCTTTTGTGTCTCATTTTATGAAGTGAGAAAGATTCACCTGTGCCCGTAGGGTTATTTTTGTTGCATTAAAATACACGCATACACACACACACACACACACACACTTTTAAATCCTCAGTTTTATGGGGAATTCTTCACGCCAACAATGGATGATCGCAATTTTTTATCCATCTGACGTTGCTTTCCTGTTTCCTGAACTGATGGCAGAGTTTTATTCTTTTTTTTTTCTTTTTTCTTTTTGTAATGCCCTGTGTCCAAAACTGTGCTGGCTAAAAGTTTAATAAATAATTAATAAATTATAAACACATTGAAAAAAAATCTATAAATAAGGAATCTTTATGGGGCCCAGAGATTTCAGTGCACTCGAAGAACAGAAGGCTTCACAATAAACAGTGAGAGGATGTCACCGTGCAGAAACCAGGAAATCACTGTCAGGAAATTTCACCTTAGTTCCAAGTTGCTTCTGAACCTAGACCCATCATCTACAGGTGGGACTAGGTTCAGCCCCAAATTCTGTATTCGATCTCACAGAACAGATTCCTTAGGAACAAGAAAGGCTCCTTCCAACTGTGAGTTTTCCTAATTCACCAAACCGTTAAGATTTTTTTTAAAGATTCAATTTTCAATTTGTTATACCTCATCCAGACTATAGTTTTGTCTAGCGAAGTGATGACTTTTTCTGTCCAAAGTGCTCGCGTGCACGCGCAAATGTGCTCGTGCCCCCGAACGTGTGTGTGACCCGCGCATGTGCCCCCGTGCATGTGGGGGCCCCCGTGCATGCAAGTGTGACCCCCCACATGTGCCCCACTGCCCTACTCATGCATGCGTGCCTTCCCACAGGTACCCTGTCTCCCGCATGGCCCCACGCATACGTCACACCCCCGTGCATGAGTGTGTGCCCCCCGTGTGCGCCCTGTCCCCCTGCGCATGCTCAGCAGAGATCTGAAGACCAGCTGGCGAGCGGGAGGCACACGCATATATGTGGCGGAGCTGAGCTTGGGCGATGGCTTGCGTGCCCACAGAAAGGCACGTGTGCCATAAGTTTACCATCATGGGTCTAAAGCTATGATGGCGAACCTATGGCACGAGTGCCACAAATGGCACGCGGAGCAATATCTGTGGGCACACGAGCGTTGCTCTAACTCAGGTCCAGCGTGCATGGGCATGCCGGCCAGCTGATTTTCGGGCCTTCCGGGCCCACTGGAAGTTGGGAAGTGAACCATTTCCGGCCTCCTGAGGCCTCCGGGGGGGGGGAGGGAGGCTGTTTTCGCACTCCCCAGCCTCTAAGAAAACCTCTGGAGCCTGGGGAGGGCAAAAAACAGGCCTTCTGGGCCCACCAGTAACTTTTTTGCCATTGTGTGCCAAAAATGGGGAGAGCATGGGGGGGTGGGTTGCGCGTGGATACTTGGGGGAGGGTGGGTGGGCCACGGGGGGCATTGAATTATGGGTGTGGGCACACATGCACATGACACACACACACACATCGTTTTTGGCACGCGACGGCAAAAAGGTTAGCCATCACTGGTCTAAAGAAAAGAATTGGGGATTTGGTACATTAGATGAGGATGGAAAAAGAGAAGTAAACCTGGTTATCATCCACATAAAGAAATCCAGTGTATTACTTCCATGGCTTTATAAATATGCTAAAGATGGCATTAGGCAGACTGCTACCAGCCGGCCCCAAAGCCGTAAATGAGAACAGAAATTCTCCCGTTCTACTGCCTCAAACTAGAAAAAAAACTGTAACAAAGTGCCCTCAATCTCCAACTTCTAAGCATGAGCCTAGACAATAGGACAATCAACTGAACCGAAAGGACATGAAGTCATTCAAGAGCCTAAGTAGGGACAACTAGCATTTAGCATCGTAATTACGGAGGTTGAAATGACAAAGTCTCTTCTTAATGATAGCCTTAATCATAACCAAACAACAGTACTCCCATATTAAGTTTTGTTAACTAGATGAATAATATACAAAAGGTGCCAAAGAGTTTTTAACTGCATTCATAAAACCCCACGCACAACTTAATGACCAGCTTCAAAGCCAACCTTTGACCCTTTCAACCACAATACCACAAATTAAACCCCTTTACTTTTCTACCAATCTCCAATTCAAGAAACAAATGCATCTACTGACTACAACCCAAATTCCCACTTTCACAGTTCCAATTACGGTACTTCTTTCAGCTGCACATTAGAATGAATCAGCTGGAAGAGACCTTGGAGGTCATCTAGTTTAGCCCCCTGCTCAAGCAGGAGAACCTATACTATTTCAGATAAGTCACTGTCTGGACTCCTCTTAAAAATATCCAGTGATGGAGCACCCACGATTTTTGGAGGCAAGCTGTTTTACTGTCCTCAGTTTATTATCCTGTTAAGAAGTTTCTCCTTAATTCCAGGTTGCTTTTCTCTTTGATTAGTTTCTAGCCATTGTTTCTTGTCCTGTCCTCAGGTGCTTTGGATAATAATTTGACCCCCTCTTCTTTGTGGCAGCCCCTCAAGTATTGGACTATTGCTATCAGGTCACCCCTAATTCTTCTTTTCTTCAGACTTCATTCTTCATTCATCTGCTTGTTTACTTCACTCAGCTGTACAATTCCAAGAAACTTTATAATTCCTATCATTTTTTCTTCCATGTTTCCCCATGTTCCACAACTTTCCCCTTCCTTCCTTCTTTCCTTCCTTCTTACACACACAGGATATTCATTGTACAGGTAATCTTCAATTTATGACCACAATTGAGCCCAAAATTTCTGTCGCTAAGTGAGACAGTTGTAAAAGAGAGTTTTGTCCCGTTTTGCAATTTTTCTTGCCACAGTTGTTAAGCGAATCAGTGCAGTTGTTAAATTAGTAACACAGTTGTTAAGTAAATCTGGCTTCCCCATTGACTTTGCTTGGTCAGAAGGTCGCAAAAAGTAATCACATGACCCTGGATACAGCAACCATCATAAATGCTCGCTGCCAAGCATCCATATTTTGATCATGTGACCCTGGGGTGTGTGTGCTACAACAGTTGTAAGTGTGAAAAACGGTCATAAATCACTTTTTTCAATCATGTGGCCGAACGGTCACTAAACAAATTGTTGTAATTCGAGGCTTATCTGTACTTCTATCAATATCTTCCAAGGGTCTGTCATGTACAACATGTTCCTTTTCAAATGATCAACCTTTCACCATCTCATTCTTTCTTCCTCCCTTTGGTCGGTTACCCAGAGAGTTTCTCTCTCCTTTCTGCTAATATCAGGAAATTCAAACTGAATTCCCAAAAAATTAAACTTTCTTAAGAGAGGGATTAAAAATGATCACTAAGGTCCCTTACAACATTATCTTCCAAATGTCGTTTTATTTGTTGAAAAGTTGGTTTGGATTTTTTTTAAAAGGTGATGTAGCTATTATTAATATACATATCATTAAGTAAGTTATCAGAACAATTAATTGATATGCTGCAATTAAGATTAACTCAAGCATAAGAGATCTTAAAATTCCATGCAAGTTTATTCTAAATGAATGTCATCTTCTTGAACATCAAATTATAGAATTGCAATCAAGAAGTTTAAAAATAGGCCTTAACTGATATATGTATGCATGATAATTATTTGCACCTCAGATTAGCCTTATTTATGGAAAAGGGAACTCCTCTGAAATGGGATAGAATGGACATTTTAGATGCTTTTTATTATCATGTATTTTTATGCTGACCTTCTTCCCCAGCCAATAATCCCTATAAATATGATCAATTCCGATATGGTTTATTATTAGCATTGTTTCTGTAAGAACGTCTTGCACATTTGATATAAATGGAATTATATAAACACTTTTAACAGATGAACCATTAGTATTCATTAGTTTAAGGAAACAAGCCCATTTGAAATGGTGATCTTGACTGGTTTCCATCAATAGTTAATAAATCAGTTTGGCCTTGTTCAGCTAAGGTGACACAGTGCCAAGCTTCACATATTTTGTTAAACCATGGTTGTTTAAACTGTGTTTATTCAATAAACACAGTTGTCATCAAACATACTAGGACAGGGGTCTCCAACCTTGACAACTTTAAGGCTTGTGGACTTCAACTCCCAGAATTCCTCAGCCAGCTTTGCAAAGCTGGCTGAGGAATTCTGAGAGTTGAAGTCCACAAGTCTTAAAGTTGCCAAGATTGGAAAATCCTGCACTAAGGCATACAGTTCACAAACCATGATAGCTTGGTTTCAAATATGCTATGCTACATGTGGGGGTGTGGGGGAATGTAATCCCAGGGCCACGCTGAACTCTTTTTATGGTCAATAATTTTTTCTGTGCTTGTGATTATGAATGCATATTTTCCTGCCCTTTTTGAGGGGACAGATTATGAAACATGTAGCGAATGCACCCTAAAATGATCTTATTCACCATTAAAAAGAAAGGGAAAATAAATGATTGAACTCTCGCCTCAAACCCTCATATCAGACCTTGTGATATGGCTTCACTCTTCTTTTGAGTTTCAACTGTTGACAAATGTTCAGTGTAGCATTGGCCCCCAAAGAGTGCTTTACTTCTAAGTCATAAAAACCATCAAGCAAACAATGGTTTATTTTTAGGCCAAGTTCTATTTTTAGATCAAGAAGCATATGCTTCTAAACTTCTCATCTTGCTTGTTCTTAAGGGGAAAAAGGAATGTGGAATTCATTGGTCCTGTCCAGAAAATATTAATCTATAGTTTAGATGACGGTCTGCCTAGTATTTAAGTTCTTGGTGATATAGTTTATGTAAAAATGAAAAGTTATAAAAAAAACAAGGGACGCAAAAAAACCTTGTTTTCTTTCTCCTGCTGATTATATCACACAAGCCATAAACCTGCATTCACCATCATTATGTCAGCAGTCTCCTTCAATTAACTAGCCAGCGTGGTTTCCTTCCTTCCTTCCTCCCTCCCTCCCTTCCTCCCCTTCCCTTCCCTTCCCTTCCCTACCTACCTGAAAAAATTCTGCATTGTAAACATCCTTTGCAAGAGGGATGCAGTGGCTCAGTGGCTAAGATGTTGAGCTTGTCGATCGAAAGGTCAGCAGTTCAGCGGTTCGAATCCCTAAAGCCCTAGCCCGGGTGAGCTCCTGTTACTTGTCTCAGCTTCTGCCAATGTAGCGGTTCGAAAGCACATAAAAAATGCAAGTAGAAAAATAGGGACCATCTTTGATGGAAAAGTAAGAGCGTTCCGTGCGCCTTTGGTTTTTAGTCAGCCACATGACCATGGAGGCGCCTTCGGACAGCACTGGGAATTCGACTTTGAAACGGAGATGAGCACCGATCCTAAAAGTCGGGAACGACTAGCGCATATGTGTGAGGGGAACCTTTGCCTTAAACATCATTTGGAGGTGAGAGGTGCCTCCAATGTAATCTACCAAATGCCCTGCACGGATTGCCCTTGTGACTATGTAGGACAGAAGGGGAGGAAGCCCTCCACCATAATGCAAGAAAAAAAGAGAGTGGTCAGATGAGGAGGCCTGAATTCATTGCAGCCTTGCACTGCAATGCACAAGGACACAAGTTCAATTTTGCAGCTACCAAGACTGTTGGACGAGCAGGCACAAAAACAGCCAGGGAAGTGATTAAAGGCTGGGGAACAGGTCCCTCGGCAGTCAACAGGGGTGCTGATTTACCACCAGCCTATCAAGTACTTAGAAGGCAAGAGCTGGGCAGCACAAGGGAAGGACAGCTAATGACTTAAAAGCCAGCTAACAACACACTCCAATCAACATCTAAAAAGGCACTTAACAACAGACATTATAAATACCACACACAGAAAAGCACACACTCTGCTAGAGAGAAGTTCCCTGAAGATGGGGCTCTAGCACAAGTCCAGAAGCTCAGAAGATAAAATCTCTGGTTCCAGTGACCGACCCAGATTGGATTCTGCAATATTATCCTGGGACACACATATCCACTTTCATTTGTAATAAACAAGTTAATTGCATAGAGCGAGGTGGCACAGTGGTTAGAGTGCAGTACTGCAGGCTACTTCACCTGACTGCTACCTGCAAGTTCGGCAGTTCAAATCTCACCAGGCTCAAGGTTGACTCAGCCTTCCATCCTTCCGAGGTGGGTAAAATGAGGACCCAGATTGTTGGGGGCAAGATGCTGACTCTGTAAACCCCTTAGAGAGGGCTGTAAAAGCATTATGAAGTGATATATAAGTCTAAGTGCTCTTACTATTGCATTTATTTAATCTAATTTTAATTATATTTGAAATAATTTTATGAAATGTTTTCAGGGTTGTAGCACTCTCTTTCGCCCAGTTCTTGGAAGTGACCCACAATAAAATGGTTCAAGAAATGTGATTTGGCCCAACCCTATAACATCTGTAAAATCAATTTTCTAGTCACTACCTAAATAATGAGGGCGAGAAACTTTAAAACTTTAATTACCACTATTGTATTCTTCTGTTCTACACTTTGATTCTGGATTCTGTGATTAATGCTAGACTAAAAAACAAAAACACAACCAACCAACCACCCGCTGCCCCCACCCCCAATCCTTTCATCTTGTAGGAAATATACTCTTGATATTTTTTTCATAAAGTCTACCAAAGGTGACCTCTCAAAAGGTCTGAGTGGCACCAGTCATTTATACTTTAAGTTGATCTTCAGACACATAGAATGCATACCTAATAAAAGGTCACTCAAGTCCCGCCTGGCATCACTTTTCAGTTCTGTGTACCATCCAGTGCCTTGCCTTCGAAAATAATCTCAAGGAATAAAGACAAACTTTGTTTTGCAAGAATGTTGAATCCAGAGACTCAGAACAATAAGAACAGTTGAAAATCCCTGAAGTTTCATTCAAAACTTTACTATTATCCAGCTCAAACTGCAATCCCTGAAAAGCCAACCACGTTACATAAGATATAATAAATGCACCATTAAAAAAAAAAAAACCTAGTTAAAATTCACAGTATTCGGTCCATGTATATAACCAGAGTGCATTCTATTTTATAGGGTAATAATAAAGACAAATACATTTCATATAACTTGACATTAATCAAACCCTATTTTTTCTTACGAGGAGGTCAGTATTTTACATTGAAAAAATACTACCGATGATCAGTTATACGGTATTCTATTTTTGGAGGGGTCACAACGTTTACTTTTGGCAAGAAACATAATAAAACATTTTGACTCAAAGATAGGCAACTAATAGTTCTCCATATTCTTTCGCCCATCAGCTGTAGCTTATATCTTTCTGGAGGCAGTAAATTCCTCGTTCATATCTTACAGGCTAATAAGTTCTAAACGTTGTCCAGCTAGAATTCATCAGATACAGTACATTTCTTAATTGGTGCATAGACTGTAGCACAGTAACTGAAATTATTAGTTTGTGCTTCTTACATTTTGTGGGAGGTTCCCTTGGACACGGATCTTAATGAGTCTAATATAAGATAATTAATTATCATTAACTAATGAAAATTAATGCAGATGACAGACTCAATAATGAATTATTGAGTCTGTCATCTGCACCTCTATAACTGTCTGGTTTGGTTCTGCAACCCAACAAGACAGACACAGACTTCAGAAGATAATTAGAACTGCAGAAAAAACAATGGCTACCAACCTGCCTTCCATTAAGGAAGTATACTGCATACTGCACAAGTTAAAAAGAGGGCTGTGAAAATATTTACAGTCCCCTCGCATCCTGGACATAAACTGTTTCAACTCCTACCCTCAAAACGACGCTATAGAGCACTGCACACCAGAACTAGACACAAGGACAGTTTTCTTCCCAAATGCCATCACTCTGCTAAACAAATAATTCCCTCAACGTTGTCAAAAAATTCACTAAGTCTGCATTACTATTAATCTTCTCATCGTTCCTATCACCCATCTCCTCCCACTTATAACTGTATGATTGTAACTTTTTGCTGTATCCTTATAATTTATATTGATGATTTATAGTATGATTTGATTGCTTATTTGTACCCTATGACTATCATTAAGTGTTGTACCTTATGATTCTTGACGAATGTATCTTCTCTTTTTATGTATACTGAGAGCATATGCACCAAAGACAAATTCCTTACGTGTCCAATCACACTTGGCCAATAAAGAATTCTAATATAATCTAAAGAATTCTAATGAGCAATAGTGGCTAACCTAGTTCACATGATAGACAGGAGAACAAAAAGACCCATTCAAGGTGTTGGTTGTCACCTACATGGCTCAGGACCATGTTATTTGAAGTACAGTTTTTCTCATCTACCTGACCCATCAGAGTGGGGAGGCACTATGGGCCGCTTCTCCTAAGCAGGCCCATCTAGCAAGTGGTTCCGTGATGGTTCCCTCTCTGCGGAACATCATCTCTATGGATATAAGCCTGGCCCCCACTTTGACACTCTTTTGCAAGGTTCTGAAGATCTGGTTTTACGCCAACAGGCCTGGGACCCCATAGTGGGATGGAGGCCATCAAATGGCTCATTTGATTATGGTCGCCAGGAGGGTGGATGGGTGGGTTTATTGCTTTTTTAATTGTTTTTATATCGGGTTTTTATTCTTGTTAGCCACCTGGAATCTCTCAGAGTGAATATATCCTGCCTTACATACCTTGAGAAAAGTGAAATTCAGATGGGAATGAATAAATAAGAGCCTACCTAAGTGTGTGCCGAAATTACTGAAGAAATCTTGAGGAATTCAAGGTCCTCTTTAAAAAAGCATACAGGGCCTCACAAGGTTGCTTAGTAGAATTGAGGCTTTTTCAGAACTGCCAGTAGCCATCTAGGAAAGTAAAGGTAAAGGTTCCCCTCGCACGTATGTGCTAGTTGTCCCCAACTCTAGGGGGCGGTGCTCATCTCCGTTTCCAAGCCGAAGAGCCAGCACTGTCTGAAGATGTCTGTGTGGTCATGTGGCTGGCATAACTAAACGCCAAAGGTGCACGGAACACTGTTACCTTCCCACCAAAGGTAGTCCCTATTTTTCTACTTGCATTTTTTGGGTGCTTTCGAACTGCTAGGTTGGCAGAAGCTGGGACAAGGAATGGGAGCTCACCCCGTGACGCAGCACTAGGATTTGAACCGCTGAACTGCCAACCTTTCGATCGACAAGGTCAGCATTTTAGCCACTGAGCCATCTAGGAGCCATGTAGTAAATATCATATCATGCTCTGAAAACAGCTATGAAAAGTAAGATCAAGGAAATGGTGACTCATTGTGGGGAGCTCTAAACCATGAAAGGTTAGAAGACTGCTACCCCAAGGAGTTGGGAAGAGGGATTCAAAAGCAAGAATGGAAAGACCTATAGCTGGTGGTTAAGAAGCTATCATGGCTGAAAGTGTTAAAAGACACTGAAAGTGAAAGAAAGTGTTAAAAGACATTGACTAAAAAGTGGTCCCAGGTTTTGCATCGGCCATATTCATTGTTCTTTTTCTTTGTTTCCATTTGTAGACAATCATTCATAAACAGTAAGTAGGCATTAACATTGCAGAATATTGTCATGATTATATCATGTAGACCAGTGATGGCTAACCTTTTTGCCGTTGTGTGCCAAAAGGAGGAACACGGGGGGGGGGGGGGTCGTGCGCATGCGTGCCCACTTCCATAATTCAATGTGTCCCGCCCCCCCATACTTCCCCCACTTTTGGCCCGGTAGGCCTGTTTTTCGGCCTTCCCAGGCTCCAGAAGCCCTCCAGAGGCGGGAAACAGCTCATTTCCCGACTTCCGGTGGGCTCAGAAGGCCTCAAAAATCAGCTGGCCAGCACGTGCATGCGCACTGAAGCTGAGCTAAGGCAATGCTCGTGTGCCCACAAATATGGCTACGCGTGCAACCTGTGGCACGCGGGCCATAGGTTCGCCATCACCAATGTAGACGTTCTAAAAACAGTTAACACTGTCAACCCTGAAGCTGGCCTGACCGAAGCCATCTTGGAGCTTCAGTGTTGCCACACAGGAGCTGAGGGATAAGGAGGAGGGGATTTGAGACAGTAAACCAACCTGACTGAAGCCATCCTGGAGCTTCAGTGTTGACCTTGATTGAAACATTAGCCTGCAAATAATTCTGTATGTACACAATGCAGAATAACAGAGTTGGTTGGAAGGGACCCTGGAGGTCCCCAAAGCAGGTCACCTTATACCAGTGATGGTTAACCTTTTTGGTATACAAATATAATAAACTTAAACTTGGTACCGAGTGCCCAAACTGTGCACACGAATGTGCACGCGCATATGCATGCACGTATGCCGAGACCCCCAAAACGCAATGCGAGCACCCTCTGCACATGCATCCCCACGCATGCATACATGTCCCCCGCACATGCCCCCTGCCCCCCCACCTCGTTTTGGCTTCCAGGCTGGTGCAGAAGACTTTCCAGGTCCAAAACGGGACGCATGCGCGACAGAGACCCGAAGAGCAGCTGGCCGGTGGGAGGTGCGGTGGAGCTGGGCTGGGCCGATGGCTGGCGTGCCAGGCGACATGGCTCCATGTGCCATTTTGGGCATGCGTGCCACAGGATCGCCATCATGGCCTTATACCAATCCAGACAAATGACTGTCCAGCCTCTTCTTATATGAAGATGTTTCATGCCATGGATCTTCCAGCTAATACAGATATCCCAGCTCTTACGCATATACAACTTTCAGGACAAAAATACCCCCCTGACCATGCAAAGGTGAATGGGGTGAGGTCAGGATCACAATTGGAATAAATGCCCATCCTTTGTATATGTTTAGGGTATACATGAATGAATGAAATGCATAGTTATATGCAGACATTTAGGGTACCTATGACCAAACTGTCTGTTTCAATTAATATTTTAATGCACTTCTCTTCCCAGAGTGAAAGCAGATACACCTCAATCAGGTATTTAACAAGGCTAAATATCCATCATGGAGGTTCTACAAAAAAAAAAGCCGTGTGATTACTTTAAAGCCACTCCAAATTAAGTTATAGGAATGGCGCATCCATGATTCCAAGAATTAAAGATAATTAACCGCTTTAATTCTTTAATACCAAACTAAAAGTCCTGAGAATTCAAGCACATGCTGTTAAAGACAAGAGGAAAAAGTTGGCACTACCTTTTCTGCCAGCCAACCCAAGTGCCTAATTTCTCGACCTCCGGCTATTCCTGCTTTACCCAGTTGATCTTTGACCTCTGAGATGACTTTGGGTATGAGCTCGCTGATACAGGAGTGGATGGCATAGAACCAAGCCTGGGCGGTGCTCGCATCTTTACTCCTTAGCACCAAGATGTGCTTGGCATCCGGTGAATGAACTTCAACAATCCTGTAGAAGAAAAACAAAATAAATAAATAAATACAATAAATAAGAAAAGAGGGGAGAGTTATAGGTATTCTCAAAGTTCCAGCCCAATTATCTGATTTGTAGGGGTAGAAGCGTGAAAAACCACTGTGCCAGGGATGGGGCACCTGCAGTCCATTGAGTCATGACCAAAGCAACATAGCTAGCCAAATAGAGTTCCTGTCAGGCAGCAATAGCAATAGCACTTAGATTTATATACCGCTTCATAGGGATGTACAGCACTCGCTAAGCGGTTTACAGAGTCAGTATATTGTCACCCCAAAATCTGGGTCCTCATTTTATCAACTTCAGAAGGATGGAAGGCTGAGTCAATCTTGAGCCCTGTCAAGATTGAACTCCGGGCTGTTCGCAGAGTTAGCCTGCAATATTGCACTATAACCACTGCACCACCAGAGCTCCCTATAAGGTACCTCCCCATCCTATAAGCTTGGTATTCCACCGCAGCTTTCTTTTTTCCTTGAAAACATGTCACTTCTTATCCAAGAAGCTTCTTCAGTTCTGGAAATGCAGAAATGAAGAAGCTTCTTGGATGAAAAGCGAAATGTCTTCAAAGGAAACAAAAACAAAAACAAAGTTCTTGGTCTTTTGAAGAACTTCTTTTGGGCCACCTTTCCCTTCCATCACTTTCAAGAAGAGAGCTAAGGCCACTGTCTTCCCTACACAGGAAAGGATAGCTTTGTCCAATGGCAGAAGACATTTACTCAGTGGTGAAACGTAAAATTTGTTACTACCGGTTCTGTGGGTGTGGCTTGGCTTAATGTGAGGTTGTAAAAAAATGCTTTTAAAAGCCTTTGACGATTTACTGGTTCTCCGAACTACTTAAAATTTCCGCTACCGGTTCTCTGAACTACTCAAAATTTCCGCTACCAGTTCTCCAGAACCTGTCAGAACCTGCTGGATTTCACCCCTGGTTCAAAGTTACAACGGCACTGAAAAAATTGACTTATAACCATTTTTCACACAATCATTGTGGAATCCCCATGGTCATGTGATCAACATTCAAACGCTTGGCAACTGGCATTATTTATGACGGTTGCGGTGTCCCGGGGTCACCATCTTTTGCGGCCTTCTGGCAAGCAAAGTCAAGGGGGAAGCTAGATTCACTTAACAACCATATTACTAATTTAATAACTGCAATGATTCACTTAACAACTCTGTAAGAAAGGTCTTAAAATTCACTCAATAGATGTCTCACTTAAGAACAGAAATTTTGGGCTAAATTGTGGTCGTACATTGAGGACCACCTGAGGTGAATAGAACTTACTTTAAGAGTTTCCATAAGGATAATCAGTATGATGTAGTGGTTAAGATAGTGGGCTAGGAGATGAGAGATCAAAATTCAAGTCTTTCTTCATCTATGGAAATCCACTGGTTTCCTTTAGGCCGGTCTCTTAATCCAATCAATCTCACTGGTTTTTCTTGTGCGGATTAAATAAAGGATTATTCCCATATATGTCACCCTGAGCTCTTGGAGAAAAGTAAGAATATAAATCTATCAAATAATATCAGTCTGCTGTAGCAAACACTGGCAGTAAATTTAATCACACCTTAAATATTACACTCTTATGTTGGCTTTGAATTTAGGGAACTGCCATCTCAGCTTAACTTGAAAGGCAAAGGAGACACTGTAGTATAAAATACAACTTGTCACAATTCATCCATATTGGGTGTGGGGCAGGGGTGGGCTGCTGAGGGTTCGCAGGGGTTTGGGAGAACCTCTAGCTAAGATTCTGTGCAGCTTGCAGAACCCCCAAATCCCATTCCTGTCTGGCCCCACCCACCCCACCCCTCCCAGGACTCCCTACATGGCCCGTTTTGGATGTAGGTAAGTGCAGGGCAGCTGCGGAGGCTTGGGGAGGGTGAAAAACGGGCCTACTAGAGGTTCAGGAAGGCCGGAAACTGTCCCACTTCCGGCCTCTAGAGGGCCTCCAGAGCCTGGGGAGGCTGTTTTTGCCCTCCCGGAGCCTCGAGGAAAGCTTCCGGAGCCCGGGCAACCCCCCACCCCACCATGGTGCAGAAGGTCGACTAGGCCATGCCCATCATTGCCACGCCCACCCAGCAACCGAACAAAGAATCCCTTGCTAAAATTTTAGAAGCCCACTCCTGGTGTGGGGTAGGACCACAATTAACCCTTACATTCAAACTGGACAATTAGAAAGCACGAGTGTTTGAGAAAACGATTTATTGGAAATCAATGTATTCTTTAATAAAACATGATCAACAAATGTCTTTTTGAGCAACAAAAATAGTACTCATTAAATCTGTACCTTCCCATCTCTAAAAATTCATTTTTCTAAAGTAAGAATTGAAAAGTCAACAAAAAAATTACGGAGATGAGTTTGCTCTGCTTTGCATTATTTTTGACAATTACCCTCATTGCAGTAACAGGGCATCAGTCAATGTGGCCATATCCTTCTAGTCTATTCAACTTAGCTTTCCAACATAAATGCCCCTGGGCACGGTTGATGATTCTTCGCCTGCAGTAAGAATATGTCAAATGATACCAAAACACTATTTTAAGTGACTTAAAAATGCAATCTGCTCTTCTGCAAACCTCAATGGTTTTTCTCTTGGATCTGGCTTCTGAAACATGACATTATCTGCAATTTGGTGATAAAAGTTCTCTTTTAAATTTCCCCTTGTCTGGAAATATTTAAGACAGTGCCATAGCTCTGTTCCTTCATACCCTCCACCACAGTTATGTAAACACTGCATACAGAACATTTTTGATAAAGCCCATATTGGCCTAAAGGAACTGTGCATTTAAATAGATGTCTGCCATGATATATATACTGTCTGCTTAACCATGAATACAAATGCTATCGTGCTTTTAAAGAGCCTGCTCAGATAACCATATAAACAAAAACTATCTTTTTTTTTTCTAAAGCCTCCATGGTCAATAAAAACATCTCAGTTCCTTATAAAATGATAATAAAACCCACAAGTTGGCAACCTCCAAATGTACAATGTTTGAAGATCAACAAAAATGATTAGAGGGCTGAAGGTTTAAAACATACAAACAATAGTTACAGAAATTGGGTAGGTCTCTAATGAAAAAGAGGACTAGGAGGTGACATAATAGCAGTGTTCCAATATTTGAGGGGCTCTTACAAAGAGGAGGAGGTCAAACTATTTTCCAAAGCACCAAAATGCATGACAAGAAACAATGAATGGAAACTAATCAAGGAGAGAAGAAACCTAGAACTAAGGAGAAATTTCCTGACAGATAGAACAATTAATCAGTGGAACAACTTGACTCCAGAAGTTGTGAATGCTCCACACTGGAAGTTTCTAAGAAGATGTTGGATAACCATTTGTCTGAAATAGGGCTTTGGAGGTTGGACTAGAAGACCTTCAAGGCCCCTTCCAACTGTTATTCTACCTCTTCCCAATGGAATAGCTTGCCTTCAGAAATAGTGGCTGCTCCATCACTGGAGGCTTTCAAAAAGAGACTGGACAACTATTTGTCCGAAACTGTGTAGGGCCATAATGGGGAACCTATGGCATGCTTGCCAGAAGTGGCATGCAGAGCCATCTCTCCGGGTATGTGAGCCATCGCCCATTGCTCTTTTGGTTTCCAGCGTGCTGGCCAGCTGGTCTTCATGCATGCAGGAGTGCCGGAAACCGGAAGAGCAGCCACCCAGTACGCATGCTGGTTGCCAAGCACCCAAAATCCGATCACATGACCCTGTATGTGTCTGTGTATGCAGCTCTCAGAACTTCAAATAGGGTCATAAGTACCTTTTCGGAGATCCACTGTACTTTGAATGGACATTAAGCAGCAAGTCATTAAGCAAGGACCATTTATATCAAAGGCAGTTTCCAATAGTATTGCTGTATTACCCTGACTTTGTAGGAAACCAAGCCAGCAATCTGATTTTGCTTTTATGGACCTAACCAAGATGCAACTCTGTTCTAAACAAGCTTCTCACCATGAAACAATATGGTAGAATGAGAGGCAAGAATGCAAGATAAAATATGGAAGATTTGTGCCAGGAACATGATGCAGATTAAGGAATGAATTTGCCCTGGTTATGGGAAATCTTTTACTTTGATTCCAATATTTGGGATTTCACTACTGGCTGGATTCCTCATTTAACCACCTCCAGTGCATCAACGCTACAGAAGCAACTTGTATTTTTTGCCCAGATTCCCACTTTCCTTTTTCACTTTAAAGGTGCTCTTAAACAAGTGAAGAATGAAGATGAACCACAGTTCGTCATAGAAGACCAACCCTCTTTGGTTACAAATACCAAATGAGATACTGTGCAAATTCCCAGCAAAATCTAGCAGGTTAAAGGTGATGACCTGTGGCACAGAACAATGACCTATAAACAAGTCCAGGAGAAGACACATGCTTTCTGATTTGCCCAGCTGTGTCACTTGAGTTCCCAAGCCAAGAAACCTGTGGGCTTTGATCGAAAACTGTAATAACCTGCTTAATTCTACCAACAGAGGAATCCACTTTCTAATCTGAGTTTGTGGAGCACGTTTCTTAGAACCATGATGGCGAACCTATGGCACGCGTGCCAGAGGTGGCACGCAGCGCCCTCTCTGTGGGCTCACAAGCCGTCGCTCCAGCTCAGCTCTGCCGTGCATATGCTTGTGCCTCCCGCCGGCCACCTGGTCTTCAGGTCTCTGCCGCGCATGTGCGGGGTGCATGTGGAGGGGCGTGCACACATGCGGGGGCGCATGCACACATGCGGGGGCACGTATGCATGCAGGGGTGGGGCATGCACACGCATAGGCCGGGAAGTGCAGGGGGCGCGAATTGCACTTTGGGGGTGCGTACGCACACACGCACTTTCAGCACTCGGTCCCGAAAAGGTTAGCCATCACTGTCTTAGAAGAATTGGGGTAATGTTATTTTTGCCATTATATCAAAATAGATAATGGGGTAGTAATACAAGACCTAGGAATACTAACAGAGTAACAGAGTTGGAAGGGACTTTAGAGGTCTTCTAGTCGATCCTATAACTAAGCATGTTGCCTACAAAGCCCTGAAAAACTCAAATAGATGTCCATTTGCTACACTTTTACTATAGAAATTAGTTCTGCTTCTACCCCACACAGTATCTTTATATGTCCATGACAATTCCTGATGTCCTTTAAAAAGGGCAGAAAACCATAAGCAAATATACTAGGAAGCAGAAGTGGGATTCAGCCAGTTTGGGCTGGTTTGCCCGAACTGGTAGTGGAGATTGTGGGTGGGCCTGCCCACCTACCCAGGCTCTATGCCATCCTATTTAGGCACGTTTTTAAGAATGTGTGTAAGCCGTTCACGTGAGCAAAGCACATCTGTGGAAGGCTGTGCACATGCGTGGACGAGCATGCATGCTCTCTCACATTTGAGAACCGGTAGGAAAGGTAAGTGAATATCATCCCTGCTAGGAAGGATTCCTCCTCACCAAAGTGGCCAGGCTTGATGATTTCCGATAAACCCACATAACACCTCTTTTGCGCGAGCTGCACTGGCTCCCGGTGGTCTTCCGGGTGCGATTCAAGGTGTTGGTTACCACCTTTAAAGCGCTCCATGGCTCAAGACCTGGATATTTACGAGATCGCCTTCTGCCACCGATTGCCTCCCACCAGCCGGTACGCTCCCACAGAGAGGGCCTCCTCAGGGTGCCGTTGGTCAAATTATGTCGACTGTCGACCCCCAGGGAGAGAGCCTTCTCTGTGGGGGCTCCTGCCCTATGGAACAAATTGCCCCCAGAGATACATAGCATCCCCGACCTACGTACCTTTCGCCGTGCCCTTAAGACTTTACTATTTTAACAAGCTGGTCTGATGGAATAATGAATTTTAATGGGTATTTTAGTACTGGGGTTTTTAAAAATAGGGCCAAACCATTGAATATGTTTTAAATTGTTTTTAATTTTTGTGGTATATGTTGTTTTTATTATGGCTGTGCACCGCCCTGGGTCCCTAGGGAGAAGGGTGGTATAAAAATTTAATAAATAAATAAATAAATAAATAAATAAATAAATAAATAAATAAATAAATAAATAAATAAATAAATAAATAAATAAATAAAACAACTCCATCCATAAACAAAACTACTACAATAGCAATGTGCTTGCTAGTATCTTAATTAACTAATAGTAATTAATAACTTAATTAGATTTTCTGATTCTGATTAATGAATGAAAGTGTATCTGCAATCACTGTCTTAGTTATTCAATTTTCTTCTGGAAGTTACAGATGATTTTTCTGGAAGTTACAGAGGGAGAGGATGGGGCTTTGTAGGATTGGCAGAATCTGGGGAAGGAATTAAAAGGGGGATCAGCCTAGAATCCCTAGTCACAAACAGCCTAAGTCTTACCCCCCTAGAATTCTGTGGTCTCTTATCTAATTCTAAGCAGGCTGCAAACCATTAGCTGAGAAGATTCCTGTGCATAGGCTCTTTAGCAATAAATCAGTTTAATAGCACCTTCATGTGTGGACCTGATCTTTCACACCTGATCTAATCCCAATAATTCACTGCCATAAGACAACTCCAACCATACTATGTAGCCCCCGGATCTAACACTGAGCCCCAGGGATGGTATCCACTTACTTTCCCTACAGGTTCACAAAAGTGAACTTGTCCAAACCGGCTGAATACCACCTCTGCTGTACCCTCTCTCAAACAGTAAATTCTTTGGGTTTCTGCCTCTTATGCAAAAGAAGTGCTAGATGCTAAGGAAGTTTCTTTGAATTCCTTTATGTTAGATAGGGGACAAAAAAGACCATGAATGTAAAAGAAGAAAAAAAGGTTATCCTTTTAACTACCTCATCAGCCTTTTCCAATTTCACAGATTTTCTCCTTGCATAAGAGGCTTGCAGGTGTGTGGTGTGATGCAACTCTCTCCATACATTATAGATGAGGACCAATAAGTTTATCCTATTTTTAGAGCCTGGAAGCTCTTAAAGAGCTATCAAAGTCTCATTTCCCATTCATTTCCCCAGGCTGCCTTTTCTCACTTCCCAGGTAAGCAAATGCCCAGAGATTGGTGGCTCAAATTAGGATAAGGAATTCAGTCCCCCAGTGCAGTTTTTTGCTTTTTAGGATTGGCCATGAAAGCACAGCATCTGCCAAAACAGAAGAGTACAATCAAGGCAATCAAATTCCAGACTGGCCTTCATTAATTTAAGCTCTCAGATATTCTATATTTAGCATGTCCAACTGGTATGGCCAAGTTGTGGGTGGTGAGACTTTAATCTAAATCTCGTTTGATTTTACTTGTTGAAACTCTTCCTTTTTTGTCTATGAAAAAAGAGATTAAGCTTTGATTATATGGTTGGGCCATCATCCTTACTTTTCTGACGCATCCTTGGTTCATACCTTATTCTGTATGCAATGGAAAAACTCAGCCAATCAGAACTTTTATGTGAAAGGACAGAGATGTGTGCATGACGGTGTAGTCTACAACCCTTTTCCTATTTGAACATATTAACTGCATAAGAAAAACGTCATGCTGGGAGCCAGTTTGGTCTAGTGGTTAAGGCATTAGGCTAGAAACCAGGAGATGGTGAGTTCTAGTCCCACCTTAGACATAAAAGCTGACTGTGTGACTTCACATCAATCACCAGGAGACAGTGAGTTCTAGTCCCACCTTACACATTAAACCTGGCTCTGGGACTTCATGCCAATCACCAGGAGATGGTGAATTCTAGTCTCACCTTAGGCACGAAAATTGACTGTGGGACTTCATGCCAATCACCAGGAGATGGTGAATTCTAGTCTCACCTTAGGCATGAAAGCTGGCTGTGTGACTTCAAATCCAAGCACCAGGAGATGGGAATTCTAGTCTCACTTTAGGCATGAAACCTGACTGTAGGACTTTACTTCCAGCACTAGGAGATGGTGAATTCTAGTCTCACTTTAGGCATGAAAGCTGGCTGTGTGATTTCATGCCAATCACAAGGAGATGGTGAATTCTAGTCTCACCTTAGGCACGAAAATTGACTATGGGACTTCATGCCAATCACCAGGAGATGGTGAATTCTAGTCTCATCTTAGGCATGAAAGCTGGCTGTGTGACTTCAAATCCAAGCACCAGGAGATGGGAATTCTAGTCTCACTTTAGGCATGAAACCTGACTGTAGGACTTTACTTCCAGCACTAGGAGATGGTGAATTCTAGTCTCACTTTAGGCATGAAAGCTGGCTGTGTGATTTCATGCCAATCACCAGGAGATGGTGAGTTGTAGTCTCACCTTAGGCATGAAAGCTGGCTGTGTGACTTCAAATCCAAGCACCAGGAGATGGGAATTCTAGTCTCACTTTAGGCATGAAACCTGGCTGTAGGACTTTACTTCAAGCACTAGGAGATGGTGAATTCTAGTCTCACTTTAGGCATGAAAGCTGGCTGTGTGATTTCATGCCAATCACCAGGAGATGGTGAATTCTAGTCTCACCTTAGGCATGAAAGCTGGCTGTGTGACTTCAAATCCAAGCATCAGGAGATGGGAATTCTAGTCACACTTTAGGCATGAAACCTGGCTGTAGGACTTTACTTCAAGCACTAGGAGATGGTGAATTCTAGTCTCACTTTAGGCATGAAAGCTGGCTGTGTGATTTCATGCCAATCACCAGGAGATGGTGAGTTCTAGTCTCACTTTAAGCCTGAAAGCCAGCTGGATGACTTTGGGCCAGTCACACTCTCTCAGCCCAATCCACCTAACAGGGTGGTTGTTTGAGGAAAATAGGAGGAAGGAGTAGTATGTATGTACGCCGCCTTGAGTTACTTATAAAGTAATAAAACTGAAATAAAAGTCTAATAAAAAAAATAAATTTCTTAGTTAAAAGAAAAACCCTCAACAGTGATAAAACGACACATTTGATGTCATTGATGATTTTGATGTGATTTCTTTGAACTAGTGTAATTACACACGTTCCTTACCATATTACAAACACAGGAAAATTTGAAATACATGAATTCTTGTCCTCTTTTTAGACCTTAGGAACAAAAATCAGGTTTGGGATTACAGGTTCCCTTTCAGCCCTTGGAGCAAGAAATCTATTAATTCATGGTAAGAAGAGGGTTAAAAAAAGAAATGGATTTAAAAACCACTGTAGTTATATGATGGAGACCGGAAATGCCCATGATGGCAAACCTCTGGTATGTGTGCCAGAGGTGGCATGCAGCGCCCTCTCTGATGGCACGTGAGAGGGTGCTGATGGCACGCCCCAACCCCGCTGCGCATGCATGAGCATCTCCCACCGGCCAGTGGTCTTCGGGTCTCTGCTGCACATATATGGGGGGGCAGGGTGTGTGCGGGGGGTGCATGTGCAGGCGCGAAGGTGGGACACGTGTGGGGGGCTGCATGTGCATGCGTGGGAGCCATGCGCACATTGTTTTGGGCACTCGGTCCGGAAAAGGTTAGTCATCACTGAAATATGCAATGGATATCATTATATAATGAAAGATATACATACTTACAGATATAAATATATAACTACCGTGGTGACACTATTTTCAAAGTTCAAGTGTTACAACTTGATTTTAATGTTTAGTTTGTTTATGTATAGTATGTTTGTATGTATGTATGTATGTATATTTATGTTCTGTGTTATGTCAATAAAAATTTTTTTAAAAAAGAGAGAGAGATGCAATGGATAACCAGCAATTTCATTGGACTTCATTTTGGTGTGCAAATTTTTTTAAAAGAATCTATCTGTGAGAATTCTGCCCAGTCTAGATCAAGCCAAGCTACGTAAAGTCAGAAGGTCCCTAATTTACTGCAATTTTGACTTGGAGAACCTGACGGCTCCCTACCGCCAGTTCTGAGTTTACTTTTATTTTGACTCAGAGAGCCTGACGGCTCCCTACCACCAGTTCTGAGTTTACTACTGTTGGGTTCCAACTCCAACCCTGGAAAGTTTGGACACTTCCAAACAAAATACTGGCTGCAGACATGTATTACTGTGACAGAATGCCTATGGTGCTTACAATCTTATAAATAAAGACGATGCAAGGAGCTTTGCAGCAAGCTGTCTGCACAAGTAGGGTTTTTCTTTAATTAAAAAAAACCCAAAACCGTGGGAGACAGAAGCCTGTCAGACGTCAGAATGCTAAAGGATCTGCCATATTAGCTTTTTGGAGAAGGTTCAAAGAGGAGAGGAAATGGACACCCACACATATAGCCAGTGAATAGAAAATGCTTCTTCCCCCAAAGATACACCTTGGAATTTGGCAATAGAATAGCAGCAAGCTTTTTAATACAGGTATAATACCACTGCTGTAGAGAACCATGGAGATAGCCTTGAGAGAAATATTCAACTATTGTTGCAGAAGCAACATTGCTTTAGTCCTGGAATGAAAGCAGTCTACTTAGAAGAACTTCAAAAGGACTCAATTATCTCAGGGGCAGCCACAAAGAAGAGTCAGTCAAGCTATTCTCCAAAGCATCTGAAGGCAGGACAAGAAGGAATGGATCGAAACTAATCAAGGAGAGAAAGCAACCTAGAACTACTTTAAGAAGCTTCTTGGATGAGAAGCAAAAAGTCTTCAAAAAACAAACAAAAAAACACCCCCCCCCCAAAAAAAAAAAAAACAGAAAGTCTAGTTGCCTCTTGAAAAAAGCCCCTTTGGGACAACCATGATCTGGATGACTGAGAATCTCCATAGACATCAACCAATAACTAAGGAGAAATTTCTTGACAGTGAGAAATTTTAGGAAATGATTTTACCTAACTTGTTGGGTTGGCAATATATAAACCATCAATATAGCTTTAAGACTGCTGTATTGCATCATACTGTTTCCTGATTGGTTAGTTCTGTAGCCAATGTCCTTAAGAGGGATCTAGAAACCTGGTTTGTTTCTCTTTGCTGTGTGCTATTTACTGCTGTGTTTGCTACTGTTTGCAACTGTTTATGTGTATAACTACGACGACTGGTAAGAAGACTTTGTTATTGGATTATCCCTGAACTATTGTTTTATTATCTACTACTTTATCTGTGTATGACCTGGACTGTTTATTGGACTGTGCCTTATTACTATTTCCTGAAAGTAAACACAACTCAGTGTATCTCTGTGTTGGCTGTGTTATTTCCTAACTACTCTCAATCGCTTTCATGTGCACATCCTTGCTATTCAAGGGTTGCTCTGCGAATTCCTCAACAATTAATCAGTGGAACTGTGTGTCTTTAGAAATTGTGAGTGTTCCATCACTGGAATTTTTAATGGAAAGGTTGGACAGCTACTTCTCTGAAATGCTCAGGAGTTTCCTGCTTGAGCACAAAGTTGGACTAGAAGGACAACCCCCCCCCCCCCCCGGGGTCCCTTCTAACTACGTTATTCTGTTATTTAGCAAATTGTCCTCCTTTCCGGACATCAACGAAGTAAGATATACTCTTTTTATTCTTCTCTGATGAATATGGGAAATATGCAGAGAGAGAAAAAGAAGAGGGATGGAAAGGCAGCTACTGAAACAGCTGCTGTCTACTTCTCTTATGGAGTGAACCTTCCCTTGATCCATAACAATAATGAAGAATGAATATGATGGGAAGAGAGTGTTCTTCTCCCCCATCCAGGTTTGCTTACCTGTTTTCTGGATCTAACATAGCCATGTTCCGCGTCACGTAGCACATTTTGAGTGGGATGGTCTTTTTGTCTCGGTGAATGTTGAGAGACAGCGGCAACATGGGATCAATGGTTGGGTTGCCCAAACGGGGGGACTCGGGAGGAGGCGTTTCCCATCCAATTTCAGAAATAGGAGAACCTTTCTTCACATAGGGGGTGGCTTCTCGCATGTATTTCACTGAAAGGAAGAAGAAAACAAATGAGAGCGTAAGTATAGGAGAAGAGCAGGCAAAGCTGGGGGTGGAGTGAAATATGTCATTAGCTTAGAGTCCTTATGTTCTCACAAACAGTCCAAGTTCAACTGCTCCTGAACTCCACTGACTTTTATATGGTGCCAATTGAATGCTGAACTTTAGTTCAACTTGTGTATATGTCTGAATAAATCTCCTTTGCCGCAGTACAACAGATGGTCCTGATTCTTTGCGCCTGACATTAGGAGAATGAATGGTTGAACATCACAATGGTCATAAAACCAGTCAGTCATGTGATCCAATTTTATGATTTTTTTTTTGCAGCAGCAGTCGTTAAATGAACCCATTATTCACTATGGCGAGTTTTTCCCAAAAAAACAGAAATGCTTTTTTCTGCAAACTGATGTAAAACGTAGTCAGATGACTGCAGGATACTGCAAAGGGCCATAAATGTGACTGTGTTGCCAAGCAACCCAAGGGCGGTCACCCCATCACAACTCCATTCTTTCTAAATTGCGGAGAATTCTGGGAGTTGAAATCCGTATATCTGGAGATCACCTAAACCAATTCAGAAAAGCCTCCCAGTATAAAATACTAGCAACTCTCTATCACAATCCACTAGTTTCTGGGCTTTTTTTTCTCTTCTGGCAGCCAGCAGGCCCTATGCTGCCCATTGGGAGACTAATATAGATCTATTTCTGGCTCGTTAGCCATCATCAGTTAGCCACACCCACATCTCATGTATCTTCCCTGTAAAGGTACAGTATTTGTTTTCTTACTTTTTCGTAGGGTGTGTGTGTGTGTATGTGTATGTATGTGTGTGTATGTGTATACACACACACACACACACACTGATTCCCGGTTGGGACTGGTTCTATAGAACCGGTAGTAAAACCGGCGGGAGGCTCCCCCCACTGAACCTGACCTCACCAGATGCGCAAGGTACGTGGGCAAGTGAAATGAGCGCGCGTGATCTTGTTGTGAACCGGTAGTAAAGGTAAGTAGAACCCACCAGATAGATAGATAGATAGATAGATAGATAGATAGATAGATAGATATAATACTGTATATTTACACAGATGTGTTTTGACTCCTCTACCTGAAGTCTAAAATATCACTTTCAATTCAATTCCAAGTGTTTCTATTAATTTGTTTTTGTACCTATCTCTTCTCTAAGGTAGGTTTTTTATTATATTTTTATTTTATTTTATTATATTTTTATTTATTTACCCCAATTATGATTGGGGTAAATAAATGATACACCAAAACATCTTATTAAGGGATAACCTTTACTTTTATTCATGCAATTACCATCTCATGATCTTCCCTGATATATAGTTAGGTCAGCCAGGTTGTTAAAATAGTGTCTTTAATTGCACTCACACAGCATAAACAATAGCAAACAATTATCTATCTTAGTCTTTCCAATATAATATCTATCAAATGAGCAGAGTTAGAAGGCCTATCACAAAGAATTGAGGCAGTGTTGAAATGTAAAATTTGTTACTATGGCTCTGTAAGTGTGGCTTGGTGGGGGGGGGGGCTACTAGGTGGGTGTAGCTAACTTTTTTTTTACTTTTAAAAGCATTTTTTCTACAACCTTAAGAGGTTGTAGAAAAAATGCTTTTAAAAGCCTCTGATGATCCCAGCTGAGCCACGCCATCATCAGAGGTTTTTTTTTTACTTTTAAAAGCATTTTTTCAGCCGAAGAGATTGTAGAAAAAATGCTTTTAAAAGTAAAAAAAAAAAAGCCTCTGATGATCACGCGGGTCATGGGCATGGGGGGGAGGCAGGGATTTTTGCTACCGGTTCTCTGAACCACCAGCCACCATCACTACCGGATCAGGCGATCCATTCTGAACCGGGAGCATTTCACCCCTGAATTGAGGCCTAGACAAAAAGAACTGAGGTCCTGAATCACTGAAGTCAACAAGTCAGAAAAAGCCTGACACAGTCTTTACTCAATGATACACAAATGAATTGATAGAAGTACCCCGTAACAATTGTCCACAAGTTGATCCCAACCTCTTTTCCAGGTTGAACTTCGAATTGTCATCATATACGATTGAATAAATCTGGTCTCTTGTCTCCAACAAATTTGAAACTGAGGTCAGGTAATTAAGATTCCAACATTTGTTTCTTGTTCCTCCAAAAATCCACTTCACTCCTCCACTCTGAAAACGACGGCAAACGAGGAATTGTCTTTTGAGTGAATTAATCTGCTGCCATATGCTAACAGCTTCATTATTTTCCTGTTAGCTGGGCCGACAGCCAGCCAATGCCGTGTTCTAAAGAGCACTTCATATGCACCCATTTTCACCAAAGCTTCAACATTTCCACAATTAAGCCTTTGTTATATATTCACAGATGACATTTCGAAAGGGGGAGAGAGAAAAAAAAGACAAAAGGAGAAAAACACACTTCTTACAAGTCAGATGGACAAATGCGATCAAATCTATCAAGCTTTTCTTTTTTCTAATTAGGTTCTCGAACATCTTGTGACTCATTCAGGTTAGCCATAACAATAACACCAAAAAGGGAAAAGAAAGAAAAGAAAGAAAGAAAGAAAGAAAAAAGACTTCAAACTGCAAGGGTTTCACTTTGATTCTGTAGGGGAACAAAAAATGGGAAGTATCAGCTTATGGAACGATGAAGGTAAAAGGAAAGAAACATTGAAAGAAAGAAGAAAAGAAATTTGATCAAAGGCAGAGTATTAAAAGAGATTTTCTGGCTTCGCGAAATACCCCACTTCATCATCAGGCTGTAGGAAGTGACTGATATTAAAATACACACAAACACACACATAAGACTCAAATATGACTCTAGTAGTGAAAGTTTGGTTTAATTAAAAAAAAAAACTTAATTTATCATAACCACAGAATTTTCACATAGTCCTCAACTTACAAACACTCAGTGCAAAGTTACAACAGCAATAAAAAAAAGTGACAGGATGGGCTTGCACACAGCAGTTCTATAGTCACGTGATCAAAATTCGGGATGTATGACAGTTGAAGTGTCCTGGGATCATGTGATCTCCATTTGTAACCTTTCCAGCTGCCTTCTAACAAGTAAATTCAACGGAGGACCATGGTTCACTTAACAACTGGACTGATTTGCTTAACAACTGTGGCAAAAAAATAAATAAATAATAAAATGGGGCAAAACTCACTTAACAACTGCCTTGTTTATCAACAGAAACGTTGTGCTCGATTGTGGTTGTGAGTTGAGGACTACCTGTATTCCTTCTTATTGGGAAACACAGCTTCTAACACTTTCCTATTTCTGCACATACACACCGACACAGAAAGGAAAAAAGAGGGACAATAATGGTTTCCAGCTATTGCAGTTTAAACTGCATCCAGATGTCTTTGTTTTGTTAAAAGGAAGTTATGAGAAAACAGAGAATTGGAAGATGTCAACATAGAGAAGAAATATGTACACCTTTGAGTACAAAATCTCTTATTTGGAATGGGACACCCCAGAGTAAGGGCCAGATTTCCCATTTAGGTGCTATCCCAGTTGGGACTGGAACTCTTGTGGTTCCCATCTTGGAGTAATAGGATAGGATAGGATGGGATGGGACGGGACGGGACGGGACAGGACAGAATAATAGGAGTGGAGTGGAGTGGAGTGGAGTGGAGTGGAGTGGAGTGGATGGAATGGAATGGAATGGAATGGAATGGAATGGAATGGAATGGAATAGAATAGAATAGAATAGAATAGAATAGAATAGAATAGAATAGAATAGAATAGAATAGAATAGAATAGAACAGAACAGTATTCTTTATTGGCCAAGTGTGATTGGACACACAAGGAATTTATCTTAGGTATATATGGTCTCAGTGTACATAAGGAGAATAAAATACATTCATCAAGAATAAAAAGATACAACACTTAGTGATAGTCAAGGTTACTAATAAGCTATCAAATCGTACTAGGAAACAAATAAAAACAATATAAATTGAAAGATACAAGCAACATGGTTATACTTATAAGTGGGAAGAGATAGATACTAGTAAGGAGAAGAATAACAGTAATACAGTAAATTATTTGACAGTATTGTGGGAATTAGTTGTTTAGTTGTTTTGCATTCAGGGAAAAACTTGTCCTTATGTCTAGTTGTTTCAGTGTTCAGTAAGCAGCAAAGTAATAAAAGAAATAATCATCATGAGTAATAATGGCAGAGCACATGATGTATTTTGGAGTTATTTTCATAACTGCATTCATGCCAGGCTCTTAAAGTGACATACTGTATTTAGATTCTTCTTCCCACTTTATCTACATAATGATCTTGTAGGTCAAGGATGGGGAACATGGCCCTTTTATGACTTGTGAACTTCAACTCCCAGAATTCTGGGGGTTCCCCACCCTGTTGTAGGGTACCATCAGATCTGAGACAGAGATTCGTCCAAGTTGTTTAATCAACACCAATTGCAAAAATATTCTCTGACTTTGATGAAAACAACAGCAACAACAAACCTCTACACACACACACACACACACACACACACACACACACACACAAAATCACACTAGCCAATTGCATTTCGGTAACATCATTTGAGAGCTGATTCTAAAGCTAGAGGTTGGAGAGTGCATATGGGCTACAGATTGCCCACCCTTTTTCTTAAAAAAAAATAATTCCCCATTAACATACCACCTCTATTCTTCATTTCCTCTCATACAATGCTTATACTCATTTGTTGTTCCAAAATGGAATGTGCCATATCTAAATATTTGATTAATAGCCACCAGCATTATATTACTGATTCATCATTTGGTGGTAATTGAGTTTTGAGCTGGCAGGAACAGGAATTATTGTTGCCAGATACTCATCAGAAAGAGGAGGAAAGAGGAAGCAATTGGAAATTTTAGAATTTCTGCTTTTACGGCATCCTGGAATAGAGAACTGAGAGAGAGAGAGAGAGAGAGAGAGAGAGAGAGAGAGAGAGAGAGAGAGAGAGAGAGAAAGAGAGAGAGGGAAGGAGGGAGGGAGGAAGAGAGAGAGAGAGAAAGACACACACACACATACACAGAATGAGAGAACGAGAATAAAAAGAGAGACAGAAAGAGACTCTCTGACTTTCAAAATTCAGTTTTGTGGAGCCTGATCTCTGAGCTGGCCTACATCAAAGGGCTGATAGAACTATAATCTCCAAATCACAGGAAGTAATAGTTCTACTTTTATTTTGCACCGGTTTGACTCCGTGAGTCTTTGTCCAGTTCAGGGTATTGCATTTTGGTACCCCCTTGTTACAAAATAAGACCTTTGCTTCAATCCAGTGGTGGGATTCAAATAATTTAACAACTGGTTCTCTGCCCTAATGACCAGCTGGGTGGGCGTGGCCATGATGTGTGATAGGCAGCACTTGGCCTCCTGCACCCCCCCCCCGGGAGCAAAAACAGACCACGGGGGGTGGGGCGCCATGCCGTACCCCTGTGCCCCATTTTGGGCCTAGGCATCCTTGAAGCCTCCTGGGAGCAAAAACGGGCCATAGGGGGCCACGCTGCACACACACAAACCCGCACCCCATTTTGGGCCTAGGAGGCCTCCCTGAAGCCTCCAGGGAGCAAAAATGGGCTGCGGGGAGGGGGGACAAGCTGCACTCCCACGCCCCATTTTAGGCCTAGAGGCCTCCCTGCACTTATCTGGGAATCAAAATGGGGCACATGGGGACTCCTGGAAGGGGTGGGGCGGGGCCAGCCAGCAATTTAACTACTAGTTCACTCGAATCGGCCCGAACCGGCTGAATCCCACCACTGGTTCTATCTTCCTTGTTGCAAAAGGCAACGAGGTGGAAAGAACCATACATTTTATAAGAGAGTTGGAAGGAACTTGGGATCTTCTGCCTTGCCAAGAGAAGACTGAGGGCGATATAATAGCCCTCGTCAGAATCAAAAACAATGCTTTACAGAAGATCCAGACCTTTTTCCTCACTGTTCTAAACGTGTTAAGGCACAAAGCAAGGGACTTAATTACAGGAAGGCAGGTTCTGACTGTGTCTCAGGAAAACAACTTCCTAACAAATAACAGCAGTGCAACAGTGGAGGCAATTAACCAAAGGTGATGGGATCTCTCGGATGTGTTGAAATGGTGTCTAGACAGCCAACTATCAGGGATGCATTAATTAGGGTTCCTTCAAGGAGATGACCTTGAAGGTCTAAACTCCCTCTTCAAATGTGCTGAATCTATAGTCAGAAGGGCCCACTGGCTCAGAGCAAAGCCCAGCTTCCTGCTTTCCCCAAGGGAAAAATTGCCTGATAATTCTAGGCAGATGTTAAATGTTTAGGAACGAAATTGCACTAAAATTCTTTTCTATTACCTGACTCTAGCCACAGTTGATCTTTCATTCTAGATACCTCAAGTAGACCCGAACTTACAATCACAACTGAACCCGTTGCTAAGAGAGGCAGTAGTTAAGACGGAACTTCTGCCACTAAGCAACACAGCTGTTAAGCGAGTTATCTCCAATTTCACAACCTTTTTTGTCCTGTGATTGTTAAGCGAATTTAGTTCCCCACCATTGATTTTACTTGTTGGAAGCTAGCTGGAAAAGTCGTAAATGATTATCATGTCAACCCAGGATGTTGCAACCGTGGTAAATACATGCTGGGTGCCAAGCACCCAAATTTTGATCATATGACCAAATGTGCTGAATCTATAGTCAGAAGGGACCACCGGCTCACAGTGAAGCCCAGCTTCCTGCTTTCCCCAAGGGAAAAATTGCCTGGTAATTCTAGGCAGATGTTAAATGTTAAGGATACAGAGGCACTTCCCTTGCCATATCAAAGAAACAATTTGACATTATCTCATGTTCTGCCAATCAATGGTTACTCTCATTAACCTTGGTTTATGCCACAAATTCTTAAATATGGTCTAGATCTGGGATGGCGAACCTATGGCACACGGGGTGGCACGCGTAGCCATATCAGTGGGCACGTAAGCTCAGCTGGGGCCTTCTGGGCCCACCAGAAGTAGGGAAACAGGTTGTTTCCTGCCTCCGGAGGGCCTCAGGGAGTGGGAAGGCCTGTTTTTCTCTCTCACCTGGCTCCAGAGCCTTTCTAGGAGTCTGGGGAGGGCAAAAACGGCCTTCTCCCCCCCCCCCCCCCGGAGGCCAGAAATGGCCCATTTGCCAACTTCCGGTTTCACCGAAAGTTGGCAAATGGGCCGTTTCTGGCCTCCGGAGGGCCTCCAGGGAGGTGGGGAAGGCCGTTTTAGCCCTCCCCAGACTCCTAGAGAGGCTCTGGAGTCAGGTGAGAGAGAAAAACAGGCCTACCGGGCCATTGTGTGCCAGGAGCGGGGGGAGAGGTTGCACATGTATGTGCGGGGTTGGGGCGCTTAGAATTACAGGTGTGGGCACACATGTGTGCGACCCCTCTCCGTCCTCCCCCCCTCCTGACATGTAATGGCATAAAGGTTAGCCATCACTAGTCTAGATAAATCATTAGGTGTGCACAGTAATACCTAACACACTTCATTAAGTGCTTTTTGACACATTCTTGGTTGTCTTTTTGATTAAGGAAATATTTTAAAATGTTTCTAAATGCCTGCAGAATATATCTTGCAGATAATTAAAAGACAATTCAGCTGATGGATAAATGAATTGAATGAGACAAGTTTATTTTCCTTCCAATTCTTCGCTCAATTCTCATAAAACCCAGGATATCATTATATAATTGCACTTGCCCAATGAGGTTGATTCATATCTCATCGTTTTGACCTCATCGTGACTTGTTAGTGATGCTGCTAATTTGAACCCAATGCTCCGAAGGCCAAAAGAGAATCTGCAGGACACAAATTTACTCCTCCAACTTTACTGCTTCTTCTAAGTATTTGTCTTGCTCCAATTGGGGGAATGACCAGTCTGGATTCTGGATAAGCTTGGGAGACAATATACAAGTAAGTCTTTAACTTATGATTGGTTGCTTAGCAACTGTTCTAAATTATAAGGGTCCCCCAAAAGGATTTTGTGACAGTTTTGCTGAAAACTGGCACTTCCAGTTTTTGACAAACCTCACCACAGCAAAAATCTATTCGCTTAATGACTGCAGGGTTCTCTTTACAACCATCACATTCTCTTAATGATTGCCACATTTTGTTAATCACCTCAAAAAATCACCTCAAAAAAGATAATAACTTTACAACTTACAACTCTAATGGGCAGGCTTCATTACGGTCGTAACTCGGGGACTACCTATAATGATTTGAAACCTGGTAAATAACCATGTTAGAAGTACTAGCATATTTGCAAACTGAGCATTAACCTAAGAGGAAAAGATAGAAATGAATAGAATCATATATTGGGCTGTTAAGCTATTTTCAAGATCTGGTTTGTTGAACAAATCACAATTGGCCATTTTCACACATTGCAGCAAGCTATAAACCGTGGATTTACAAACCACAGTGATAATTTTCATGCAATGCACTGAACCAAAATTATCTTATGGCTTAGCTTATGCGTAAGTCTACCATGAGCATCCCACTGGTCTATATGAAATAGGATAACTATTAGACAAAAACACCCACTGGGTTGTAAATGGTATAAGATGAGATTTTTCTACATTCCGGGTAAATAAAAAGGACATTAGAATAAAGGAATGATATACCCAGCTGTTGCCAGTTAGCTGATCTTTAGAATGGGCAATACTGAACCTTAGCTTTCAGCAAATGTCACCAGGAGATAAACAATTTAAAATTTATAATGTCACTCGGCTCTAAGGTTTCAAATTTCATTTGCTTGCATGTACAAACACACACACACACACACACACACACACACACACAACCTTTGGTTCTTTAAATGTTTTCTTAAGGCATGTGTCATGACAAAACAAGGCAGGATCGTCCCTTTAATGACAAGCAGGTGAGCTGCTATTCTCTTTTGCTCAGGAAGGGCATTTATGAGTTTCATTTGTGTTTTCACTTTATAATGCTTTGGTAAGGCCACACTTGGAATACCGCATCCAGTTTTGGTCGCCACGATGTAAAAAAGATGTTGAGGCTCTAAAGAAGATGCAGAGAAGAACAACAAAGAAGATTAGGAGACTGGAGGCTAAAACATATAAAGAACGGTTGCTGGAATTGGGTATGTCTACTTTGATGAAGAGAAAGACCAGGGGTGATATGATAGCCGTGTTCCAATATCTCAGGGGCTGCCACAAAGAAGAGGGAGTCAAGCTATTCTCCAAAGCACCTGAAGAGAGGGCAAGAAGCAATGGACGGAAACTAATCAAGGAGAGAAGCAACTTAGAACTAAGAAGAAATTTCCTGACAGTTAGAACAATTAATAAGTGGAACAACTTGCCTCCAGAAATTGTAAATGCTCCAACACTGGAAGTTTTTAAGAAGATGTTGGATAATCATTTGTCTGAAGTGGTGTAGGGTTTCCTGCCTAAGCAGGGGGTTGGACTAGAAAACCTCCAAGGACCCTTCCAACCTATTCTATTCTATTCTATTCTATTCTATTCTATTCTATTCTATTCTATTCTATTCTATTCTATTCTATTCTATTCTATTCTATTCTATTCTATTCTATTCTATTCCATTCCATTCCATTCCATTCCATTCCATTCCATTCCATTCCATTCCATTCCATTCCATTCCATTCTACTCCACTCCACTCCACTCCACTCCACTCCACTCCACTCCACTCCACTCCACTCTACTCCCAACCCAGGCATTTTGCAGATGTGTAGATTCCCTGGCCAGCTTGGGGATTTGTCCACAAATGTTAGAGACACATGGCTTGCAAATCATCTCCACGCAGCATGGCTGTGGTCAAAGCTGTTACCTGAAGAAAGAGAACCCTCTGTTCTTGACTGCTTGCAAAACAAAACATATTGTGGCTGGGTTCGCTCATCTAGCCACCTCATGCATATTTATCTGCATCCTACCTTTCTAGCCGGAGGTAGCTGCTATGACATGCAATGTTTAAGAAACTCATGCAAACCAAAAATTATGCTATTTACAGTACAGTTGTGCAATGCTCTTGAAGGAGTAGGGATGAAACACATAGACGTCCAAAACTTTTTATTTATTTATTATTTATTTATTATTTCAATTTATAAACCGCCCTTCTCCTTGCGGACTCAGGGCGGTGAACAGCCAGAATAAAACATGGTATACAAAAGCTAAAAACAATTAAAAATTATTAAATATTATTCGGCCGAGAATTAAAACAACCCAATTTAAAATCAATGTCAATTTAAAAACGGAGGATGGGATCAAGCTAGCCCAGCAAGATGGAACAAATGGGTTTTAAGGGCCCGACGAAAGGTCCGGAGATCTGGAATCCTGCGTATCTCCGGGGGTAGGTCATTCCAGAGGGCGGGCGCTGCCACAGAGAAGGCTCTCCCTCTGGGAGTCGCCAGCCGACACTGTCTGGCCGACGGCACCCGGAGGAGGCCCGCTCTGTGTGAGCGTACTGGCCGGTGGGAGGCTATTGGTGGCAGAAGGCGGTCCCTCAAGTCTCTTTAAAAGAGCTGTGTCTTTTCCCAGCCGTGTCTTTTCCCATGTATCTCCCTGAGCAGTTGGCACATAATCTGGGAAAAAGATCTAGCTGCTTTAAAGAACTGCAAACAGATGCTATCTATCGGAAGTCCACCTAGTCCTTGAAGTAGGGCCACAATTGGGACGGAACTTCTGTCAACTAAGCAAAGCAGTTGTTAAGTGAGTTGTGTCCAATTTCACAACCTTTTTTGTCTTGTGATTGTTAAGCGAATTTAGCTCCCTGCCATTGATTTCACTTGTTGGAAGCCAGCTGGAAAAGTCATAAATGTGGCGCGGTGGTTCAAGTGCAGTACTACTTCAGGCTATTTCTGCCGCCTGCCTGCAATTTGGCATTTCAAATCTCACCAGGCTCAAGGTTGACTCAGCCTTCCATCCTTCCGAGGTTGGGTAAAATGAGGACCCAAAATTGTTGGGGGCAATATGCGGATTCTGTAAATCGCTTAGAGAGGGCTGTAAAGTGGTATATAAGTCTAAGTGCTATTGCTATCATGTCACCCAGGATGTTGCAACCCTGATAAATACATGCTGGTTGCCAAGTACCCAAATTTTGATCCTATGACCACAGGGATGCTGCAACGGTTGCAAATATGAGGATTGTCGTAAGTCACTTTTTTCAGCACCGTCATAACTTTCAACGATTATTAAATAAATGTTTGTAAGTTAAGGACTACCCGTACCCTATCGTAAATAATACAATTCTGTTTTGGGTAAGTTGCTTAATCATAGTAAACCACTAATCAGTGTTTCTGAACACACCTCTCCAGCCATTTGAGGAGAAAGGGAGAAACCACACACATGGGCATAATTGAATATATCTACCATCTCACCATTTTAAGGTATGAGCAAACAGGCTCGTACAAATTCTGCCTTGGAAATGAATTAAGAGCTAACACAAAGTGTAGGTATAGCTGTACCATTCTAGTAACTTTTCACATACAGCCTATACTTATCTGGGCGTATTTAAACCAAGCTTTTTTAAAATTTTATTTTATTTTATTTTATTTTTTTGCTTCATGCTAAGGATAATTGCACACAAATTTCCTCCAGTCATCATTTTACTTCTTTTTCGAAATACGTGGCTGCAGTACTGTAATTGAACGTGATCCTGCTGTGTTCAAAAATATTTATGCTTTGGAGTTATTCACCAGGGGAAAATAGGAGCTAGGCAATGTTCTTACAAGCTCTCTGAATGGCCTTAAGTGGGATTACAAAACACTTAATTGCATGCCTCCTTGGAATAGCTCCCTGCCTATTATCATTCTTGCATATTAGTGTTTAAGAGTTATTTACTTATAAAAATGCCACTGCCACCTTTTCAAAATTTGCTCAGGGAACACCAAGTTAAAAAACATTACAATTAATGCTAAAGTCCTGGCAACTCCCAATCACTTCAAGAAGGGCTTCTTCCTTAAATTATGGTTTCCAAGTCAACAGAATCAAAGGAGGAACTAGACGTCAGTAGACACGGTGTCCTCATCACAAACACTTTTAGGTAGAATCCAAGACTAGAACTGAATGAATCAAACTTTCATGGCTCATAAAGCTCGTTGAATCGGTTGCACGTATGAATATGCAGAAGAAGAAGAAGAAGAAAAAGAACTCTCGTGGGAGAGTAAACAAATAAAAAAGGCTTAGCATTTCAAGGAAGGTTCTGAATTTTGATCTATACATGCCGAAAAATGTATCAGCAAGAGGAGTTTGCCATTTCAGAGGGCAGATGGAGGTTACTATTTTTAAAAGCCAGCCAACATTCAAATTCAATATAAATTATTTGATTTTTATTTTATCCCGTCTTTATAGGTAATTCTCAAGGCGGTGACCGTATCTAATACTCCTTCCATCTCCTATTTTCCCCAACAACAACTTTGTGAGGTAGACTGGGCTGAGAGACAGTGACTGGTTCAAAGTCACCCAAGCGGTCTTTCACTCCTAAGGGCAGGACTAGAACTCAAAGGGCTCCTGGTTCTAGGTCAGGACCTTAACCACTATAAAAAAATAAAGGTTCCCCTCGCACATATGTGCTAGTCGTTCCCGACTCTAGGGGACAGTGCTCATCTCCATTTCAAATCCGAAAAGCCAGCGCTGTCCAAAGACTACTCCGCGGTTATGTGGCCGGCATGACTAAACCCCAAAGTGCACGGAATGCTATTACATTCCCACCAAAGATGGTCACTATTTTTCTACTTACATTTTTTATGTGCTTTCGAACTGCTAGGCTGGCACAAACTGGGACAAGTAACGGGAGCTTACCCCGTTATGCGGCACTAGGGATTCGAACTGCTGAACTGCCGACCTTTTGACCAACAAGCTCAGCATCTTAGCCACTGAGCCACCACTGAGCCATTACTATATCAAACTGGAAATCAGTCCATCTATCCATGAATATAATTAACAAACAGTAGTGGCATTTCTCGGGGTAGTTTAGTCATTACTTTAGTCATTACTTCCACTTTAGTTCACATTTTGTCCTACAGCAGGACTGTCAAACTTGCGGCCCACAGGCCGGATGCGTCATGTGCTGGCCACACCGACGCCCAGTTTAGCAAAGGGGGGAAAGTCGCGATATGTCACGTGACGACACCATGAGAATGTGAGTTTGACATCCCTGTCCTACAGGATATACAAAAGACCCAGCCTATGTCCTAATGAAAAGAAGCACCTACCTCTTCAAGAGCCACTGAATTCAAATTCAGAGTTTGACTCATGCTGAAAAGATGTCAACTGAACACTTTCGGGTGTAGAAACACTGAGGATGTTATCTAGTTTGGGTAATAAAATGACTGCAAAAAAAAACCCAAGCTCAGAGAGCACAAAGGACCCCCACATTTTAACCCAGAGCTAAAAATAGTGGCATATACCGGGTTGGGGATTTACCCCTTAATTTCATTCCCAGGTAGGCTGGGCACAAAAAATGTATGATTTTGAATGATCTGAAGTCCTCCAAGTTTCTGAAGTTCATGTCCAATAGTTTGAATATCACACTGATGCTGGTGTAGGATGCTGAGTTGTGAACCCTTCATAAGCATCTGCATTGTCATTGCCACCTCTTCTTTAATGATTCCCCAACTATATCTGTGTAGATGAGAATGGTTTTTTTTTCCTGATATATCTGTGCTCATTCTTATCACTAGTTCATAAAAAAGGTTGGCTTGATGTTGGTTAAGGCAGTAGTGGTATTCACCCGATTCTATCCGGTTCGGGCGAATTGGTAGCGGCAGCTGCGGGAGGCTCCGCCCACCCACCCAGACATCATCATGTCTCATTTTTTACACTCTGCGCATGCGTGGAAGGCCCTGTGTGGCTGAGGAATTCTGGGAGCTGAAGTCCACATATCTTCAAATTGTCAAGATTGAGAAACATTGATTTGTGGTTCACAGAGCTGAGGAAACCCAGCTCTTTGTGGCTTAGATCAGAAGCTATAATTAAGTCATAGCTTTCTATAAAATCCAAAGTGTGTTTTTTGTAAATTTTTCCAGTTGTTGTAATAAATCTTTGCATTTTGTGTTGCCACGCCCTTCAGAGTCCCTTGTATTCACATTTTCATCAGCATAGAATAAAAAAGTTATTTTTAAAAAGCAGTTTTAAAAATCCTGGTGTTATTCAGGATATAAAAATGCATTGTTCTATCCAAAACAGCTGACACCCAATTGAAGTTTTATTTATATAATATAACAGAAATATTTCTGGTATACTGTCCTATGTGGGAGGAAAACTTTGGAAAGTAAAATCTTAACTCTAAATGCTTCTATGGGTGGGGAGAATGTGTATGTAAAAGAACAAATAAAGGACATGAAAAACTTTACTTCTTTGGCAATACTGGTCAAAAAGTCCATTTGGTCTAATTGAATCTTTCTAACCTCATCGACTTTGAGATGTATGTGCTTCGACTCCCAGAATTCCTCAGACAGCATGCTGACTTGAGAATTCTGGGAGTTGAAGTCCATGCATTTTCAAATTTCTGAGGCTGAGAAACACTGAAAATCGAGTATTTCCCACCATCTATATTTATTCCTTATTTCTGCCAAAGATCTTGCCTGATCACATTTAATTCCCTTTGTTCAACTACAAATGGCACTCTGCCAAAATAGACAATTGATATTTTTAATCTGTTCACAATGTATTTTTGCTCATTTATTTAGAAATTACAGCAGTTTCTAATATGTTGAATAATGGGCCCTCATTCTTGGAGGCTTTTATTTCTAGAGCCAAATGTTTTTTGCTTCCATAAGAACGTTTAGTGGCATTTCATACGCTGCCTTGCACAGATTTTTCCAGGCAATTAAAAACAGGCATAAAAACGTCAAATTTAAGTTTTACTCCTGTGAATTAAAATAGGATAGAGGCCTTTTTTATTACAAAATAATCCATTGAAATGCACACGGTTTCTCCTGGAACGTGTCATATTAAATCCCTTTCTCTTTTCCTTGATACAAAAACCATAAATGTTTTTGGGAACATTCTGCCTTTCAATTTTACTGTATAGGTAGTCCTCGACTTACGATCACAATTGAGCCCAAAATTTCTGTTGCTAAGTGAGCCATTTGTTAAATGAGTATTGCCCCATTTTATGACAGTTGTTAAGTGAATCTGGCTTCCCCATTGACTCTGATTGTCAGAAGACTGCAAAAGGTGATCACATGACCCCGGGACACTGCAACCGTCATAAATATGAATCAGTTGCCAAGTGTCTGAATTTTGATCATGGGACCATGGGGATACTGCAATGGTCAAAAGTGTGAAAAATGGCCGTAACTTTTTTTCAGTGCCGTTATAAGTTCGAACGGTCAGTAAACGAACTGTTGTAAGTCAAGGACTACCTATATTTATGCTTAGGCACTGTGATGATCACTTGCACTCTGTAACCCCTCCATAAGAAAACCTGGCAGAAAAACTGTTTCTTGGAAAACTTCCTTTTTTAAAAAACAAGCTTTCACAGTGCAATGCTTGTGTTGTTTTTCTCATTTGCTCTTTCAGGGTTTTCGGTATTGGTAATCCTCTCATTATTTTCTCCCCTGCTGTTTTCTGTTTCATATTTCATGTTTCTGTTCTGAGAAGCTTTAAAAACATTTGTAGAAATAAGTAAAAACGCCACAGTTTTGAAGCTCGGGAGAAGTCTGCTCGCATCCCATTTGCAAGGAGGAGAAAAGAAAAAAAATACTGCAGTACAAGTTTGTCAGGAGGGTTTTTAAGGCCATGACCTCTTGAGGAAGCAAAAGACATTTTTTTACCTATTATTCAGGAGAAAGTTAATCTTTATGACCCTATCTAAATCAGAAAAGCAAACAAGAGGCTTTCTCGGCAAGTCTTCCCATTCATCTTTTCCTAACCAGGAAGTGACTTTTTGTTCAAGATGAAGTCTGTCTCTTTTGAGTCATTCAGAAGAGAGAGAGCGTTCAGGCTTATAGAAATATTTCATTTTTACTTTTTCTTCTGCAGCTACAAATGCATTTACAGCAATGTTTTTCAACTTGGCAAATTAAGATGAGTAGACCTCAATTCTCGGAATTCCAAGTTCAGATATCTTGAAGTTACCCAGTTTGACCAACACTGATTCAACTTAAATATCCTGCTGATAAAAGCAGAGGTGGAAAAAAAAAACAGTCAAGTTTCTAGTTCTTATGACTAAAAATGGCCCGATCAAGAAGGATTATGAATCATGCCTTATCATTACAAATATATGCTTCTCCTTTTCTCTTCCCGTCTTCCAATTTTGAATCCCATTTTCAATTTCAGTCAACACCACATTGTTGTTTCATGTAAACCACTGTTTATCCCAACAATCCAAATTTACCTAAGACATAGGTTGCTAGTTTGAACTCTCTGGGGGTTGGCTCCCTGCAGTTTTCTTGGCAAGATTTCAAAGGTGGTTTGTCATTGCCTCCTTCAGATGACAGAGAGAGACTGACTGGCCCAAGGTGGCTTTTGCCTAAAGTTTAGAACTCATGACCCCCTGGTTCCTAGCTGGATGCCTTAATCACACCATCAAACTGGCTTTCAACATGAACATACCAGAATTAAAATTCACAGTTCAAAGACAAAATAGTTCAGAGAAAAACTGAACTGTGGCTACTTGAAAAGACAAACAGGTTACAAAACATTGAGAATCAAGAATTCCTAAGATTCAGTCTGGCTGAATTAAAAACGACTTAAATACTTTAGCTAAATAGAACCAATGGTTGGCTCACATATTGTATCAAACCATGGCTTATTTAACTGTGGTTAACTGGCTCAGTTTATACAAAATTCTAAGGCAATTTTTTTTTAACCTCGGCCACTTTGATGGATGGACCCTCACTCCCAGAATTCCCCTGCCAGAATGGGAAAATGTTCAAACACTGTTCTAAGATATAAACCATAATTTACAAACTGCAATGGCTTGGTTTGCATAAGCCATAATTTTACTGTTGTCATATTGATGTATTCCCGTTCCCTTTTCCATTGTTTATTTTATTGTTCTATGATTTTACTTCTGTTTTGTTTACACTCTTTATATTGTTGTAAGCTGATTACGGTAGCCCCATGGTGAGATAGGTAGCAGATAAATAAATAATAAACTAAAGCAAAGCAAATCAGAAACCCATTATGGCTTAGCACAATCTACGAACTAAACTATCACAACTTGCTTAATAAATAATGGTTTAAAATCCCATTATTTTATTTATTTATTTATTTATTAAATTTTTATACCGTCCTTCTCCCAAAGGACTCAGGGCGGTGTACAGCCATAATAAAACAACATACAAACACAAAATTTAAAAACAATTTAAAAGCAAATTAAATATATTGTGGCCCCACAATTAAAAAACCCAATAATTAAAATATCCCATCCAAATTTCTCATTAAGCCAGGCCAGCCTGTTGGAATAGTAGGGTCTTAAGGGCACGGTGGAAGGTACGCAGGTCGGGGACCATTCGTATCCCTGGGGGCAGTTCATTCCAAAAGGCGGGTGCCCCCACAGAGAAGTCTCTCCCCCTGGGGATTGCCAGTCGACATTGTTTGGCCGACGGCACCCTAAGGAGTCCCTCTCTGTGAGAGCGTGTTAATTGGTGGGAGGCCATCGATGGCAGAAGGCGATCCTGTAAGTATCCGGGTCCTAATTAAAGATTGCATGTAAATAATTTTAATACTATAGACATTTTAACTACATTGGGCAGATTTATTTAAGAATGCACTGGCCACTTTACTAAAACCATTCTCACATGCTATTGTACACATAATGCAAACAGCCCACTTCACGTTTTCCCATGGTCCTCCATGAGATCTGCTTCCTTGTCAAATCAGGGGAAAGCTGTTAGAAAAAAAAATAATAATCAGAAAATGCTTTATCCTAATCTGCCCAGGGATATGGATTTAAAATCGAAATGGAAACTGGAGGCTAAAATATATGGTTGCAGGAATTCAGTAGTCTCGTGAATAGAAGGACTAGTATAGAGGTGAGGTGAGGTGATAGCAATGTTCCAATATTTGAGAGGCTGTCACAAAGAAGAAGGCATCAACCTATTCTCCCAAAGCACCAGAAGGCAAGACAAGAAACTAAACAAGGAGAGAAACAACGAGGCTGGATAGCTCAGCAGACTAAAAGCATTGTGATTAACACCAGCTGCCTGCAATTACTGTAAGTTCGAACCTCACCAGGCTCAAAGTTGATTCAGCCTTTCATCCTTTCTAAGGTAGGTAAATTGAGGACCAAGTTTGAGGGGGCAATAAGCTGACTTTGTATAAATATACAAAAGTATGAAAGCTATTGCTTAGCACATTGTAAGCCGCCCTGAATCTCCTGAGAAGGGCGGCATATAAATCAAATTTAAAAAAACAAATTTAGAACTAAGGAGAAATTTCCTAACAGTGAAAACAATTAATCAGTGGAATGGTTTGTTTTCAGAAGTTGTGGGTGCTCCATCACTGGAGGCTTTTAAGAAGAGACTGGACAGCTTCTTGTCTGGAATGGAATGGAATGGAATGGAATGGAATGGAATGGAATGGAATGGAATGGAATGGAATGGAATGGAATAGAATAGAATAGAATAGAATAGAATAGAATAGAATAGAATAGAATAGAATAGAATAGAATAGAATAGAATAGAATAGAATAGAATAGAATTCTTTATTGGCCAAGTGTGATTGGACACACAAGGAATTTGTCTTGGTGCATACGCTCTCAGTGTACATAAAAGAAAAGATATATTTGTCAAGAATCATAAGGTACAACACTTAATGATAGTCGTAGGGTACAAATAAGCAATCAAATCATATTAGGAAACAGTCAGTATAAATCGTAAGGATACCAGCAGCAAGGTTACAGTCATACAGTCATAAGTGGGAGGAGATGGTTTCCTGCTTCAGCAGAGGGTTGGACTAGAAGACCTCCAAGGTCCCTTCCAACTGTTATTCTGTTATGGCTGCTGAAATACTTGAAATCCCATTCTGCCCATCTTGGGGACATTTTGGGGATCAGGCCCTACTAAAGCCAGCATTTCCGATTTGTAATCCAGACACATCCAGGAAACAGCTAATTAATGTGAAAAGCAGAGTATTCGGCCTCTTTCACTGTAGCAATTGCATGCTCTGAGGATTTGGGCTGCCTATGATTCATGACTGGCGATCAATCATATAAATGCTTCCATTTTAATTAAGCTCAAATGCAAATTAAATCAAACCCAATATAGTTTCTGTCCTACACCCCACTCCCTTCTTCCCACTGTGTTTTAGATTGGGTCCCCTGGCATTGGCACAGGAAGTAGAGCCCTGGGCTTTAAAAAGCTGTGCACCCCTGGTGTAGTGTGACATCTGAGTCCAAGCATTGGAATGCTGGTTTAGCTTGTGAGATTAAACACTTTTCTTAGAACACCTGTAATATTTAATCACAACAGCAGGAGAGTGGAGAACAGCACAATCATAATTAATTAAGCATTGTTCCTGTAACACAGAAGTAAATAATTGGGAAGAAATGAAAATCACTTCTTTCTTTCTCCAAATCCAGAGGCCAAAATTAAATGAATTCAGCACATTGGCACAATTGTACCTTAAGTATTTTGTTGACGTATTAATGCTGATCTTTGCACCAGTCTTCCCATTATCAATTTTCAACTGAAGCAATGACTCACAGAAAATATCTAATGTAAAATAACTGCTGTCCTGAACACAGAAAAGGAGTGGATGAAGAAAAAAATAAAACCCAGATAATTCCCTGGTCCAAAATTTGTTTGATTACACACAGAAAACCTTTTTATAAAAAAGAAAAAAGAAAGAAAGAAAAAAGATAGGATATATTTAAAGTTGCATTGTCTGCACATTCTTAAAAGCTGATCTAGAACTTTTAAGGATCCTGGTAAACAGTAAAACTGTTCAAAAGACACTGAACTTTCCGGAACAGAGGTATTGTAATACCAAACTCACCAACCTGAACCAAGGAAAGAGAGGCAATCTTATCTTTGCCAGCAATTGAGTATTTTATAAAGCAGCCTGCCTCAGCTTTTTCTACATAAATAAAACAAGTCAGCTTAGTGAACCCTATAGGGTGCTAAACAGGTTACAAGAACATGTATCATCAAGTGAGGTTTAGTTTGGGTTTAATGTGTTGCATGAAGCCACTCACTGTGGTTTGCAAAACATAGTTTATGAATTAGGGCAAAGAGGCTAAGCTTGTAAATCAAAAGGTCGGCAGTTCAGTGGTATGAATCCCTAGTGGTGTGTAATGGGGTGAGCTACCATTACTTGTCCCAGCTTCTGCCAACCTAGCAGTTCGAAAGCATGTAAAAAATGCAAGTAGAAGAAATAGGGACCACCTTTGGTGGGAAGGTAACAGCGTTCCGTGCACTTTTGGCATTTAGTCAAGCCGGCCACATGACCACCGAGACGTCTTCAGACCACGCTAGCTCTTCGGCTTTGAAACGGAGATGAGTACCGCCCCCTAGAGGCGGGAACGACTAGCACATATGTGCGAGGAGAACCTTTACCTTTTTATATATGACTATAATATGAATATATATGACTTATATATGAATATAAGTTCCAATGCTCCTCTGAACATAGGGCTCTATTTATGTATTCAATTTTTATCCTGCCTTCATTTCTTTATAAGTAACTTAAAGCAGTGAACCTACAGAATACGTCTTGCTATTTTCCCCACAACAATTGCAAGATGGGTTGGCTGAGGGAGAGTGACTGGGCCGAAGTCATTCAGCCAGTTTTCATGGCTAAGGCAGGACTAGAACTCAGTCTCCTTGTTTCTAAATTAGCACCTTAATCACTACACCATACTGGCTTCTCTATGCCATTTTGAAGCAGGAAAAGTACCCCAAGAAAGTCCAGCTGCCTTTTGGAAAAGCACCTTAGCAACAACCATAAATGATTGAGAATCTCTATGGATAACAGCAAGACAGCAACGGTTATTGTGGGTAATCTTTAAACTGTGTTTAAGAGTATATTTTTAAAAATGAGAGAGATTTTAGAAAGGAGAGCTAAGTATGGACAGGAAGCTGAATTAACCTTTAGACCAGCAAGCCAGAACCCTGGAAAATCAATCATGGAAAAGTAACTGGCAAACTGAAGCCTTAATCAAGTCTTTCAATGGCACGGCAACATTTTGGGGCAGCCGATTACCTCTTGCAATAAAAACACCAATGCAAATGTGGTATCTTGACTGGTTGCTAAATCCAGGGACTAAACACAGATAAACAACAGAAACAGGTTTCTCTGCCAGGCACAAGGATGTCTGTCATTGTCAGAAGGCATCTGCCAGCCATCAAGACTGTAACTCCTTATCTTCCTAAGAATGAGAAGAAATCTGTGATTTCTTAGGGCTTAGGGCCCGGATATTTATGGGACCGCCTTCTGCTACCAGTAGCCTCCCACCGACCAATGTGCTCCCACAGAGAGGGGCTCCTCAGGGTGCCATCGGCAAAACAATGTAGGCTGGCAACCCCCAGGGGGAGGGCCTTCTCTGTGGGGGCACCTGCCCTCTGGAATAAACTACCCCCTTGGATACGCATGATTTCCGATCTCCGTACCTTTCGCCGGGCCCGTTAAGACCCTGTTATTCCAGCAGGCTGGCCTGGCTGAATAAAATAAAATTTGGACGGGTCATTCTAAAGTATGGGTTTTAATGAAGAGAGCCAAATTTGTTTATTTCAGTTTTAATTGGGTTTTAAATGTTGTATGGCGTACTGTTTTATCATGGCTGTACACCGCCCTGAGTCCTTCGGGAGAAGGGCGGTATATAAATCTAATAAACTAACTAACTAACTAACTAACTAACTAACTAACTAACTAACTAACTAACTAACTAACTAACTAACTAACTAACTGTGATGCAAGGGAAGCCTGTGCCTGCCACACAGCTGGTCACTTATTTTCTTTTTCCACACGACAATATGCTGCCATTGCAACTTCTCTAAAATACTGCCCGCGATTCATGAGAGAGACAATGGGAATCTTTGTTGCTTCTGTGGGGAAAAATATGGAATGAAAGCCCTGGGTGAATAACAAAGCCGCTTTTTTTTTTTAAAAAAAAGAATTGTCTTCAACACATGACAGCGGGTTGCCCAAGTTCTGCCAAAATTTGCAACACAACTGTCGTTCTTGGGTGGTCTCCTGGACCATCCGTTTTCTCTGGTGTGCTTGGAGGTGTGCCACAGTCTGGTCGGCAATCAAGTTCAAATTGTAAAAAATGGATAAAAAGAGAAAAACGGAGCTGAGGAAAAAAAGAAAAACAGAGAAGGTTGGCTTTTTCTGGGACTCCTGACCAGTGGTGGGTTTCAAAAAATTTTTACTACCAGTTCTGTGGCTGTGGCTTGGTGGGTGTGGCAGGGGAAGGATACTGTAAAATGTCCATTCCCACCCCACTCAGGGGAAGGTTACTGCAAGATCCCCATTCCTTCCCCAATCCGGTGGAAGGTTACTGCAAAATCCCCATTCCCTCCTGATCAGCTGGTACTTGGGAGGCAGAGAATAGATGGGGGCGGGGCTAGTCAGAATTTTTACTACCAGTTCTCTGAACTACTCAAAATTTCCGCTACTGGTTCTCCAGAACTGGTCAGAACCTGCTGAAACCCATCTCTGCTCCTGACCATCTATTGTGATGTGATCAAAATTCAGGCGCTTAGTAACTGACTTGTATTTATGATAGTTGTGGTGTCCCGGGAGGGCGGGGTGTGTGTGTGTCATGGGATCCCCTTTTTTGCAACCTTCGGACAAGCAAAGTCGATGGGGAAACCAGATTCATTTAACAACCATGTTACTAATTTAACAACTGCAGTGATTCACTTAAGAAATATAGCAAGACAGGCTATAATTGAGGCAAAATTCACCTTACAGTTGTCTCACTTAGCAACAGAAAATTGTGGTTGTAAATTGAGGGCTATCAGTACAGTAAAATTGAAAGGCAGAATATTCCCAAACACTGCACTAGCGCTGATGATGTTACCTAGTTTGGGTAATGGAATGTCTCCAAGAAAACCACCAAGCTCAGAGAGCACCAAGGACCCCTCATTTCAATCCTGAGCTACAAATATTCTCCTTCATTAAAATCAGATTTGGAGTTACCTCATCCAACAAAGTTAACCACTGTAACTTTGGGGAGACATGATAGCAGTCTTCCAATATCTCAGGGGTTGCCACAAAGAAGAGGGAGTCAATCTATTCTCCAAAGCACCTGAAGGTAGAACAAGAAGCAATGGGTGGAAACTAATCGAGGAAAGAAGCAATTTAGAACTAAGGAGAAATTTCCTGACAGTTAGAACAATTAATCTGTGGAACAACTTGCCTCCAGAAGCTGTGAATGCTCCAACACTGGAAGTTTTTAAGAAGAGGTTGGATAACCATTTGTTTGAAGTGGTGTAAGGTTTCCTGCCTAAGCAGGGGGTTGGACTAGAAGTCCTCCAAGGTCTCTTACAACTCTGTTATTCTATACATCTTCTAATTTACCGTGTTTGGTCTGTTGTCACAAATCAGAACCTTGTAACCTTTTAACAAAAGTTAATCTCCACAATCAAAGCCCCCTTATCATAGCTGCTACTGGCCAGGAATGTTGAGGATTGTAGTCTCAACACCCATAAAGTTGGTCCCTTCGACATCAAAGTGTTTTCCCTCTGGCCCTTTTCTTAATCTCCAGCCCGATTAAAGTCTGCAATCTTCTGCAGAACTTCAGTCTCTTGCTTACTTTGGAGAAATATTTCATGGGCTTCTCTAATAGAGGTACTGCCGGATGATAGGTTTTAGATTAGACCTGGTGCCCTAGAGACCCCACCGCTTCCCTTGTTTACTTTTACTTTGCTCCTATTAAGAAGGAAATGCTGAGGTTTCAAACATGTAATTGATGGAATAAACTCTTCTTTCTTTAGAAAAAGACCATCCGGGCGTTTGTGTTATTTAGGACATCAACAAACAGCATCATCAACAAGATTATGACAGGTCTTTATTCCCACTGGGTTGTTTTCTAGCGCTAGCACTGCACTGCAAACCCAGTTCATAAAAAAATGAAATTTAGCAATTCTTTAATTATCTCTTATTTACCTTGTTTCTAATCCGTTAAAGCTATTTAAAAGAAGAAGAAGAAGAATTTGAAAGAACACAGAGATTGCACAGGAAAGTGAAACTAATTTAAGGGTAATCTATAATACCAATTAACAGCTAATTTTACAGTGACTGTCAATGTCTGGACTGACAAACTGAATGGATGTGCTAAAAACGGAGATGGTTTTTTTCTTCCTGAGGTCGGCTTAGACTTTTATGTGAGCCTGGCTTTTATGAAAAATAAATCATTTTGACTTAAACGACCTCAACTGCAGAAACTGTGGTTTATTTAATGAACCAGACAAGTAACACTAGTGGCAAGGGTGTCAAATTCGATTTCACAGAGGGCTGCATCAGGATTGTGTTTGATCTTGCGGGGGGGGGGGGGAGGAGGGGGGCGTGGCTACAGTGGGGGTGGCCAGCTTAATGTCACTTGTGTCAGGGGTGCCTGTGCTGTCCCAAGCGCTCTGCCAGTGAAAACGGGCTCCTGCAACCCTCTACCAGCAAAAATGGACCTTGGGAGGGCTGTCCAGCATAGGCACTGCGGGCCGGTCCTTCGCTGTCTCCAGAGTGGCCCCACGGGCCAGATCTATACACCCCGCAGGCCGGATCTGGCCCACGGGCCTTGAGTTTAACATCTCTGCACTAGTCCTACTCGCACTTACAATTGTTGCAGCATCCCCATCGTCACATGATCAAAATTTGGGCACTTGGCATGTATTTACTGAAGTTGCATCCTGGGGTCACATGATCGCCATTTGTGACCTTTCGATAAGAAAAGTCAACAAGGGAGCTGGATTTGCTTAGTGACTGCATGATTCACTTAACAACTGCAATGACTGGCCTAACAATTGTGGCAAAAAAAGGTCGTAAAATTGAGCACTTAACAACTGCCTTGCTTAGCAACAGAAATTCCAGTCTCACTCATAGCAATAGCACTTATATTCTGCTTCACAGTGCTTTACAGCCCTCTCTAAGCAGTTTATAGAGTCGACATATTGCCCCCAACAATCTGGGTCCTCATTTTACTGACCTCGGAAGGATGGAAGGCTGAGTCAACCTCGAGCCTGGTGAGATTCGAACTGCCAAATTGGAGTCAGCCGGCAGTAAGCAGAAATAACCTGCAGTACTGCATTCTAACCACTGAGCCACTGCGGCTCAATCATGGTGGTACGCCGAGGACTAGCTGACATTAGGTAAACCATGGCTTAATCTGAGTTTAAGAGTGCGATCCATGCAAACTTTCTGATTTTAAATACTAACTTCTGTAGGCATCCTGGCTTGTACAATACATTAGAATGCTGTCTTGCAAATTACACTTATCCAAGTAAGTGGACATTGCTATATATTGGGGTAATGAATCCCAATAGTTTTGGGATTAATTATATGCACGTTAATTATATGCTCTGAGGAAGATTATGTTCTTTTGCCAGGTCAACATTAGATGAATCTCATCCTAGTAATCAAGGAAGAGGAACAGATACTTCTTATCCTTAGCATAATTTACTTAAGAGCCTTTGGTGAGAAATTTTGATCAGGGGCCCATGCTTGCTCAGAAGACAACCAAACATTCAATACAATGGAGAAACCTACAGACTTTTTAAAGCTTCTTCGTTGCTTTGTGACATTTTGGTTGATATTAATAAAAGCAATAATGTACTCTGGAATTGCAGTAATTTATTTATTATTTATTATTTATTATTTATTAATCGAATTTCTATACCGCCCTTCTCCTTCCGGACTCAGGGCGGTGAACAGCCAATTTAAAACCAATAACAATACAGTGAGTTAAAATGTACTAAAAGTCCATATAAATTTAGGCTGAAAATATATCGAATAAAACATTTAAAACTCTAAAAATTTAAATAATTTAAAATAATTTAAAATTTAAAATATTTAAAAATAGGAGGGATCAGGCAAGTCCGGCAAGTTGGAAGAAATGAGTCTTCAACGCCCGACGAAAGGTCCGGAGGTCAGCAATAGTTCTCAGATCTGGAGGGAGATCGTTCCAGAGGGTGGGGGCTACCACAGAGAATGCTCTCCCCCTGGGGGTCGCCAGCCGGCACTGTCTGGCTGACGGCACCCTGAGGAGGCCCTCTCTGTGGGAGCGAACCGGCCGGTGGGAGGCAATAGGTGGCAGAAGGCGGTCCCGTAAGTACCCTGGTCCTAAGCCATGGAGCGCTTTAAAGGTGATTACCAACACCTTGAAACGCACCCGGAAATCAACCGGCAACCAATGCAGCTCACGCAGGAGGGGTGTCACATGGGAGCGCCCTGTCGCTCCCATAATCCCCCGCGCGGCCGCATTCTGTACCAGCTGAAGCCTCCGGATGCATCCCAAGGGGAGCCCCATGTAGAGAGCATTACAGTAGTCCAAGCGAGACGTGACGAGCGCCTGAGTGACTGTGCGCAGGGAGTCCCGATCTAGAAAGGGGCGCAACTGGCGTATCAGGCGGACCTGATAGAAAGCCCCCCTGGCCACAGCTGTCGTATGATCCTCTAATGACAGCCGTGGATCCAGGAGGACGCCCAAGTTGCGCACCCTTTCCGTGGGGGCCAATGATTCGCCCCCAATAACCAGCGATGGAGTCAGCTGGCTATATCGGGACGCCGGCAGCCACAGCCACTCGGTCTTGGAGGGGTTGAGTCGAAGCCTGTTTCTCCCCATCCAGACCCGCACAGCTTCAAGGCACTGGGACATCACTTCCACGGCATCGTTGGGGTGGTCCGGGGTGGAAATGTACAGCTGAGTGTCATCAGCGTACTGATGGAATTCCACCCCAAAACCACGGATGATCTCACCCAGCGGCTTTACATAGATGTTGAACAGAAGGGGCGAGAGGACCGACCCTTGTGGCACCCCACATACTAGGCGCCTCGGGGTCGACCGCTGCCCCCCTGTCAACACCGATTGCGACCGGTCGGAGAGGTAGGAGGAGAACCACCGTAGAACGGTGCCCCCCACCCCCAGTCCCTCCAACCGGCGCAACATGATACCATGGTCGATGGTATCAAAAGCCGCTGAGAGGTCTAACAGCACCAGGATAGAGGAGTACCCCCTACCCCGGGCCCTCCAGAGATCATCCACCAACGCGACCAATGCCGTTTCGGTGCTGTAACCAGACCTGAAGCCGGACTGGAGCGGGTCTAAATAGACAGCTTCATCCAGGTACCGGGGGAGCTGCCGCGCCACCACACTCTCAACAACCTTCGCTAGAAAGGGAAGGTTGGAGACAGGACGATAATTTACCAAAGCAGCCGGGTCCAGGGAGGGCTTCTTGAGGAGGGGCCTCACCACTGCCTCCTTCAAGGCAAGCGGAAGGACACCCTCACTCAAAGAAGCATTTATAATCTCCTGGAGCCAGCCTCGTGTAACCTCCCGGGAGGCCAGCACCAACCAGGAGGGACACGGGTCCAATAAACATGTGGTAGCGTTCAGTCTACCCAGGATCCTGTCCACGTCCTCGGAAGCCACAGGATCGAACTCAGCCCAGATAACACTCTCAAGACTGGGCTCAGTCACCTCGCCCGAACTAACCCAGTCAGTGGCCAGCTCATCCCGAATCTGAGTTATTTTGTCATCCAGATATTGAACAAAGTCCTCAGCACGTCCCTGCAAGGGATCCTCCCGCGCTCCCAGATGAAGAAGGGAGCGGGTCACCCTAAACAGGGCGGCTGGGCGGTTATCTGATGACGCAATAAGAGTGGCGAAATAATTAGATTTCGCCGCTTTTATTGCCACTAAGTAAGTCTTAATATGAGCTCTTACTAGTGTCAAGTCAGATTCAGAGCGACTAGCCCTCCAACCACTCTCTAGGCGTCTTTTCCGGCGCTTCATCTCCCTCAGCTCCTCGGTGAACCAAGGAGATAAGTGAGTTCGGCGCCGGGTCAGAGGCCGCAAAGGCGCGACCCGGTCCAAGGCCCCACCGGCTGCCCTATCCCAGGCAGCCACCAGGTCCTCAGTCGAGCCGCGTGTCAGTGTCTCAGGAAATGGCCCAAGCTCCGTCTGGAACCTATCAGGATCCATCAGGCGCCTGGGGCGGAACCACCTAATTGGTTCCGCCTCCCTGCGATGAGGTGTGACGGTCAGAAAGTCGAGACGAAGGAGCGAGTGGTCAGTCCATGACAAGGGTTCAATACCTATATCCCCAATCTCATGACCACTCAACCACTGACCAGAGACAAAAACTAAGTCCAGGGTGTGTCCACCAATGTGAGTCGGGCCCTGAATTACCTGGGTCAGGTCCATGGCCGTCATGGAAGCCATGAACTCCCGAGCCAACTCAGATGTTTCACCGATAGATGGCAGGTTGAAATCCCCCATGACTATAAGCTTGGGGGTATCAACCGCCACCTCGGCTATAACATTGAGAAGCTCGGACAGGGTCGTTGCCACGTGGCAGGGAGCCAGGTACGTGACTAACAGACCCATCTGCCCACCAGGGCCCCATCTCACAAAGGCGGACTCACACCCGGCTATCTGAGGTACAGTGGCCTCCCTCGGACCCAGGCCTTCCTTAATAATGACCGCCACTCCCCCACCCCTGCCCTGGGCTCTCGGCTGGTGGAATGCAAGGAAACCCGGTGGACACATCTCCACGAGGGGAACCCCCCCCTCGTGGCCCAACCAGGTCTCAGTAATGCCAGCCAGGTCCGCACCCCCCTCTTCAAGAAGATCACATATGAGGGGGGCCTTATTTACCACGGACCTCGCATTGCACAACAACAGCCGGAGCCCCGGGTCCTGAGACTCCAAACAACCCGGGGAACAGGAATAGCTCCGGGGACCGGGGCGCGCAATCGCTCGAAGACAGCGAGTGCGTGCCCCCAACACATGATATGGTCCCCTGCTCTCGCCATATCTGCCCCTCCCACATAATGTAGTAATCACACCACCCTCAACAGAGGGCTCGTTAAGAGCCCCCTTGCCTCCAGAAACTGAGCCCCCCGTGGCATCAAAGACTGTCGGGCCTGTCCCTTTCCCCCCCGGGTTTCCCCCCAAACCCACACTCTCCCCCATCCCAGAACCCCCTAAAACACCCCTTAAAAAGTCCTTAAAAAACCCCTCAATCCCCTCTTCGCGACATGCCACCTCTCGGGGTCCCAAAACCCGTCATTAAGGTAGGCCCTCGATAGTGTGGAGGGCCAAACCCGCGAGAGGGGGGACTCTCGCAGGGCAAGAAGCGTCGACCTAGGAAGCATCCAACAGAAGTGGGCCAGAAAATAGTGGCATGGCAAAGGTCCATGGTCATAGTTCGGATAATGTCCTGAAGCAGGAACCAGATCAGTCAGGAGAAAAACGCCACTACCCTCTCACGGTAGCGGCCAAAGAGTCTCCGCATTCTGTCTCAAGAGAGGGAATGTCCAGACCACCCTCTCACGGTGGTCCAATCAGCAGGCGCGTTGGAAAGTCCAAGGCCACTCTCTCACCGTGGCCCGGCGAATTCATCCTGCGATGTGACACCCCCTCAAGATGGAAATATCAGAATCGGCTCCACAGGTCCTCCCATGAGCTGGTCTGTCTTCTGATGGCCAGCCAGCGGATGGTGGAATATTGCTAAAAAGATGGTAAAAAGGCCAGGAGTCCAGGCACAGGCAGCTGATGGAGAAACAGCATGGTTTAAAGGGCCAACGGAGGACAACTCGCAGAAGGATGGAATGCTGCTAGAAAAGGCTAAGGGAAGCCGAAGTCCAGGCCCAAATAACTGATGAATAGGCCTAGGTTAGGGGGCCAGCGGAAGACAAGCGGGATGGGGGGGGATGCTGAGGTCTTCCCCGCATCTACCAGCGCCCTCAGGCCACCGCCAGCTGCCAACGCCCTCTCACCGCCGTCGCCGCTCGCCACTCGGTCCTCCATGTTCCCTGCCGCGCCATCTTTCGCAGCGCCGCCCAGCTGTTTTTGGGCGGCGGGAACCCCCGGAGGCCTACTAGGGCCTACTGGGGCCTGCTGAGGGCTTCGCAGCGGCTGCCCTCTCACTGCAGCCGCCGCTAGCCCCTCGCCGCCATTCTAATCCGTTTCGCCACTCTGCGCCGCTCCGCGCCGCTCCCCCATCGCGCCGCCATCTCCGCCGCGCCTCTCAGCTGTTCAGAGGCCCGGGAACGGCGAGAGCGGCAGGGGGCCTTTACAGACACGCTGGCGGGCTACAAACCCACCAGCGTGTTGGCAGAGTGCTCCGCTGGCTGGGCGGGGGGTCGCCGATGTTCCGCAACCCCCCCGGACCCTCTAAGCCAGCCAGACGACCCATCATCAAAACGGAGCCCTAGGTGTAGATCGCCATCTTGGGCGGAAATTATTAAAACATTGAAAAATGAAGAGCAGAGCTACATATCATGGGGGAAAAAAACCTCTCAGCAATGAGGAAACATGCCACAAATTAAATTGGGAAAATAGAGAAGAAATGTGGCCATGGGGTTAACCTATTTTTCAAAACCAACAAGAATCCTAAATTTATATCAAAAGCCAGTTTCAGATCCATCAAATGGAATAAATAAAAAAGGATAGATTATACCCCACATGTCACTGTCATTTGAATACTGCTAGCCCACTTCTCCACAACTTGGGTCTCATTTGGTGTATCAGACCACAATTCCCATTATCCCCAGCTGGAATGGATTCCAAATGGAAGAAACACAAGGATGGATAAAACTCAGTTAAATTCTCTCTCCTTCATAGATCTTAAAATGTCTTTATCTTACACTATTGTATCCCTGAGTTGCTTCTGACTGGGCGGAAAATATAGTCAAAATGTTTGAATGCAGGTGATATTTATATTTTATAAGTGCATGTAATTCTAATCTGTTTCAGGTTTAGCAAAACTGAATCACTTCTTGCTCCAGGCTTTTCTTTGCTCTTTAATGGATTATTTACTAACGTTAGAAAATAGGTCCATTGAGTTGAAGATATTTAAACAGAAAACCAATTAACGCAAAACAACCACTGTCTTTGAAGTACCATTCAGAGAAAGAAAGGAAAAAAGAAAGTGATTCAAGTGAGAGGTGAAATCCAGCAGGTCCTGACAGGTTCTGGAGAACCGGTAGGGGAAATTCATCCTCCTAATCATCTTTATTGCTCTTCTCTGCACTCTTTCCAGAGTCTCAACATCTTTTTTTATGTCATGCTAAGCAACACTGGATGCAGTATTCCAAGTGTGGTCTTAGCAAGGCATTATCAAGCGTTACTAAGGCTTCACATGATCTTGATATTAAAAAAGTGAAAGGTTTCTCTGTTAATGCAGTCTAGGACTGCATGGCGGAGGGAAAGCCATTTCATCAACTGACAAGTGACATTAATCTCCATTTGTGGAATGACAATTGCACCATATGGATCAAATGGCCCTCTGCATTCTTAACAAAAAGTAACAAATGTAATTTTTGCCGTGCCTGAAGTCCATGAGATGTCCTCCTTCCCGTCTTCCTTTTCAGGCACCTGTATCCACCTGCCTGTCTTAAAAATCAAGAGTTGGACCAGAAGTTCTTTCACATGGAATCCAATTGTTTGCTTTGTGCAACAGCTGAGGTTTTTCACTGAATTATTGCCTGATGAAAGAGGCTGAAAATGCCCTTGAAGAACTTACATTTCCACAATTTTCTTGCCTTCAGCAAATCTTCTTCCATCACCTTGTTAGCAAAAACTAGGAAGATGCAAAGAATTCTGGTATGTGCTGTTTGGGCTGGCGTGAGCAAACTTCCAGCTGGTGGCATGTATTTTGTGTTTTTATTAGAATCCTAAAGTCTATCAAAGGAAGCCAAATGGGAGAAATGCTATAAACAGAGCAAGTTTCTGCCTTTTGTTCCTGTAGAAATAATTATCATAATAGTAATTTTTAAAAAGATACTGGCTGTTGCCTCTGGAATAGAAATCAACACTTATCTTTGGAACTTTTTCAGTTTTCTAGGGGCAGGATCCTTGAATAGCATTATTAGTTAGCAGTGAGCAGAGAAATTCTCTTAAATTCTTTTTTCAATTCCATTTTAATTTGGATTGATAAAAAGCAGAAAAACCACGGAGATATTCTCCTCAGGGGTAGAATGGGAAATTCTTGCTAAGAAGTCTCTCTCTCTCTCTCTCTCTCTCTCTCTCTCTCTCTCTCAGCTCAACCCATCTCACAGGATTGTTGTGGAAAAAACAGGAGGAAGGAGTACTAGGTATGTTTTCTGCCTTGAGTTATTTGTAAAAATATTTGTAAAAATAAGTCCCCAACTTACAACCTCAACTGAGAGCAGAATTCCTGCTGCTAAGCAAGGCAGTTGTTAAGGGAGTCGTGTCTGATTTTATGACCTTTATTGCCACAGTTCTTAAGGGAAATGCTACAATTGTTAAGTGAATCACGAGGTCGTTAAACAAACCCTGCTTTCCCCACTGACCTCAGAAGCTGGTGGGAAGTTTGCAAATAGCAATCACATGACTCCAGGATATTGCAACCATTGTAAATAGAATTCATTGTAAACAGTGAATTCTGTTCACGTGACTGTGGAGATACTACAATGGACATAACTGCAAGGTCCAGTCATGAGGCACTTTTTTCAGTGCCACTACGACTTCAAACAGTCACTAAACGAACGGTTTCAAGTTGAAGGATGCCTATAGGTTGGGGTGGGCTGCTGGAGGTTTGCAGGAGTTCGGGAGAACCTCTAGCTAAGATTCTGTGCAGTTCAGAGAACCCTCAAATCCCATTCCTGGCTGAACCCCCAAATCCCACCCCGCCCTGACCCTCCCAGGAGTCCACACATGGCACATTTTGGATGCAGGTAAGTGCAGGGCAAACGCGGAGGCTTGGGGAGGGAGAAAAACGGGCCTACTGAAAGTTCAGGAAGGCCTGTTTCCAGCCTCCAGAGGGCCGCTGGAGCCTGGGGAGGATGTTTTTGCCCTCCTGGAGGCTCGAGGAAATCCTCCAGAGCCCGGGGAGGGCAAAAACATCCCCGCTCTCGCTGTGGTGAAGGAGGCCGACTAGGCCACGCCCACCATGGCCACGCCCACACAGCAACCGGGCAGAGAACGCCTTGCTAAAGTTTTTGAAGCCCACCCCTGCCTATAGGGATGGCTATAAATACATAAATATTTGTGAAAGGTGTGTCTTTCATCATATAGTCCTCTCTCCAATACTTCCAAGAGTTCCCGTTCAACAGAAAAGTGAGGTATTATTTGAGAACGCCTCTTGTGGGTCTTTTTCTAATAAATAAACAACCGTCACGGCTAAAGAGGAACCTTGCTCTCGGAAGGGACAAAAATGAAGAAGCAAAAAAAAAAAAAAAAGCCTCTGCTGATCACGCGGCTCAGCTGGGATCGTCAGAGCCTTTTAAAAGCATTTTTTTCTACAACCTCTTCAGCTGAAGAGGTTGTAAAAAATGCTTTTTAAAGTAAAAAAAAAAAAAAGTTGGCCACACCCACCCAGTCACATTACCCCCCACCAAGCTATACCCACAGAATTGGTAGTAACAAATTTTACATTTCACCACTGGTCGAGAACTATTTACCTAGGGAAGTGTTGACAAACCAATGGGAGCGCAGGCAGAGGAACGCCAGATACCGGAAGAGCAGCTCTCTGGTGCTCCCGTGTGGGAGTGCTGAAAACCGGAAGCTCAGCTTCCCAGAAGCACATCAGAGGTGAAATGCTCCGAATTCTGCTATTGGTTCGCTTCGTTACCGCTTTGCTTTGTGCATGCATGTGCGGTGTGCACCAAATTTGCGCTTCACACACGCATGCACAGTGCACGCCAAATGCGCTCTTTGCACGCATGCGCACCACAGGTGCTACCGCACAGCAATGAAAAAAGAGGATTAAGAAGCTTTTTCTGAGTCTTCAAAGGTAAGTAGAACAGTGAAGGGAAGTAGAACAATGAAGGGAAGCTGTGCCGCGGAATTTAGATTTGCTGCTTTCCTACTTTCTAGCGAATATAAATTGCCCGGCACAGCTGATCGTCGGAAATAATAGTTCACCCAAACTAGTAGCATTTATTACTACCGGTCTGGGTGAACCAGTCCAAACCAGTAGCATTTCATCCCTGGCACACATGCGCACCAGGGAACTGCTCTTCTGGTTTTCGGTGCTCCCGCATACCCAAAGACCAGCTGGCTGGCATGCATGTGCACGCTGTAACCCAGAAGAGCAATGGGCGATGGCCCAGAGAGAAGGCTTTGTGTGCCACTTCCTGCACGGGTGCCATAGGTTCACCATCACTGACCCAGGGTTTCATTTTAAAACAGGGAAAAACTTACTTACAATAAAATCTGTACACCAGCAGAGGTGGTAGATTCTCTAATCTGATAACTTTTTAAAAAGAGACAGGGCAACCACTTATCAAGGATGATTTAACTGCGTTTCCTGCACATTGCAGAAAACCGGATTCCTTGATCTCTTGTGGTGCCTTCTAACTCTGCAATCCTGGTTTCTCCTGAAGAGAACAAAAATACATTAACTTCACAAACAGGCAATTCTATGCTGCTTGGGCCTTTCTCTCCTGGATGTGTGGCTTCTCTTGAATGGAGGAAGAGTGTTGCTGCTTATTTAAAGACTGAATAGATAAGTAAAGGAGGGGGAAGGGGGAAAGAAGTAACTGCTTGGTATTGTGACCAGGTAGGCAAAATCCTCAATTTAGAAAAATATGGGGGTTTTTTTAAACTTAAAAATACATGCATCTGTGGTAGAGTTTTTAAACAAATTCTAAGCTAAAGCTATTCTTTAGTTCAAAACTAAAGAAACTTCTTGGATGAGAAGTGAAAAATCTTCAAGAAAAAACAAAGTCTAGTTGCCTTTTGAAAAAAGTACCTTTGAGATGACTGGTGAGGAATGGAAGGGTTTATATTTTTTGCAGCCATCTAATTTTCTCCATTCCCTACCAGTCAGTTAAAAGCGAAGAAGCTTCTCGGATGAGAGGCGAAACGTTTTCAAAGGAAAAAAGTCAAGAAAGTCCAGTTGCCTTTTGGAAAAAGAATCTACATAGACAAGAAATCAAGACACCGAAGAGCATGAGTGACATGCTGGTTGGTGTCTGATGCTTCCCACGTACATTTTTAATCTTCCAAAATAAAGCAAAGGTAAAAGGTAAAAGTTCCCCTTGCACATATGTGCTAGGCGCTCCCGAATCTAGGGCGCGGTGCTCATCTCCGTTTCAAAGCCAAAGAAGCAGCACTGTCTGAAGACGTCTCCGTGGTCATGTGGCCGGCATGACTAAATGCATGGAACGCTGTTACCTTCCCACCAAAGGTGGTCCCTATTTTTCTACTTGTATTTTTTACATGCTTTCAAACTCCTAGGTTGGCAGAAGCTGGGACAAGTAACGGGAGCTCGCCCCGTTATGCGGCACTAGGGATTCGAACCGTTGAACTGCCGACCTTTCAATCGACAAGCTCAGTGTCTTAGCCACTGAGCCACTGCGTCCCTTTTTTAAACAAAGCAAAACAAAATGCTAAATAAGGACCAATCTATGCAACATTTTACTTGGAATTTTTCTGTCCTTAAGTTTAAGGCTTTTTAAGTTTTGAAACTGGAATCAGGGCTTGCCCTGCTGTAACGCACACCTCTTGGTTGCCACATCTCCTTGATCAGGTTACTGATTGACTGGAGATACGAGGAATGAATGTGGTTTACCAAACCACCTTTGCAAACTCCAACCTCAACCGCTAAAATCAGCACTGTGGTTTGATACGGAAATTATTATTTATTTGTATCCCGCCTTTATCGTTTTTTACAAATAACTCAAACCTATCCAATACGCCTTCCTCTTCCTATTTTGCCGACACAACAACAACAACCCTATGAGGTGAATTGGGCTGAGAGAGAGGAACTGGTCCAAGAAAAGCTGTGAACTACAAGGGAAAAAGGTAAGGGATAGAATCATTCCATGCAGATTCTCTTATCAGGGATTCTCTTACTAGGGATTTGGGAAATGTTCAGGGAATTGAGACAAATTGTATCTATACAATCTGATATTCTTAATTTTCTGGATTAAGAAGCTAACTGCATAACCTCAGTCTTGCATTCCATCTTTCAGGCTGGGTAGAATAACCAACCTCACAGGGTTGTTGTAAGCAAAATAAAAGGAAAGAGTATTGTGTATGTTTTCCTTGAGTTATTGATAAATATAATAAAGTCAGGATACCAATCAATTAACAAATAAATAAAATACTGATTATATTTATAACCTTCCAGCACTCTTGTTATTTTATATCTCCACAGCTTTTATTTGTAAAAGATCAGCCCCATCTTTTACCTGTATTCCCCCCCCCCCCGTAATTTTCAGGGCTACTCTGTTGTGACCTTTTCCGTTTAAATAAAGTTTGATTCTGTTTATCTGTCGTAAGGCTGGCCATCTCCCAGGAACCAAGAAAAGGCTGACACCTCTAGTCACTAAAGTTGACACTACATGGTCTGAATTTATTTATTTATTGAAATTATTTCCCTCATTCTTAATTTAGGGATCTTTTAAACTGCCTTAAAAGCAGCATGACTCATGGCTAACCTACCTTTCTCATTCATTGGAGTTAGAGAAGAAATCCCCAAACTTTCTGGCTTTGCGGACCCGTGTGTATGTGTGTGTGTGAGGAGAGGGGATTGTTCCACACGAGTCGCTGGCAAGCGTGTGCACACACAGCTTCATTTGTACAAGCGGCAAGCACATGCGTCAATGGAGCGTGCGTCCATCAGTGGTGAAATCTGAACCAGTTTACTACTGGTTTGCTGGCTGCGTATGTGCAGTGCGCACCACACACCAAATGTGAGGTGTGCATGCAGTGCACGCCAAAAGGAGGCATGCGGTAAGTAGAACAGCGTGCGGGGGGGGGGGGGTGATCAGCTGTGGCGTGCAATCTTTTTTTTTTACTTTTACTTTTTTTACTTTTAAAAGCATTGCTTTTAATCACGGCTTTAAGGTATTGAGTGGGGAGGAATCGCTCCTCTCTCTCTCTCTCTCAAAAAAAAATCAGGAAAATCTTAAGAATTCAGGCCCCATATACTTATTGCAGCCCTTGGCCTCCCAAATTATAATTCTGGCCACTTAAAATTTGCCTGCCACTTTGCAAAATTAATGGAGAAGTCAAAATGCTGTAAACTTGCGATTTCCCAATTTTGCATTGTAGTCCTCAACTTAAAACAACCAACACTCTAAAAAAAAACCCCTGCATGTAACATTTATATTCTGGGATAAAACCCATCAAGCAACATCTATATGAGTCATTATATTTGGATTCCTTTTATTATACATGGCATGCACAGACACGCTAACAATGCTGGTGCAAGGCAACAAAAACCTTAATTGGTTTAACCAGCATTATATAGGCATCCTTTTCCTTATCCCCCAAGATACAGATATCCTAAAGAAAAAGAAAGGAGGGTAGGGAAGGGGAGAGAGAGGAAAGAAAAAAAGAGATAAAAGCAATTTTGCAAAGTAGGATAATGGCTACGCATAATAGAACGGTACCATAAGCCCAACAACAAAGCCAGGGTAATTCAGATTCATAAAGGCTTTTCCCAATCTCTAAATGGAGAACAAAAGGCTTGAGCAATTAAGAGAGCCTTGCACAGTGTCATGATACAGCTGAACAACTTTGCACAGCCTAAACTCTGGGGCTACTGCACATGGTTTTCATTCTGAATTGGTTTTTGGGCACTCCCTTATAACAAAGCAATTCCATCCAATTTCTATTTAGCCAGAAATAAGCCCCAATCCGCTGAAACCTCTGAGTAACTTCTGAAAAGATTACGTCTCTTTGGAGTTGGAGGCTTGGCATCTAATAGATCTGGTTCCTCATTATCTCCTTTTAATTTTTTTTTCAACTTCCTATTCTCATGTACTGTTCCAAGAATTCCCTCATTCTCTTCCATTCAGTCGGCTCAAACCCTGTTACATTCAGAATAGAATAGAATAGAATAGAATAGAATAGAATAGAATAGAATAGAATAGAATAGAATAGAATAGAATAGAATAGATAGAATAACAGAGTTGGAAGAGACCTTGGAGGTCTTCTAGTCCAACCCCCTGCCCAGGCAGGAAATCCTACACCACTTCAGACAAATGGTTATCCAACATCTTCTTAAAAATATCCAGTGTTGGAGCATTCACAACTTCTGCAGGCAAGTTGTTCCACTGATTAATTGTTCTAACTGTCAGGAAATTTCTCCTTAGTTCTAGGTTGCTTCTCTCCTTGATTAGTTTCCACCCATTGCTTCTTGTTCTACCCTCAGGTGCTTTGAAGAATAGTTTGACTCCTTCTCCTTTGTGGCAACCCCTGAGATTGAGATATTGGAACGCTGCTGCTGCTGCTATTATTATTATTATTATTATTATTATTATTATTATTATTATTATTATTATTATTTATTAGATTTATATACCGCCCTTCTCGCGAAGGCTATCATGTCTCCCCTAGTCCTTCTCTTCATTAAACTAGACATACAACCGTTCTTCATATGATTTAGCCTCCAGTCCCCTAATCATCTTTGTTGCTCTTCTCTGCACTCTTTCTAGAATCTCAACATCTTTTTTACATTGTGGCGACCAAAACTGGATGCAATATTCATTTTTGGTCACCATGATGTAAAAAAAGTCCTCACGACATCAGCCAAATATTCTCATATCTTATTAGTTTCTTATGAAGATTTACATGGCTGTCCAACTCATACACAATGATTCTGGGAGGCTTACAGAAATAAAACCCTTTAAATAAAGCCTAGTGAACCCCCAGATATTCACCCTGGTGACAAAAATCAAAGAAACCACTTGATAGGCTCCATATCATCCTGGGATCCCCAGACCTGCTGGCAAATCATATTTTCAGGGCCTTTCAAAAGAGGTTCGAGGGGAGGGAAGAGAATTGTATCTCCAATTAAATGATGATCCACAGGAAGAGAGCCACCACAGAGAAGGCCCTTCTTCTTGGTCCCAATAAATGGATTTTGACATAGGAAATTCAGGCATTAATGTTGTTGTTGTTGTTGTATTTATGATCCACTTCTCTTCTATTATGAAATTCAAATAATTCCCTGACTAGAGTACAGGTACTGTGTTTCCCTGAAAATAAGACCGGGTCTTAAATTATTTTTTGCTCCAAAAGTTGCATTAGGGCTTATTTTCAGGGAAATACAGTACTAATTGTGTCCGTCTGGCTGATGATCTTAACTGGGGCTTATTTTTGGGGTAGGGCATATATTACGAGCATCCTGAAAAATCATGCTAAGGCTTATTTTCCAGTTTGGGTCTTATTTTCAGGGAAACAGGGTAGTCCTCGACTTACAACAGTTCATTTAGTGACCCCTCAAAGTTACAATGTCACTGAAAAAAGTGAATTATGCCATTTCTCCAACCACCATTGCACCATCCCCAAGGTCCCACATGATCAAAATTCAGACGTTTGGCAACTGACTCATATTTATGACAGTTGCAGTGTCAAGGGTTCACGCGATACTCTTTTGCGACCTTCTGACAAGCAAAGCCAATGGGGAAGCCAGTTTCACTTAAGAATCGCGTTACTAATTTACCAACTGCAGTGATTCACCTAAGAACAGGAGTAAGAAAAGTCGTAAAATGGGGCAAAACTCACTTAACCCATGTTTTGCTTAGCAACAGAAATTTTGTGCTCAATTTTGTGGTCGTAAGTTGAGGACTACCTATATTGTTTTCTGCAGACCTAAGAAACTACCAAGGAAAAAAGCAAACTTCCACCAACACTGATGGCACAAGCTATTATATATAAAGAGGGAACAAAACCCACATTTCATTAGTGCTGATGATGTTACCAGTTGGGTATAAAACATCTTCAGGCAAACAGCCAAGCTCAAAAAGCACCAAAGACTCCACAACTCAACCCTGCATATATTCTCTTCTTCTTCTTTTTTTTTAAATTTGATTTATATGCCGCCCTTCTCCAGAGACTCAGGGCAGCTTACAATGCGTTAAGCAATAGCCTTCATACTTTTGTATATTTATACAAAGTCAGCTTATTGCCTCCACAAACTGGGTCCTCAATTTACCTACCTTAGAAAGGATGGAAGGCTGAGTCAACCTTGAGCCTGGTGAGATTCGAACTTACAGTAATTGCAGACAGCTGGTGTTAATCATAATGCTTTTAGTCTGCTGAGCTACCAGGCTCTTCTATTCAAAATTTTAATATTTTGAACTAATCATTGCCATAAAACTTACTTCATATGATTGTACAGAGCCTTCTTTATGAGATAAATTAAAATTAATAAAGTAAATAGACCTTTTAAATAAACTTTAATTTAAAAAAGTTTCTTTTTTCCTATAATATATGGAATAAGATTAATCCTTAAGTGATTTTTGAAATCCAGCAAGCTTTAACTTGTAATTTGTACTGATTTTGTCAAGGGTAGGAAAATCAGGAAGTCCAGACACTTCAAGTGAAGATATACGTTTATTGTATTCTAATGCTGTCTACAAGAATCTGAACTGCAAACATATCATAGCAAATTGGAGTCAATGGAATTCAAGGTCCCTTGGATTTAGTTAGCTCTCTTGCGGGCGTAAAGGGACTCTAGACTGATAACACATTAGACCCCTCCCTCAAGATCAACCTGGTCATCTGCTACAGATCTATTTTTAGAAGAGCTTATTATCTTATTAAACAAATAAAAAACACATTAGATATTTTATTCACAGGGAAAATATTTTAGATCATGATGAAATGATGAAATACATCCATTGTTTCAAAATTTGTTTAGTATGTCCTTGCTTTTTTTAATCTATTTAGGTGTATTCCCTTCCCTCCCTTCCTTTACTTTGAAAAGTAAAATCAAATTACGAAAATTACTTGTTGCATTTATATTCTTCCTGCTTTCTGAGAATGAACTCACAAGCCAAAAGCCTGGGACAGACTGACCCATTTACCAGGCCTATTTAAATATTTGAAAAAGCAACTGAAGTAAACATGAGCCTTAGAATAAAATACTAGCACATAACACAGAGCCAAAACAGGGCAAGTAACATTTGTAACACAGAGTTCCTGAATAAATTTAGCTTTATATTCTTTCTTTTTATTCACAGAACTTTGTTTTAAAAAAGCAATTCAAATGGCTTAACAATTCTGAGTTTTTCTAGACAACCAGGTTTTCAATCACTCACATTATCTAACTGTATTTTGAACTGTACTTATTTTCAGTGGTGCATGTAGATTGATAAATCTACAAGGCTTCAAGAAAATCAACAGCCAATCAGCACTCACTCTTCCTTTGCAAGTGCTGAACCCAGAAAGCTATCACCCGATCAGAGTTCAGCAAGTGTCTCAATCAATGTCTACCAATTTTAACAATGTGGAAATACTGTAATGGTGAAGGTGCCAAACTAGGTGCAAGGATGCTAAACTTCAAATTCATCTTCAGCCACAAAAACTCAGGCTTTTTCCTCAGCTCTAACCAACAATATAAGATGGTGGTCACTTAAACCATTTTAATGTTTAAGTTTAATGTTTAAGTGGAAGATCAATTAAACATGATTACTCATGTTTAAGTGATCGTCTACTAGGACTCCCAGGTCCCTCTCAAAAACTGTGAGAGGGACCTGGAAGTCCTAGTGGACGATCATTTAAACACGAGCCAGCCAGTGGTGGGTTTCAAAAATTTTTACTACCAATTCTGTGGTTATGGCTTGGTGCGCATGGCATGGTGGGCGTGGCAGGGGAAGATTACTGCAAAATCCCCATTTCCTCCCGATCAGCTGGGACTCGAGAGGCAGATAATAGATGGGGGCGGAGCCAGTCAGAGGTGATATTTACCAGTTCTCCGAACTACTCAAAATTTCCACTACCGGTTCTCTAGTACTGGTCAGAACCTGCTGAAACCCACCTATGGAGCCAGCGGTGCAGCAGCCAATCCTGCCCCCCCACCCCGCCCCCACCCCGAGGTCAGACACAACCTTGATGCGGCCCTCAATGAAATCAAGTTTGACACCCCTTCTACAGAGGGATAAAAGCCAATGAAACTAACTGAATCTGAACATTTTGTGATTTTTACTGAATTATCCCATTTCTTTCTTTTGCTACTCCCTCAAAACATTTCCCTTCCAAGCTAATTGCAACGGAAATAATCCTTGCAAAGATGTGGAAATCTCAAACCAAGTTTAAAGAATTTAACCCAGGAGCTACTTAACCTGATAAAATGAACATTAAGAATCTAGCACATACTATATGAAAATTCTATGTAATGGAAAACAAGTACAGGATGTGGGCAATCAATTGCCTGTGCTCTTAAAACAGGTCAGAAAATAAAGAGATTCTATCCTTCCGAAATTTGCTAACCATGATTCACTCGGTGAGAATTACAATATAATGTTTTGTTAGAGGTAAATCTATTCAAATAAGCCAGAAACAAGGCAGAACAGGCTAGGCAAAGATTAAACAGACAGAAGAGATTATTTGTAGCTCAAATGATCAAATGGTCCTTGGTCCTTTCTGAGCTTGGTAATTTTCCCACATATATTTTATTACTAAACTAGGTTGTGCGCTGATGATGTTACCTAGTTTGGTTATAAAATTTCTGCTAGAAAACCATCAAGCTCGGAGAGGACCAAGGACCCCAAAGATTAAACCATATGATTAAAGTGGGGAAAAAATTTCCACTTTAGTTTACATCGGGTCACTAAGTTCAGAAGCACGGCATGATAAAACTGATCTTCCAACTTTTTCTATTTGTAATGCATAAATCACAAACACACAAGCATACACAAAAATTATGTGTGATGTATGTCTTTGCCGCTCCCAGCCAGCTTGATGGAAAGTTACTTCCTCTTCTGTTTGCTCTTAGTCATTCTCCAGAATTGCATCTACCTTTTCTACCTGTACACTAACATTATGGAAACTTTGTAAGAATAAGTTATGTTATGTTATGTTATGTTATGTTATGTTATGTTATGTTATGTTATGTTATGTTCGTGGTGGTGGTGGTGGTGGTGGTGGTGGTGTGTGTGTGTGTGTGTGTGTTTCAGAAGCATTGTTTTAAACTCTGAGATTGTATCATTTCACAGTTCAAAAAATTTTTAGTAGATTTTTTACAGAAATGTTAACTTTGGTTCAACATATATAGGAGTTGTATTGTACAACCAATCAATCTTTTATTATGGTTATAAGCCACAATTAAAAATTACAACATTGAAATAAAACAAAACAAAACAGAACAGAACAGAACAAGACATCATAGTTTATTATAGTTAATGGGGAGATACTTGATAGGCGCCCAAAGTCAGCCTAATTTTACTGACAGCAGAGCAGAATTTAATTACCTTCAAAGAAACTGCATCCTACTGATCCAATAATAACAGTTGTACATAAAAGAGACAGAATTTCCTGGGTATTTTATTTATTTATTAGATTCCCCCCCCCCCCATTATTTTACAAGTACCGTATTTTCCGGCATATAAGACGACTGGGCGTATAAGACGACCCTCCTCAGAGCCATTTAAGGCTCATCAGAGCCTTATGGGCTGGTCTGCCTGGTTACAGGAGAATGAGACCCGGCGTATAAGACGACCCCCGATTTTTGAGAAGATTTTTGTGTGTTAGAAAGTAGTCTTATACAGTAAGGAAAATACAGTAATTCAAGGCAGTGAATATACATAATACACCTTCCTCCTCCTACTTTCCCCACAACAACAACCCTGTGAGGTGAGTTAAGATGACAGAAAATGGCTGGCTCAAAGTCACCCAGCCAGGTTTCATGCCTAAGGTGGCACTAGAATTCACACCCTCTTGGTTTCTAGGCCAGCACCTCAATCACTTTTTTTTAAACCAGATAGACAGAGAGTTATAAAATGAGTCCATGAATACTTGTAGAGCACAGATGTCAAACTCGCGACCTTTTACCCCTTTGCAGAGGGACACGGTGGACATGGCCTGAGCGTCACGCATCTGGCCTGTGGGCAGCCAGTTTGACACCCCTGCTGTAGAGGGTACATTATAACAGGATATGGTCTGTCCTGTCAATGCCCCTTGTCCACAAGAAATTATAAATAATTTACAGGTAGTCCTCTACTTACAATAGTGAATGACTGAGGTTACGTCAGTGAAAAAAGTGACTTATGCCCATTTTTCACACTTATGACCATTGTAGCATCCCCATCGATCTAGTGATCAAAATTTGGATGCTTGGCAACGGATTCATATTTATGACAGTTGCAGTGTCACAAGGTCATATGATCACCTTTTGCGACCGTCTGACAAGCAAAGTCAATGGGGAAGCATATTTATTTAACAACTGCAGCAAACTGTGGCAAGAAAGATTGTAAAATGGGGCAAAGCTCAACAGCTGTCTCACTTAGCAACAGAAATATTGGGCACAATTCAGAGGTGGCATTCAGCAAGTTCTGACCAGTTCTGGAGAACCAGATTTTGAGTAGTTCGGAGAACCGGTAAATATCACCTCCGACTGGCCCCACCCCCACCTATTCTCTGCCTCCTCCGTCCCAGCTGATTAGGAGGAAATGGGGATTTTGCAGTATCCTTCCCCTGGAGTGGGGTAGGAATGGAGATTTTACAGTATCCTTCCACTACCATGCCCACCAAGCCACATCATATCCACCAAGCCACGCCCACAGAACCAGTAGTAAAAATATTTGAATCCCACCACCGGCACAATTGTGGTCGTAAGTCGACCTGTATCACTGCTTCTTTTTTAATGCTAAATATGCTTTTTGCGTTTGAGATTATGCTCACATTTTTAAAAAAACCCTTTTGCTGTCTTAAAAGCTAGAAACTTTTGCATACACACACACGGCACTCTTTTTTAAAGTATTTTGTTAAGGACACAACAAGCCATTTCTTTGCTTCCCAGGATTAATTATAGAACTGAGACACCTATAAAATCCTGCATATAATTTACTTTTGCAACAGAAGGAGTGCACTTGATTCTGCCTTGGAGTAACATATGTCGGTCAGAAGTAAGAAATGCCTTCTATGCAGTCTCATAAGTGCACATACCATAAGAGTCACTGGTCATGAGAATTTGCTTCAAGGGTGCTTAAGAGCAAAGGACAGCCTGTGAGAGGGGATAAAATGTCCTTTGTAAAAGAAAAGCTAGTCCAGACACGCACTGCAGACAATTGAGAGTCATTTAAAGGAGGAGGAAGAGAAGAAAAAAATAGTAACTCAAATATCTCCTTTCACCAGAGTGAGGAAAATAATTGAAATCCAAAATGTTCATGCGGAGAAACTGAATTTAAGAGATGCTTTGGGGTTTCCAAGAATGTGGAAGGGGCTCCAGACATACAGAGATCTTGGATCCTTCAGAGATTTGGGAGTTAAATTTAGATATTTCAGAAAGGAATAAAAAACACTTGAAACTGACAGTGTTTGCTTTACCCCTGACTTCATAAATGATAAGAACTTGTCAGTCCTGTCCTGTCCCGTCCCTCCATTTTTATGATGAAGCATACACCAAGGTAGGCAATCATTTCAGACTGGGGTACATTTGGTGTGCTAGGGCAGCAGTCACCAACTGGTGGTCTGTGCACCATTGGTAGTCTGCAAGAAAATTATTTGCATTTTTTATATTGCACTAAATCAGGGGTCCTCAAACTACGGCCCCTGGGACAGATACGTGCAATGACTGTTTATGTTGCTGCAGAGAGTCTCCCCCTTTGGGGTCTTTTTGTGTGGGTCGGAGGGGGACAGAAATTCCAATTTGGGGTCTGCTTCAGTCTCCTGGTGCGCGGCTTTAGGTGAAGGCTGGAGGAAAGTGCCGCTGGTGGCGAAGAGCCAGAGGACCTTGTTCCAGTGGTACTGTATCATGGCCTGGAACTAGCTGAGCATCTCAGCCCACTAAGCCTCCAGGCGTTGGTACCTGGCCTTGCACTCCCGCAGGTCTTCCCTCTGCTTGGAAAGCCTATGCTCGTAGTCCTCAGTGAAGTGCTTGGGCTGGAGCCTCCTTCTCGGTCAACTCAAATTTGAAATGAGCTGTTTTGCCATCTTTCTCGTGGTGGCTGCTTAGTTCCAATACCTGCTTTCTGTTGGGGCCCTAAGGAACCCGGGCAGGGAGACGAAGAGTTGGCCACGCCCACCCAATCACATGACCACCTAGCCACAGCCAGCCAGCCAGTCATTAGGGAGATCATACTGGTGGTCCGCGGGATTTAAAATTATGAATTTAGTGGTCCCTGAGGTCTGAAGGGTTGGTGATCCCTGGGCTAGGGGACCCACCTATCTATTAGTTGGCTGCATTGGTAGACATAGCCAATTATATCACATCAATGAGTGGAAAGTGAACTTGAAAGCTCTCTAACATTATAGGTGAGTCTTTCGGGTGGCCCTAAGGCACCTGTAAAAGATTTGATTCTTGAAACTGGCTTTTTGCTTTGGAGCACGCTAGCTTCTTGCCAATTTTTTTTTCTTAAAAATAATTTTAAAATAATTTGACGGGATCTGTTTAAGAAGTCAGATAAGACAAAGCACTTGGTGGACTCCAAAGGAGATAAGACTGTGGGATGATGAGAATTATATCTCAAGAGCACCAGGTGTGGGAAAACATTTTTTTAATCTGTTACTTTAGAAGTTTTTAACCGCTTAAAAGTTACTGCAAAGAGGTCGTAAGAGGGTAAGGAATATTTCAATCATAAATCCAATTTGCATTAATCAAAAGTTTTCTCTTTGCATTTAATGTTATGGCTCATTTCCCAGTAATTGAGAATAGGATTTCCCTCCCGCAAAAGCATGCACATATACCTTATACACACACACACACACACACACAAACACATACATAATATAGTTAGATTATGTGTGTGTTACTTCAGATACAACAGCCCATACAACACTTGCTTGATCCTCATGGATAGACAACTACAGCTGCTTAGTACTTGAATTTAAAAACCTAAACTCTGTGTGTGTGCGTGTTAGAAACAGTCTGCTTTTGCTAATTATGGGATGAAAAGAAAACAGAAAAAAACAGAGCTCCTAGCATGAACAACTGCATAAAAGTTAAATCAATCATGGAGAAAAATGAATAATAAATTCACTTTATAAATTAACTTGAAGGGAAGAGTCTTTTTTTTTCCTTCCACCATCCCATTAGATAAAGGAAAAAATAAAGTCATTATTAGAAACCTGTTAGAAGCTCCTTTACAGCAATTTTCTCCCAATTGAAGCTTTTCAACAGCACTTCTGGATATGTAATGACTCCAAAACTTAATAATTTCTGACAATTATAGTTGGAGTGAACTTTCAAGGAAACAGAATGCATTTCTGTTCCTCTATAGATTTCTGTACAGATTTGCATATGACAATTCTGAGTGGGTATCATTGGGTTAAAATGAAAGATGGCTGATCAATAAATTAAAAATAATAATAACCATTCATATGCCAATAACAAACTTACAGAATCAATCTGTGTATAGCTGATTAACCATGGGGCTCGTTAGCTCCCCAAAGACCCTCTCATCACCTTTTAATTTTGAATCTAGCTATCCTTGCCTCAGTTTTAAATTTTTACATTCAGTTTTATGTTTTACACCTTTCATTTATACACCGCCTAGAGTTCCTCGGAGAGGGAGAGGAAGAGTTTTTAAATGTAATAAATAAACAAAAAAAAATGTGCCCAAGACAGAATCAGAAATATAACAGTATATATGAGGCCAACCTGTTAGTCGCAAGAAACTCTCTGTAATAGAGTACAAAGGGACTACAAGTTCTTTTCATGCTAGCTATATACAAGAATCTGATCTACTAATGGTCAAAGCAAAATGGCATAGGTAAACTGGAATGGAATTCAAAGGGGTGGTGGGACTTAGTTCTCTTGTGGGAGCACATCAACTCCAAACTGTTGATCTATTTGACTCCTCCCACAGGCTCAGCCTGGTCATCTCCTACACAACCCCAGTGATTCATATAACCTTTACAAAACAGGGTCATCCAACATTTCATCCAATCCCCAAAGACTCCAATTTTCAAGATCTGATGAAAGGCTTTAAAAAGGTTTGACCAACCAAATCCTGGGAGATGTGATCCTCCACAAGGGTAACTTATTCATTTGATAGGAACCTTCTCCCATTTGATCTTATTTTGATTCCATATCAACAGCTTCGTTAATACAGCTTTGGAGAAAAATACCATGATTTAGAGTTGTGACTAAACAGTGAATTGTATGCTACAGAACTGGAGTTCATGATTATATGAAGAATTATGTGACATAAATAAATGAATGAGTAAATAAATTACCATAAAATATATGTTACCATGGAAAGACAGTGCCACACCAGATTTATACTCTCTGATTATGTGTGTTTGTTCTCTGCTTATGAATTCATAATCATCTCTGGTTATCATTCATTCATTCATTTAAACAATTTCCATGAATTGGAAAGAATTATCATATTACTCCATATGGCACTTAATTCAGTGCTTAAAAACTGAACTATTTTTGCATCTGTGATTTTTTTTCTTTTTACTGTTTTTGTTTTCCGTTTGCTCTTTTGGAGGGGTTCTTTTTATTTTTGTATATTAAATCAATCAATAAAAAAAAATAAGCAGGGCTTTTATGAATTTTTTGTTATTCTTCCTTAATCTCTGTTCTAGAAGCACACATGCTTGAATTTTCTCCTGATTGTTTTAGATTTTGTCTTTAGAACAGCTTGTTAAGTCTGCATTACTATTAATCTTCTCATGGTTCCTATCACCCATCTCCTCTCACTTATGACTGTACGCCTGTAACCTTGTTGCTGATATTCTTAAGATTTATATTGACTGATTCTCTCTGACTATTTATTTTATTTATTTATTATTCCAATTTGTATACCGTCCTACTCCCAGAAAGGGACTCAGGGCGGTGAACAGCCACAATAAAATGCAGTAGCATATAAAAATTAAAATTGTTTAAAATAAATTAAATAATTAGGCTTAGAACAAATTTAAAATATCCAATTATATAAAACATTTTAAAACCCAGTGTAATGGGGAGGCTTAAGCCAGACCAGCCTGTTGGAATAAAAAAGTTTTTAAGGCACGGCGGAAAGTGCATAAGTCCTGTAACCTCCTTATCTCAGGGGGGAGCTCGTTCCAGATGGCCGGTGCCTCACAGAGAAGGCTCTCCCCTTGGGGGCCGCCATTCGACATTGTTTGGCCGATGGCACCCTGAGGAGCCCCTTTCTATGAGAGCGGACTGGTTGGTGAGAGGCTATTGGTGGCAGAAGGCAGTCCTGTAAATACCCTGATCCTAAGCCATGGAGCGCTTTGAAGATGGTAACCAGAACCTTGAAATGCACCCGGAAGACCACCGGGATCCAGTGCAGCTCGCGCAGGAGGGGAGTCACATGCACCATCCGCATGGCCGCATTCTGGACCAGTTGAAGCCTCCGGGTGCTCCTCAAGGGGAGCCCCATGTAGAGAGCATTGCAGTAGTCCAGGCGTGAGGTGACGAGGGCATGACTGACCGTGCATAACGAATCCCGACTATCGGGACTAACGAATCCCGACTATCATTAAGTGTTGTACCTTATGATTCTTGACGAATGTATTTTTTCTTTTATGTACACCAAGAGCATATGCATCAAGACAAATTCTTTGTGTGTCCAATCACACTTGGCCAATAAAGAATTCTATTCTATTCTAAAAAAAAAAAAATAATGCTACACTCACTAATGTAAAAGTAGCTTTACATTTTAAAAGTATTTATTTATTTATTTATTTATTAGATTTATATACCGCCCTTCTCCCAAGGGACTCAGGGCGGGGTACAGCCATGATAAAACAATCAACCCTACAACATTTAAAACCCATTTAAAACAAAATTAAACGAATTTGGCCTTCTTAGTTAAAAACCCATAATTTAAAATACCCCGTCCAAATTTTTAGTCAGCCAGGCCAGCCTGTTGAAATAACACGGTCTTAAGGGTCCAGCAAAAGGTATGGAGATCGGTACTTCAAAAGTACTTGAAAAGATTTTTTGTTTTTGTTTTTCAAGTACTTGAAAGGTTTTTTTTCCTCCCCAACTACTTTTCCTCTCAATTTTGCAGAGTGGGCTTAAAAATCTGCACATGCACTTTGCAGAAAAGGTACAACCATTGTTACAAGTACTGTATATGGTTTGGTCAATTACGCTCAATCAGTTTTCTCATACTGTACAAAACAGATGTTCAATTACAAGGCTAAACCAACCCAGAGCCCACAAGCCAAATGCAACCCTTAAGAAACTTTTATGTGGCCCATCACAACTTGTCAGAAATTGCCGTGAGAAAACCTCACGGTTGCAGTGATTCCAAAGCGCATGGTAAGGTCCTAGAGATTGTGCTGAATTCCAAACATACCCCACAAACAGAAGAATTTAAAACAGAATCTGTGAGTAAGCCTGTGGAAGGATAACAAGGCTTATAAGTAATCTCCACGCTTGTATGAATTTTACTGTTGCTTTAGCATCCTTAAATGGATGCATATGGATTAAAAGCCAGGACAGTTCAATCAGCTCAAAATATGCTGATGTTTAGGATATCTGTCCCATCTAACGTTTTAAGACAAAGAGAAAATGTGTAAAATAAATCACTCAAACCAACTGATCCGCAAGCTTATCCTGAATTTCTTATATATTCCTATGACTGTTAAGTAAAGATAACTACAATGGGTAAACAGAGATAGACTTATTACCCCGAATAAGATTATATTCTTCAGGAATTCATATAAAAATTTCAGTATTCTGCAAAAGATCATAGGCAAAGCTATAATTTGTAACACTTTCCCATCTATGTATTATTTATCCATATATAAAAAGCAAGGGTTATTTTAGAGATGCTTGTTTGATATATTAAAACACGGATATGAGATGGACTGCAAAAAAGAAATACCAGATCAGATGATTCACTTACTTTTGTTGATGCATTTTATTTTAAAAGTGTACTGTATACAAGAATCTAGTCCTTTTGATGTCTCATAAGCTTAAATAATGTTCCAGCAATTCTAGCCAATGTTATGTTTCTTTCTGCTTGTCACCAGTGATGATTTATTATTCAAGTGTATTCCATTAAAATATGAAAGATAAAACATTAAAAACTATGATTATTTTTCTGTCCTTTAAATTTTTCACTAAAGTACCACAAAAGCTCCCCATAATATTTTATCTGACTTTTTTCCCCTCCTATTTTTTCAGAAAGCCAGTTTCGTTCTTTTTTTTTAAAAGAAAAAATGGTTAATCTGGAAATATTTTGTGTTTTAGAGGCAAGAGACAGATCTTCTGAAATCTTAATCCACAATCAGGAGAGCCACAAAACAAGATCATTTTTATGCTATACTGTGCACCCACCTGCATTTCAGATCACCTGAAACATCTGGGTGTCTGTGAGAATAGACCCAAGATGCATTGCAGTACAGATAGTCCTCAATTTATGACCACAATTGGGCCCACAATGTCCATTGCTAAGCAAGAAAGTTGGTAATTGAGATTTGCTCCAGCCTGCGACCTTTCGTTCCACAGTTGTTCAGTGAATTGCTGCCGTTGTTAAGGTAGTAATAAGATGAAGTGAATCTGGATTCCGGTTGACTTCACTAGTCCAAAAGTGATCAAAGGTGATCATATGAACCCAAGACACTGCAACGCTCATCAATACATGCCAGTTGCCAATCGCCCAAAGTTTGATCATGTGACTATGGGGACGCTGCAACAATTTAAGCATGAAAAATAGGCCTAAGTCACTTGTAGCCTGTCACTAAACAAATGGTGGCAAATCAAGGACTACCTAAAAGTAAAGGTTCCCCTCGCACATATGTGCTAGTCATTCCCAACTCCAGGGGGCGCTGCTCATCTCCGTTTCAAACCCGAAGAGCCAGCGCTGTCCGAAGACGTCTCCGTGGTCATGTGGTCGGCATGACTAAATGCCAAAGGTGCACGGAATGCTGTTACCTTCTTACCAAAGGTGGTCCCTTTTTTTCTACTTGCATTTTTATGTGCTTTCGAACTGCTAGGTTGGCAGAAGCTGGAACAAGTAACGGGAGCTCACCCTGTTATGTGGCACTAAGGATTTGAACCGCTGAAGTGCCGACTTTTTGATCGACAAGCTCAGTGTCTTAGCCACTGAGCCACCCCATCCGTCCCCCCCCTCCGTACCGCACAAAGCCAAGATGTGGTCCTCTGCTTTTTCAGAAAACACTGCTCTCTCTAGTTGAACAAAGTGGTCATTGTATTTTTTTTTTTGAAAAGGCCACCTGGGCTTTGTTTTTCCTTGAAGAGGTTTCACTTCTCATCCAAGAAGCTTCTTCCGTTCTGACTGCTTCTTGGATGGGAAGGGAAACGTCTTCAAGGAAAAACAAAGCCCAGTTGGCCTTTTGGAAAAGCATCTTTGGGACAGCCACGACCTGGATAACCGAGAATCTCCATCGACAGTCATTGTAGTGCATGAAATAGATGCTCTGACCTAGGCTTCCCAAGAGCATGAAGCAGACTCCTTATCCCGACAAAACCCCCTTTTTATTAAGTTACTGTGAATTCCTCTCATTTACATCCAGCGAAGTCTTTCAAGGGAGAATTCCTTCCACAGACCTTATCTGGCTTGGAGAGCTGCCAGGCTGATATGTTCAAAATTTGGAAAGAAATCTCCGAGAGTCACGAACCAATTAAGTGAACTAAATGTCTCCTGCAAACTCTACTCCCTTTTCGCTCCTTTTATTCCCTCTGGGAGAGGCCATTCATCATCCACTTATGGCCTTACTCTCAAGTCGACCCTTGTTCTTTAGCTGTTCCCTTCCTCTGGCAACTCTGCGCATGCACACACTGGGAACAGGCTCCAGCTGTTAGTCTGCCTCACTGATGTCTCACTCCAAAGGCAGCTGTTAACTGGCTTATGGCCCTGGCCCCCTCTGCCTCCAACGCAGAGCCCTCATCAGAGCCTTTCCCAGACTCCAGGACTGGCTGATGTTCCTCCCCAATCTCCTCACTGTTCGAATCCGCTGCCAGGCGGGCCACAATACGGAACTTAACAGTGTGAACTGGTGTGGCTGGCAGAAGAAGAAAAGCCTGTTAGAAATAAGCAAACTACTGGAGAATTGCAGTGATCTGAAGTGGCTGCATTTTTTAAAAAATTGGTCCTATAAGGTGGGGGGGACTGAGCTGTGCAGGTAGTCCTTGACTTACAACCATTTGTTTAACGCCATTCAAAGTTACAACAGCACTGAAAAAAAAGTGACTCATGACCAGTTCTCCCACTTAATGATGGTTGCAGCATTCCCAACAATTACATGATCAAAGTCAGATGCTTGGCCACCAGGATGTGTTTACAATGGTTGCAGCATCCTGGGATTATCATTTACAATTTTCCTAGGGAGTGTCTGACAAGCAAAATGCATGATTCGCTTAACAACTGGAGTAATTCGCTTAACAGCAAAAAAAAAAAATCATAAAATGTAGCACAACTCATTCAACAACTGCCTTGCTTAGCAATGGAAATTTTGGCCTCAATTGTGGTCGTAAATCAAGGACCACCTATATTTACAGAACGGATTTCCATGGGAAATGCTAGATTTCAACTGGGCCCCCAAGTCCTAGTCCAACGTCTTAATCTCTAGCACTCACGTCATGCAGGGAGCGGGAAATGTGATTAAAAACTCCTGGGTGTTTGAAATGCAGCGGTGTGTGTTAAATAATTAATTGGAGGACACACACATACAGGTGTGCAGTGTGCATTCTCAGAGCCATCTGGAGGAGGAACGCACACGTCATCTATTACCTGGGAATATAATTTAAAACAGGCCTTTCTAAACCACTACCAACCACGGTATGTTTTACCAAGCAAAGAGAGATAAGAGGATTAACAGAATGATGGCGTTCTTAGAGAAAAAAAAACTTCACAAATCCGGATAATGTCTTCACGTTGATATAAACGCATCATGGAAGTGTAGGGTGAGACAAAGTGCCTACAGGCTCACCAGATAAATTTGCTCATATCTGCTCTGGGCTGGATGCCAGACGGGCAGAGTCCGTGTTGGTGAGTGAGGTGGCGCCTTTTCTTGTAATCTAGGATTTCTTTAGTTTTGTGGAACTCAAAAAAAGAATGAATAGAGTTCTCGGCACTCTGGATTTTTCTACAGCTCCGAGTTGCTAGTTGGGACATGAGAAAGATCTGGGACATTATCAAAACAGGTAGCCCTCGACCTATGACCACAACTGACCCCAAAATTTCTGTTATTACGTGAGACAATTGTTAAGTGAATTTTGCCCCATTTTATGACCTTTCTTGCCACAGTTATTAAGTGAATCCCTGCAGTTGTTAAGTTAGTAACATGGCTGTTAAGTGAACCTGGCATTTCCCGTTGACTTTGCTTGTCAGAAGGTCGCAAAGGGGGATCACCTAACCCTAAGACACTGCGACGATCATAAGTATGAGTCAGTTGCCAAGCATCTCAATTTAGATCACGTGACAATGGGGATGCTGAAACAGTCATGTGAAAAATGGTCATAAGTCACTGTTATCAGTGCTTCTGTAACTTCAAACGGTCTCTAAATGAACTGTTGTAAGTTGAGGACTATCTGTATTTCTTTCGAGAAGCAGGTAATGTCAGTAGTGGTGACAGAGTGTAATGATTTTTGCCTGGTCTCTAACTTTCTTCTAGTAGGGAAGTGTCAGGGGCAAGTAACCAAAGCCACATGTGAATAGTTTCTTTATTATCTACCACCTATGATACAAAATTCTCCCCAGACTGCTTGCCTTCCCCTGGGAGCGACCAGATAAGGCTTGAGGGTGGTCAAGCTTATTCCGCTTGCAGCTGCGCAACGACTCCAAGCTAGGTCCTCACTTGACCCCACCTTCCATCCTAGCTGGCAGTTTCTCCACAAGGCAGCTGTGGACAAGGTGACGGGAAACTGATTACAAAGGATCCTAGGTGGAAGATATTATCTAGATCCTTTTTAGTCAGGATTCATGAGGCAGATTTTGCACTGATTGTCTTTTGAATGACTTCATTAGGAGTCAGATATGAGCGAACCTTCAACTCAATAACATTGACTATGGTAGCTTTCTGGACTGCCCACAAAGATGGGGGCACTGTTCTGTGATGGTTTCTCTTCTCTGAATGGATGCTTCCAGTGGTCATGAGGGAAGATGCTCAAGTCCATACAAATTGCAGATTATGCTTTTCCAGGAAACAACTGGAAGAAGTCATACGTTGGTTTGAGGTGAGGTGTTAACAGACTGGGGGATGTGAGATATATATATATATATTCCTTGGAGCTGAGAAGAATTGCTGCAAAACTGATATATATATATATATATATATATATATATATATATATATATATATATATATATATATATATATATATATATATATATATATATATATATATATATATATATATATATATATATATTTCTCAAGCTCCTTGGAGCTGAGAAGAATTGCTGCAAAACTGATATATATATATATATATTTCTCAAGCTCCTTGGAGCTGAGAAGAATTGCTGCAAAACTGAGTTTCCTGAAGTGGACCACTAGACTCCTAAACAACTGAAAAAATGATCTAGTAAAAAGAAAAGTCAACCAAAAGAGCAACATGCAAACAAAAGCAAATAAAACACCGTCAGAGGCAAAACAAATTAAAGTTTAGTTTGTGTGCATTGTTTAATAGTCTGCTAAATTGGCCACGCCCACCTAGTCACATGACCTAGCCACACCCACCCAGCCGATCCACACACCCCCAACAGTCTGAGGGACCGTGAACTGGCCCCGTTTAAAAAGTTTGAGGGCCCCTGAGGTAATGCTTTATCAGAGCCAAATCTGGGGAGAGCTTGTTGAAATACATGGGCAGCAGATCAGAGAATATAGACTTTTCCATGGTAGCCTGCGTCCTCTGAAGTTCTTTCTTTCTCACAGATTCATCAGCAGCTCCCATCCGTCTTGCGTTTCAGAAGCAAGCGAAAACTTCCAGTGAGCCTTCATCCCTTCTTGATTTGATTATGAACAGCCATTGTGGACATTTCAGATTAGATGACCGATTATATGAATTTTCTGAATGCTTTGGTTCTGATGTTGGTAATTATTTTTCTTACGTTGCTGTGCATCTCCCAGAATCCCTTAAGACAGCAGCATGTTAGAAAGACTGTTAAATAAACAAATAAATATGCACTAGACAAGTTATAAAAGAAAACAATGTTTAAAGCCACAGCACATTTGCTTTACGGGGATATTTCGGCCCAAAAGCTAAGAGCTGTGTATTTGGATAGTCTCCCAAGTTATTTGTTTTAAGATCTGCTAGGTGGACATAAATCTCCCATTCTTTAGGGAGAAAGAACATTTCTAGCCCTCCCACGTCTTTTCTTGCAAGTTCAGGTCAGGTCTTCAGAAAATGATGGGTACTTATTCACTGATCCCAGTGGGTGAAAACTGTAAAGATCAACATTTTTTTTCCAAGAAATACACGGGGCCCGGAAGAAAACCCCAACATCTGTTATTATATTCAAGAAGAACTTGCCCTTGGTTGCAAAACTAAGAATTATAACTACCCATCTTGAGACAGGCCAAAACCCTCTTCATAACCATTCACACATTTGTTTAAAAGATGTATTTGGATGCCTATCTTTAAATACCTATGACTAGGTATTTAAAATTTATTTATTTTATTTATTTGTTCAATTTATTTGCCGCCTATCTCACTATAGGACAACTCTGGGCGTGCAGCTAACGAGTAGTCTGGTTTGGTCGCTCAACAGTGAGACATTGGTGAAGTGGGCACAGCACCGCCTGCATTTTTTGCGTCACGTACATCTTCCTTCCCCTGTCCTTACCATTTTCTATAGAGGGGTGATCGAGAGCATCCTGTCCTATTGCATTACAGTCTTGTTTGGAAGCATTATTGCTTCGGGCAGGAAGGTGGTGAAGAGAGTGGTGAGGAGGGCAGAAAAGATTATTGGTAGTTCACTCCCTTCCATCCAGGACATGGCACATAAGCGATGCTTGAGCCAGGATCCGCAGGATTGTCTGGGATGCTACACATCCTCTTCACAATCTATCTTCCTTATTACCTTCTGAGAAGGGGATTCGTGGTATCCGAAGTAGAACATCCAGATTCTGTCACAGTTTTGTTCAATCTAGAGTATCAGCCTTGTGAACCAGGGTAAAATCCAGCAGGTTCTGACAGGTTCTAGAGAACCAGTAGTGGAAATTTTGAGCAGTTTGGAGAACCGGCAAATGCCACCTCTGGCTGGCTCCCGAGTGGGGTGGAAATGGAGATTTTGCAGTATCTTTCCCCTTGCAACGCCCACCAAGTCATGCCCACAGAACCGATAGTAAAAAAACTGGATTTCACCCCTGTTGTGAACTTTCAATTTTCCACTTTCAGCTATATATTCAAGATGGATAGTGATTAATATTTATATGTATTTATATGTTAGGATGTAGGTATACACATATGTACTGTATGTATATAGCATAAGTGTGCTGTTATGTGTACACTTTTGAGAGCAGGCAACAGACATTCATTTTTAATGTGTCCCAGAGTGACTACAGGAAAAAAAATGACAATAAAGAAGATTCTCATCTTATCTTATCTTATCTTATCTTATCTTATCTTATCTTATCTTATCTTATCTTATCTTATCTTGGCAGCTTACAATAAAAACAGAAATGAAAAGAATGTTAAATATAACAATAGCAAAGTAATGGAACAATCGAATAAAAAACTCCTTTTACGACCCTATAATCCCTTAATTTGGGATAGAATCAGGTTGAATGAATGGAGCAAAGCACTTACTGCCAGATGCCCTTCCTGACACCACGCGGAGTTCACAGCAGATATTTTCTTCTTGGCACCCTAAGAGAGAAATATCTGCTGCTACCTAGGATTGGATTCTCAACCATCCAAGTGGGGGGCAATCACCTTCACCACTAGGCCGCACTCAATGGAATAAACAGTGAAAAGGAAACAATGAGAATACAATGAGTGGGTGGCAAAACAGGGACCGAGGTGGGAAGCTGGGTACAAATACTGGGTATGAATACTGGGTGCAGGCTCAGGATGGCAAGTTTGAAGGAACAATATGGGACAAAAGACTAAATCTTTGCCCCTTGATGAAGCTTCTTCAGGAAATCAGAGGAGACAGTGTTAAAGAAACTTGCATTCCCATCAATTGAAGCTTTACTTCCAAAGCAAGTGAAAAGCTTTGGAACCCATAATCCAGATAAGAATCATAGCAGGGATGTGTGAAGGGAATAAACACATGCAAATTCTGCAGCCCAGATGTGCTTTTTAATGCCATTAAATCAGGGGTGAAATCCAGCAGGTTCTGGAGAACCGGTAGCGGAAATGTTGAGCAGTTCGGAGAACCGGCAAATACCACCTCCGGTTGGCCCCAGAGTGGGGTGGGAATGGAGATTTTGCAGTATCCTTCCCCTGCCATGCCCAAGCCACGCCCACCAAGCCACACCATACCACGCCCACCAAGCCACGCTCACAGAACCAGTAGTAAAATGTGGATTTCACTACTGCATTAAATCCACATTGCTAATGGCCTGATTGGGAGTGGATCTGGAGTTGTTTTCTGCAACCTCGCAGCTTCAGGACACATTATAAGAAAACTCTTAAAAGGTTGAGAAAGAAAATTGAGTATTTCAAAACATGACAAAGTTACTGAACAACTCAGTCTTATACTGTAAAGAGAGCTGTCCCTCTGATTAAGCCATTTGGGAGAAATTCACCAAGCTCCCGCCAAAATGAATTCACTAAGTTAAAATTTTCCTCATGCAGTTCCCAAGATTCTGTATCTTACTCACTCCTTTTTGTCTGATATTAAATCCAATTAAACTCTGTGTGAATCTTGCTTCTTTACTCAGACATTTCAATTTAGGAGCTTGATTTACATTGTTCCAGGAGGGAATCTGAAAGTTGACTCTCAAGATATCTGAAGATGGTCACCAAGTTGGCTTATCATCCTGGACAAGCCCTGATGAAATGAATTGAAGAAATGCATAATGGAGCTTGCTTCAACAAGCCTGCCACTAGTTTCGCCGAGAGTTGGTTCTTCCAGCCAGAACAAATCTATTCCTGACATGAGTAGACACGACCCGTGGAAAGAATGTGGCAGTCTGTGCTCAAAGTTTATTTTATTCATGAAGAATGTTTAATTTGGAATCCCACATTTTCTTCTTTACCTATCCATCAAGACCCAAAGGTGCTTTTCCAAAAGGCAATTGGACTTTCTTGAAAATTTGAAAATGTTTCACTTCTCATCCAAGAAGCTTCAGGAATTGGGTATGTCTAGCCTAGTGAAAAGAATAATTAGGGCCAACATGAGAGCAGTGTTCCAATATATGAGAGGCTGCCACAAAGAAGAGGGGGTCAAGCTATTCTCCAAAGCACCTGAAGGCAGAACAAGAAGCAATGGATGGAAACTAATCAGGGAGAGAAACAACCTAGAACTAAGGAGAAACTTCCTGACAGTGAGAACAATAAATCAATGAAATGGCTTGCATTCAGAAGTTGTGGGTGCACCATCACTGTAGTTTTTAAAAAGAGACTGGACAAATATTTATCCGAAATGGTACAGGCCCTAGGTTTGCCCGTGATGATGAACCTATGGCACGTGTGCCAAAAGTGGCATGCAGCACCCTTTCTGTAGGCATGCGAGCCGTCGCCCCAGCTCAGGCCTACTGTGCGAGCGCATGTGCCTCCCGCTGATCTTCGGGTCTCTACCACGCATGCGCGGGAGGCGGGGCGCATACACGGTGGCCATGTGTGCATATGGGAGGCCGCGTCCACATGTGCATGTGGTGGTGGAGCGCATGGGAGTGCGTCCACATGCATGGGGTGGAGCGCATGCTGGGTGGGTGTGCATGCATGTGCAGGGAGCTGCTCATGGGGGCATGTGGGAGTGTGTGTGCCTACCCAGGGGGAATAGGGCGCATGCAAATGCGTGGGGGTGCAGCACATGTGGGGGATGTGCACACATTGCATTTTGGGGGCTTGGGCATGCACATGCATATGTGCGCTTTGGACATCCAGTCCAGAAAAGGTTAGCCATCACAGCCCTATACTATAGGGCCATGATGGAGAACCTATGACATGCGTGCCACTAAGACATACCTGTGGACACATGAGCACTGCTCTAGCTCAACTCCAGCGTGCATGTGCGGGCTGGCCAGCTGATTTTCAGGCCTTCCAGGCCCACCGGAAGTCAGGAAATGGTCTGTTTCCTGCCTCCAGGGGGATGGGGAAGGCCGTTTTCGCCCTCCTGGAGAGTTTCTGGAGCCTGGGGAGGGCAAGGTCCCTTCCAAGTCTGTTACTGTAACCCATGTGTGTGTGTGTGTGTGTGAGAGAGAGAGAGGGGGGGGGGGTAGGCATGGCCAGCTTGATGTCACTCATGTCGAGGCATCTGTGGTGTACCAAGCACTCTCCCAGAGAAAATGGGCTCCCGAGTTCTGTTTTCAGCTGCAAATGCCTCTTACAAACCGTCTGCCAGTGAAAATGGAGCTTGGGAGAACTGCGTGCAAATCTCCAGAGCTCCGTTTTTACTGGCAGAGGCACTGCGGGCCAGTCCTTCAGAGTTTCCAGGATGGCCCCGTGGGCCAGACCTAAGCATCCCGCGGACCACATCTGGACCCCGGGCCTTGAGTTTGACACCCCGCCCTATTCCATTCCAGACAAATTGTTGTCCAATGTCTTCTTAAATCTCTCCAGTGTTGCAGCATCCCCAACTTCTGGAGGCAAGTCGTTCCACTGATTAATTGTTCTAATTGTCAGGGAATTTCTCCTTAATTCTAGGCCGGTTTTCTCCTTGATTATTTTCCATCCATTGCTTCTTGTCCTGCCTTCGGGTGCTTTGGAGGTTGACCCCCTCTTCTTTGTGGCGGAGGGTTTGGTGGACACACTGCTGCTCACAAACCCCATGCTTAGTTATATTACGTGAAGTAGATTTAAACCTCCTGATTTTTAAGGTCGCACAAGAGTCTCGGTGGCTTCAGCCCCAGAGCTAGTAAGTTCTCAAAATATCACAACCACTCCCCGAGACCAAGCGGACTGTTCTCAGATCTTTCACCAAGGTCAGAGGTCTAACAGCAGTTTGCATCATATCTTGTACAGCTAATCTCACTGCACTGCAGGCATAGTACATAGTCATTGCTTTTTTCACTGAACAAGGAAAAGGTATCATGAAAACAAGTAATGTACTGGCACAGTGGTTGGTGGGCTCACTTGGTCCTGTCAATTATTTTCTCTTCTAATCAGGGAAATCTTTCCGCTGGATTCATCCACCAAGTTTTAACTCTGTGGAACATTTTTTAATATGCACCACTGCGGGAGACCCGTTTTAAGGAAAAGAATGATATAACCGCACGGATACCAAATTTCCCACCTACTGGAACGGGGGGGAGGGGGAAACGCTCCCAGTGTAGGGTTTGAAACCCACCCCCCTCTTTGTCCATTCTATAAGAAAAACATTGCTTTTCCTTCAGTCACATAAGAGCATTACAAAACAGCTTTAGCGGAGTTATCACTCCCTCTCCCCGATATCCAGCAAATCTAAAAAAAAAGAAAAAGAAAAATGCTGGGAAGGAATTTCCTATTTTGCAAAGCTCATTTTTGTAAGAAGAAAACTCTCCTGTCTTCCAACTTGGCTCATTCAAAATTTGTACCCTGCACAGATTTTTGGGCCATCCAAGGAAAGGGAAAACCATTCATACAATGAGGTTTCCTTCCAAACTAGGTTAAGAATTTTTTAAACCATACCATGACAGTCAGGAAATGGCTACTCCAGAAGGGAAAGTCTTATTTCTTCACAAAATGGCTGGTCAAAAAATAAAAATAAAAAATCAATCAGAAAGTGAAACTGGTTAGTGGTTCCTTACCACCTTCTAATTTACAGCTTCAAGCTCACCTTTACAGGTAATCTAAGTAAATTATCTAAAAAAATAAAAATAATCCTTGATTTATGACAATTGAGCCTAAAATTTTCATTGCTAAGCAACACAGTTAACTGAATTTTGCCCCATTTTATGACCTTTTCAGTTGTTAAACAAATCATTGCTGTTGTTAAATGAATCATGGAGTCATTCAGCCAATCTGGCTTCCCCATTAACTTGGCTCGTCAGAAGCCGGCTTAAAAATGGCAAAGACATGATCAAAGAACACTGCAACTATCATAAATATGAACCAGTTGCCAAACATCTGAATTTTGAGGACATAACTATGGGATGCTGCAATGGTCCAAAATGTAAAAATTGGCAAAAATCACTTTTTTCAGTGCCGTTGTAACTTTGAACAATCACTAAATGAATGATTGGCCTACCTGTACAATTTTTCAAAGGTTAAGCGGGCACCTTTCCAATGAAAGCAGTACGATGCAACCACAAGTCATATTTATCGTCAAAGAATGATAAAAATCCTTAGCATGGCCCACATTTCTGTAAATAAATATGATAAGAACTGGGAGTTTTGCTCTGCAACATACCTGCTGTCTATTTATTAATTGAGTTGAAATGAGAAGATTTTTTTTAAAAAAAACCTAAGGTGCCTGAGTAGTCCCTGTTACATTTGAATTAAAAAAAAAACCCTGTGTGTGTAGGAACCTCAAAGCACCAAGTGAATGAATGTAGGACAATTAGCCATCAATGATCGATAACCTAAAAAATGAAACATGATTTTTAACAATATTTGTCTTTATAGCATTTCTTTAAAAAAAAAACACAAGCATTTATAATCTTGCACTTCTAAATTAACTTTTACTAATCCCAAATTATAAAACCAAAATGAGGTTCTCCTAGCAAATTGAGCAAAAAACCTACCTGTCCATTTTTTCTCAGTTTACTGAGTTGATATGATTTTTTAAAAGAAAAGCTAAAAATTTAGAAGAGCCCTGGTCCGCAGTCCACTCAATCCTAGGTGCTTTGGTTGCAATTGCAATTCCAAGAGAAGGCCTGGCCAGTATGGGGGACACCAGGCACCACAACTCTGAACTATGACTTAAGACAAAAAGCCTTAAGCCAGAGCATGGCTTGCTCCCCACTTCATTTACCCATCTGCCCTCTTCAGCTGTTGTAAGAAAATGATTAATGAGGCATATGAAAGGGGAAATGTTATTTACATGGAGTAGGGAAAGAAGGATAATTTTTGCAGTACTGGGATATTTTAATTCACCCTGAGTCCGAATATTAAATTGCATAGTTTACAGATGACAGTATGGGATTTTTCTTGAGGCACCCCAGTTAAGGATGGTAATTCTGCAGCGGCAGCTGCACAGACACAAAATATTTATTCCTCTGCCTTATCATAGGGAGAGAGCTGTGTTCGTTTGTGATACTTCACAATCAGGAGTCTCGTAACACCTTGTGAAGTGAACGGCAGCATTAGTAAAATGTGTTAATTGGAAAACTTCAGATTTTACTTTTTGGGAATAACAGCCCGGGGCACTTTCAACCAATTCGACATCAAAGATTCCAGGGCCCAAAAATATGAGGTAAAAATTACTCCAGAGAGTCTGATTGATTGATTGATTTTTTGATTGATTAACTGTTTATGCTACCCATCTCCCCTATAAGATGACTGGGCGGCTCATAGATTATAAAAAGACCAATAGAAAAATAATTTCAATATTAAAACTATGCAATCAAAATTTTAAGGTTATTCTTGATTTGCAATCATTCATTTAGTGACTGTTCGAAGTTACAATGCCACCGAAAAAGTGTTTTGTGACCGTTTTTCACAATTACAACCATTGCAGCATCCCCACGGTCACATGATCAAAATTCAAATGGAGCAAAACAACTGTCTTGCTTAGCAATGGAAATGTTGGGCTCAATTGTAGTCATAAGTCGAGGATTAAAGGTAAAGGTTCCCCTCACACATATGTGCTAGTCTTTCTCGACTCTAGGGGGCGGTGCTCATCTCCGTTTCAAAGCCGAAGAGCCAGCGCTGTCCGAAGATGTCTCCGTGGTCATGTGGCCGGCATGACTAAACGCCAAAGGAACACAGAATGCTGTTACCTTCCCACCAAAGGTGGTCCCTATTTTTCTACTTGCATTTTTTATGTGCTTTCGAACTGCTAGGTTGGCAGAAGCTGGGACAAGTAACGGAAGCTTGCCGTCACACTACAGGCACTAGGAATTCAAACCGCTGAACTGCCGACCTTTCGATTGACATGCTCAGCATCTTAGCCACTGAGCCACCACATCCCCTAGTTGAGGATAACCTGTATACAAAGAATAAAGGACTAAGATACAGATGACGGAGGGATGAGATCTTCTTTCTTATCAAGCACCACCCAACAAAGCCAAGTTTTAATACCCTTCCACAAGGCCAAAAGGCGGAGTGGGGCAGTTCTCAATTCGGGGCCACAGCAGAAAGGGCTCTTCCCCTCGATACTGCCCACCAGAAATCCTTAGCAGACAGTATCTGTACCATGCCCTTTCCACTAGCATAAGTGGGGTGGGGGTTAGTCCCACTGGGGTCCTAGGGCTCCTCAGATACCGTGGACCCAAGCCATATTTATTTATATTTAACATTATGTTTTCATGCCTGTATGGAAACTGCTTGCAGAGAATCAATGATTTAATTTCTTCCTACCCAATTGCCTTATTAAAATATTTATATCCTACACTTCTATCTGAGGAAGGCTTTAGGGTGACCTAGGTAAGCTCCTTTTAAAAAAGAAATCTTTAAAGCAGTACAAAAATGTTAATCAGCAAGGACCTTCCTTTAGATACTTGCTGACTTAATCTTTCCCCACTGTACTTATGAAGGATGGGTAGTTCAGAACTGACCAGCATAGTCCCACATAAAAGCTATTCTGTGACTATTCTGCAACTCCCCAAAAGGCTGTTTTGGAAGAGCAGCCACAAAATACTCTCAAATGTCTTCATGTTATTATTTTTTTTTTACTTTTCTTTTTTAAATGAGAGTGAATGGATAGCACATCTCGAGCATTTATGGCTGTGAGCCAAGCTGTCCCATATCGCATAGAGCAGTGATGGCTAACCTTTTTGCCGTTGCTTGCCAAAAGCGGGGGGAGCGGGGGGGGGTCGTGAGTGCGTGTGCCCACATCCATAATTCAATGCGCCCCGCCCTCCCATGCATGCGCATGTGACCCCCCCCACTTCCCCCTGCTTTTGGCACATGATGGCACGGTGGGCCCAGGAGGCCCATTTTTCCCCCTCCCTAGGCTCCAGAGGCTTTCTAGGAGCCTGGGGAGGGCAAAAACAGCCTTCCCCATCCCCCCCCAGAGGCCTTCCCGGAGGCCAAAAACAGCTAGTTTCCCAACTTCTGGTAGGACCGGAAGGCCTGAAAATCAGTTGGCTGGTGCACACATGCGCGCTGGAGCTGAGCTAGGGCAACACTCGCATGCCCACCAATATGGCTCCGCGAGCCACCTGTGGCACCCGTGCCATAGGTTCGCCATCACGAGCATAGAGCCTTTTACTGAAAACAATTTAACGACCTTAAATTTTAAAAATCCACTAGTTTTCAGTGGGGACTAAAGTTAAGTGAATTTACAGGGTCCTGAAATTTTACTGTAATCGGTTGCTTTATTCGTTCTTAGCCTTGCAGAGTTTTTTCCTTGCAAACCGCTGTGATTCTTAACAGTTATTTTACCTTTTTGATTTATAGCCTGCCTTTCTATCCAGAATATATGCAAATGAGTTCAAGTAAACAACAAGCAGAGGAACAAACCCATAGGATCTGTTTTATTTATTTATTAAATATTTTTTCTATAATACCTCAACCAAAACAACTCTTGGCAATTACACAAGTAAAAAAAATAGATCGAACAGAAAAAAAAATAGGACAGAAGGAAGAGTACAGGAGCTGGCAAAATGTTACATAAATGAGGATGGCTATGTTGAATCTTAACAGAATAATAGATTAGAAGGGACCTTGGAGATCTTACAGTCCAATCCGCTGCTCAAGCAAGATATATATACCATTCCAGAAAAGTGACCATCCGGCTGCTTCTTAATAGCCTCCGGTGATGGAGAACCTGCAATTTTTGAAGGCAAGCCTCTTGAAATCTTGAATTAAATCTTGAACTGTCTATGGAGATTCTCAATCATCCAGGTCATGGTTGTCCCAAAGGTGCTTTTTCAAGAAGCAACTGGACTTTCTGGTTTTTCTTTTAAGATGTTTTGCTTCTCCTTCAAGCAGCTTCTTCAGAAACCAGAAAGTCCAGTTGCCTCTTGAAAAAGCACCTTTGGGATAAATCTTGACGGTTTACAACAGGCTTTCCAAAATGATATTTGACTTCCTGATTACGGACCATTAGAGGTTATGGTGGCAATACCCCAGATAAGCCACCCAAAGCCTTTTCTTTTAATCATGAGAAAGGAAAAAACTCTCAGCATGTTTGCTGCAATTAATTTGATTGATTGGCTGAACTGTCTGAATGAACCAATCAGAGCACAGCTTCCTGGCTCTGAGTTTCCCGCACTTTCCAACGGTCAGGGATGAGTATATAAGTAGCAGCAGGACTGCAGCCGAGCAGAGAGCCAGAGACTCTCATACAGACCTCCAGAGCTGAAGTCACTACAATGAGTTGAGTCAATGCCTTGCTCCTGAAGAAGCTGACAAAGAACACAGAGAGCCTCCCACGTTTGGGAAGAAGACTAGAGCTGATGGACTTTGCTAAGAGGAGAATCTGGTAGGCCGTTGATGCCTCCTCGTAGGTTTTGTTTTTATGCGTTTTTATTGAAACAGTTTTTCAAGACTTCTCAGTCAATTTCATGCTAGTGCGTTTGTGTGCGTATCGGGCCATAGGCCATTTGAACCCAGAAACCTTTTTTTCCTTCACACATCATCACATCCCTGTGTTTAAGCAATGCTGTTGACCTCTCTCCCATTTTATTTTGGTGGGATCAAAGCTAAATCCTTATGCTAAATTCCAGGAGAATAGGAGAAGAGAAAGGTGTCTTCTCTCAAGCTAATCTTACCTCATAAAACAGGGATGTCAAAACCAAGGACCGCGGGCTGGATCTGGTCTGTGGGTGCTTAGATCTGACCCGCAGGGCCACCCTGGAAACAGCAAAGGACCGGCCCATGGATGCTTCTACCAGCGAAAATGGAGCCATCTTTGCTGGCAGAGTGTTGCAGGAGGCCGTCGTGGAAATCCCCCAGCCCTGCTCAGGCCACCACAGGTGCCCCTAACACAAGCGGTGTCAAACTGGTCATGCACCCCGAAATTAATCACAACCCTGATGCGGCCCTCAATGAAACAGAGTTTGACATCCCTGTCGTAAAAGAAACAGCACTGCTCCTAAAATGCTCAAAGTTATGACTTGCCTTGACTGGCTAGTACCTACTGCAGCTGTGAGAAAATCCCTTTAAGAAAATAGCACTTGCTTGACTCAATCATCAACTAACCACCAAGGCCGGCTTCTCCCACTCTCTTCAAGGCTAAGTTCTTGGTCTTTGAAAGACTAGCCCTCTTTGTCACCACCCTGGGCATGGAGCAGATGTTCAGAGGAAATGTACCAATCCTTTCTTAACATCGCTCCACCAATCATCAAACTGATTATAAATCCCAGAATGCTCTGTGAGAAAAAAAAATGCCTATGCTGGCAGAGAACCTAGGGAATTGTGGTCCAATATATTTGGAGATATTACATTGGGAAAGCTGCTGCAAGCAACAACTAGATGCCAATTAATATCACAAGGATGGTTTATTAGTTTCTCTTGCCACAGCATGCAAAATTCATGGCCCTTGTCTGCTGACACCTCAGCTAAAATGGTTATTGTTGGATCCTAGTTTATCCCAGAACTGTATAAATAATAAATTTAGTAAGTAAAAGCAAAGTTTCTTTTCTTGACTTGATAAAATACCTTTATATCAGAGCCAGTTGTCCTTAGCAGCTGATTTTAATTACTTCTTTACTCTGGTTCGTGTGGCAAGCATTCAAAAATGTGTGACATGCAAAAATACAAAACAAAGATTGAAAAATGAAGAAGGGCTGCTTGGAATGATATAATGTGGTCTTGTAGAGATGGTGTAATAATCTTCCTGATTTCTCTAGAGAAAATAGTTTTCAATCCCACTTGACTTTATTGGAATGAAAGTGAATTTCTCCAGATTCTCATGTAATTACTTGCTTTGTCTAATCTCATTTCAAGTCATCAACAGAATAATAGAATTGGAAGGGACCTTGGAAGTCTTCTAGTCCAACAGAACTAGAAGTCTTCTAGTGCACAAGCAAGAGACCCTCTAACTTTCCAGACAAATGGCTGACCAGTCTCTTCTTAAAGTCCTCCAGTGATGAGCACCCACAACTTCTGAAGGCAAGCCATTCCACTGGTTAATTGTTCTCATTGTTACGAAATTTCTCTATAGTTCTAGGTAACCCATCTCTACTTGCTTGATTAGTTTCCATCCATTGTTTCTTGTCTTGCCTTCTGGAGCTTTGGAAAATAGGTTGACCTCCTCTTTTGTCCTCAAGATTCACTGGACCGTGGACTATTATAAGTAGAATAGTTTTCACTGTCCAACACAGGTAAAAGGTGCTAGCTTGTAGAAGGCCTAAATCTTGAAATAAAGCTGAAACTTCAAACATCTATATTTTATAACTGCTCATTGCTTGGCCTTCAAAAAGCAGAGGAATCAGAATTCAGAAAGAAAACAACAACCTGACAATGCACTGCATGCTTCCATTAAAATTGACCTTGTACATTTGATTTGTGATTTTGTGCCAATCCAAGATACTATTCCACATCTCAGTTATGAATGAAAGAATAAGAAAAGAGAGGATCAAACCACATTTGCAAATACAAGGCTATCCCTTTCACTGTAAACTTTACCTCTATTAGAGCAATAAATACATTCTTGTTGAACTTCCTAATTGTCTGTCTCAATTACTACTGAAGACAGAAATCAAAGGAATCAGGGTGTCAGATTGAGGAACTTAATTTGGGTCTGTCCAATTTTACACTAATATTGTTTATGTCAATCATCTTAATTATTTTGCAGGTGGAAAAGTCACGTTTAGGTACAACCTTCTCATTCACATTAACTTTTCATATGAGCAATTGTTGTGAAATAAATGCACTGCAGTTAGGAAGGCTGGCTCCTCAGCTCTTTTTATGTTAAGTGGCAATTGGGATTGTCAGCTTCTTACTCTCTGTGTGCTCTGTGTCTCCTACAAGATCTATAGGCGAACAGGTTCTTCTCTGGGCTTGTTATGTTTGTCTGCAGATTTCTGCATATCAAACATCTGTTTAAACAGAAACAATAGAGACAGCAATTTATTTCTATGATGAAGTGACACCCAACATAGAACAATGTCATTTCCAAGATTATTTAAATTTTGAGAAAGTTTGTAGAAATTACAGGTAAAATGCAGCCATTTGTTTAGCCACCGTTTGAATTACTGAGGGCACTGATAAAAAGGACTTATGATTGTTTTTCATACTTATGACCAGAGCAGCATCCTTGTGGTCATGTGATCAAAACTCGACAATTGGCATATCTTTACGATGGTTGAAGTGTCCTGAGGTTACGTGATCACCTTTTGTGACCTTCTGATAAGCCAGATTCACTTAACAACCATGTGGCTAACAACTGGCAAGAAAGCTCAAAATATGGGGCAAAATTCACTTAACAATTGTCTTGCTTAGCAACAGAAATTTTGGCCTCAATTGTGGTCATAAATCAAGGATTACTTGTTGTCACTATTTATCTCCTTTTAAGTCACTCAGTCCAAAAGAAATCAGGGAAGGTTAAAAGTTTGCAAACTCCTTTTTCAAACTCAAGTTGGTTCAAGAAGATTCTCCCTACAGAAACACTGCCACCAGTCAAACTTTATTTTAGTCAATAACTAGCATAAGAGCTATGTTGGTATGAGTTATATAATTTGGACTCATAATGGATTAAGACCCTGTCAACACTTCTTTGTTACGTTTATAAATTATATATTTGATATTTTTGTACTGTTGACATTTGACTCTATGTTCTACATTGCTTCTTAAGAGAAGCAGTACACAAAACCTATTCAGTAATAATAGTCATGCAAAGAAAAAAAAAATTGTGTCCTTGTAACTTTGGGGAACATTTTTCTGCTCCAGTAACATACTTGCTTTTAAGTTTTGAAAGTATGAAAGATAAGCAGTGGCATGTATTTGAACAAATCCTTTACAAAAAGAAGTGATTAAAAATTGTGGCATATTGTTAGCTTTCTTCACTTATGCCAACAACTTGGAGGTCAAGTTCTAAAGGTTACAATGAACTTGTGTGTGCAAACAAGTGATAATTGAGGGCATTTTTGTCCTCTACGAACATAGCATGGATGTTTAGTTTTACAATTTCCAATTTTCTAAAGGCCTGCGCTTTTAATTTGCCTTGACAGACAGTGAGAACAGCAGAAGATTTTCAAGTAATTGTCTCCATCTCCCCCACAAAAAAAAATTCAAAATCTTTTTAAAATGTGGTTTACAGTCCTCAATCTGGGGGGAAAACTATCCTTTGATTATTTCCACCAAAATCTTCAGTACACACCCATCTTTTGTGATAGACTAGACCATTTTTTTTTGCAACAATCTTATGCAATGCATTCTGGCTGGGAATTATGGAACTTAAAAGACAGCACACCCAGAAGGCACCAAGCTGTGGGTGACAGACAAAGCCACAATTTCCTCAGAACTAGGCCTTAGTCAATGTTCCAGCACTAACCTTTGTCTAATGCACAGTCTTCTGCAGTTTAAATAGCACGATTGTTTTCCTTGGCAATCATGTCACTCACCTCCATCCAACTTTTTAAATCAGAATGGCATAAGCTAATCTCTTTGACTCTGAGGTATTATAGGTGCTTCCTTGGGTTAATTAAGCTTTCATTTTTTTTCCCATTATCAATTCAGAATCTCAGAATCTATGGGCTGAATGCCTTCCTCTTTTAAGAGATTTTACTTCAGCACTCTTACACATGTGGGATTATCCCCCTAAATATATTTGAGTGTGCTTTTAAGGGCAGATCCATAATATTATACCAGAAGGATATAATTTTACAGGTTCTTACTTGGAAGATGACAATGAGTTTTGTGTATTTTAAAGATCTGCAAGACTATTATGCCAGAAGTGGCTTTTCAAATGACTTTTTGATTTACATTCCGAGTTGGGAAACAGGTAGAAATTGTCACATAAGAACTAAAACAGATATACTCCAGAGAAGAAGGAAAACCCCCATCAAATCTCATGTATGATACGGCCTTACCCACTTAATTTATTTGTTGGATTTATATCCCACTTTTATTTATGTTCAGGAACTCAAGGTTGTTAGTGGTTCCTTCTATTTTCCCCAAAATAATCCTGTGAAATAGACTGTCCTGAGAAACAGTAATTAGCCCAAATCACCAACCACAATTTGGTGACTGTAGGTAGTTTGGAACCCAAATTTTCTCTATGCCAATCTAACAGCTTAATCAATAGCCCACACTGTGAGTCTTTTTGCAGCCTCTTTCTTCCCAGCCCATGTTGTAGATTAAACATTTGCGCTTGCCTCCCCTAAATTTGATAATGCTTGAAACGGTATTTCATGCAATGGCACTAGTTTAGCCCTCATTCTGCAAAGTAAGACGATCGAATTCTCTCTTCTACAACACCATGAACAGTACAAAAAGTCTAACTTGCTTAGAAAAGCAAGTGGCTAGGATCTCACTATCAAATAAACCAGCATAAGTATTGACTCCCACGCATTCAGCCACAGCAAGCATAGGAAAGCTATAGCACAATCACAGGAAAACACCTTGCCTTTCATACAGCTTAATTCTCCCCTCAGAAAGGAAGAGAATTAAATTTTAAAAAGTCTGCCCATCAGATTTATCAGCACATCTTCTTAAGAGAGCCCTCATCTAATCAGCTACGGAGGGGGGAGAGCATAAAATGGCAAGATTGTAGTAGCTGAAGAAATGGTATCCCTCCTGCTGTTTTACTTAACCCTGTACAACCCACAAGTTCTCACCTGTCCTAAAAAGGATGGAAAGGTAAGGAATTTCTTAAAAACACACAACCCTAATTATTGCCTATCTTCAAGGTTATTTTTTTTTTTAGAAAAAGGAAAACTATCTTTTTTATCATCAGAAAGCCTCTGATCCTGTTTTTCCAGATTGGCTTGCAAAAAAAAAACTGCTAGAGGCCCTTAAGCCTGCCAAAGGAACACCATATGAAAAGCTATTAGCCCAGCTGTTTGCCGTTTTCAGTTGTGACACATTCACAGCCTGACACATATGGACTCTTGTTTTCACCATCAGTAACTAACCATATTTTACTAAACATTAATATAACCTCGTTTGCACAAGATGCTATATTAAAGGGGATTTACTAGCCCACGGATCCAGGACAGCTGGCATCTCAGGCTGGAACATGCTGCCTCTCCTTAGTTTTTATCCAGATTGAAATGACTACAATACACTGCAACTCTCCCCAACCACTGCGAAGAAAGGAACTTAAAAGTAACTCCATAATGAGCAACTACATATATACCTATAAGAGCCTTGGTATCACAGCAGACTAAAGTGCTGGTAACTAGCACCAGCTGCCTGCAATTACTGCAAGTTCGAATCTCACCAGGCTCAAGGTTGACTCAGCCTTCCATCCTTCTGAGGTAGGTAAAATGAGGATCCGGATTGTGGGGGCAATAAGCTGACTTTGTATAAAAAGAACACTGCTTTGTGGGGGGTGGGGGGGTGGGGTGGGGGTGGGGGTGGGGCAGAAAAGCCCTACTAAGCAGGTATATACAAAAGTATGAAGGCTTACATTGTAAGCCGCCCTGAGTCTCCGGAGAAGGGCAGCATATAAATTGAACTAATAAATAAATAATAAATAAATAAACTGCTAGTAAAAGATTTGGAGGGGGATTAAGAAGGTAGCATTTCACTTTTCCACCAGGGCTGGTTTTGGGCTTGTTACTCATAGCTTGAAAGCGGCTTTTTCTCCCCATTAACTCAAAGCAACTAACTACCCGGAGAGACTTATAATCACCTAACATGCTCGGACTGGTTAGCAGATTCTCCCACAGCACGACTCCAAAAGACATCCCTGGCGAGCCTCGCTACAGAAAATATTAAAGTGAAAACTAAAAAGTCCACGCGCTTGGGCAAATGCAGCTGTGCTGGGGTTGGGTGAAAGGTTGCAGATGCCGCCACAGGTTTCTAGGAGGGACGCTCATTCCAAGCCTTTATTGGGGGGAGGGGAGGGGAGGGGAGGGAGCCCGCTTTGCTTTTCAATGAGATGCGCGGCTTCTTTAGATTTTTACAGAATAACAGTTGGAAGGGACCCTTGGAGGTCTTCTAGTCCAACCCCTGCTCAAGCAGGAGGCCTATACCATTTCATACAAATGGTTGTCCAATCTCTTTATAAAAAACCCTCCAGCGTTGGGAGCATCCACAACTTCAGGAGGCAAGCTTGTTTCATTGATTAATTGTATCTTACTGTCAAAGGGAAATTCTCCTTAGTTCCAGGTTGGATCTCTCTCCTTGATAAAGTTTCCATCCATATTAATTGTGTATTCCATATTTATCCCATATGAAAAGCAAAATATTGTAAGATCGAATGCACTGAATTTTCTTTAAACCCCAGAACCGGGTTGAGAGCAGGGAAGCCACTTTGGGCTACTAAATTGATACACAAGCGGAATTAGAGATCTCCTTCCACACATACACGCACACATCTCCTCACCACCCTCCACCCCTAGATCGGCTCCGCATTCTGGAACAAGCCTCAGTTTCCCACGAGAAACCCCCCGCGCGGCGCACGTGTTTGCAAGCGCAGGACCAGCCAGCGTCCAGCAACACGTGGCGTCATAACCTTGGAATGCCAGATTCCAGATCCTCCTGGCGAACGGCGTGCAAGGCGGCAGACGCGCGGTTTCCCACACCTCTGGGTTCTTCCTCCCCCCCCTCCACATCCCCGGGTTCAGAGTAAAAAGCATTCTCACGTTTTAACACACGCCTCTTGCAAACCTAACCAAGATTGCCTCCGGGCATGTGCAGAGCGCTTGCAAAAAAGAGAGGGGAAAAAAACGGGGGGGGGGGGTGTTGTTTAGGGATTCCCACCGCGCCGGACGCACAAGCTTTTACCTTCCAGCACGACCTCCTTGCCCGCCCTCTTGAGCGCCTGCACGGCTTCGTCGTGGGTGGCATCGCGCAAATCCGCGCCGTTGACGGTCAGGATGGCATCGCCGACGTAGAGCGCCTGGGTCTGGTCGGCCGCCAAGCCTTTAAAGATCTTGCTGATGAGGATGGGCATCTTGTTCTCTTTGCCCCCTTTGATGCTGATGCCCAAACCGCCCATCTCTTGCTTCAACACCTTGACGCACCGCTTCTGGTTGGAGACGGCTTCGGGCACTTGTTCGGGCAAGTCGGTCAGCGCCGTCCGAACTCCCGCCACCGCCACCGCCGCCGCCTTGGGGCTCCCGCCGTTGTTGTTGCCGCTGCTGTTGTAGCTGCTCCCCGACGGCGATTCGGGCGAGCCAGCGCCGGGCAGGGGACAAGAGGCTGTCGCCACCCTCGACGCCCCACCGCCGGCTCCTCTGCCGCAGAAAGTTCCATTGCCCGCCGAGGCTGCCCCGATGCCGTTGTAAGCCGCGGCGCCTCCGCTTTCCTCGCCGCTCAGCACCAGCGCTTCGCCGCTCAGGGTCACCAGCACCCGGTGCCAGCGGTCGCGCACCAAAACTTCCAGCGCGCCGCTCCGCTGCAACCGGCCGACACCGCCGCCGCCTCCGGCCGCCGCTACCGCCATCTTTGGAGCATTTCTTAAAACACCATGTGATTGAGCGCACGGGCACACACACACAAACACACACCCGCGCGCGGCTACACACAGACACACACCACGCCCCGGGTAAGGGAAGGGGGAAAGAAAAGAAGTGGGTGAAAGAGAGCGCCCGGAGCCGCGTCGCCACTCCGAGAGGTCGGCGGAGACTTGGCCAAGGGGAGGGACCCGGGTTAAGCCAGCGGGGTGGGTTAGGGGAGGGCAGGGGCGGGGAAGGAGGGGAGGGGCGGAAGGGCGAAGCTTTATGCCTTCGGGACGCTCGCCCTGTCGAACCGGAGTTGTGGGGGGGGGAGGTCCGGACGCTGCCCCGAGGACCGACCTGGGTGGAGGCGTTTACCTCAGAACGCCTACAAAAGCGTCCACGACACTAAGGAGGGAGGGGAAAAAAGGGAGCTGCTCGGGCTCCCCGGCTGTGGGGTGCCCTGGATTCCGTCTAAAAGTAATCTCGGATAAGCATGGGGCCGTTTCTCCGAAACCTGGAGTGCAGGGACAGGTAGTCCTCGATTTACAACAGCTTGTTGAGTGACCGTTACAACTTCGCAGGAAAAAAGTGACTGACCATCTTTTTTCCCCCCACACTTAGCGATCGTTTTGTGGCATCCCCATGGGCAAGGGGATCAAAATTCAGACTCTTGGCAACTGATTCATATTTATGACGGTTGCAGTGTCCCGGGATTATCTTTTGCGACTTTCTGACAAGGAAAATCAATGGGTAAACCAGACTGGCTTAACAGCTGTTACTAATTTAATAATTGCAATGATGATTCACTTAACTGTGGTGGGAAAGGTTGTAAAAACGGGGCAAATCTCAACATGTGTCTCACTTAGCAACATAAATTTTGGGCTCAACTGTGGTTGCAAGTTGAGAACTACCTGTGTACAAGATCAGCGTTCCTGTGACTCCAGAGGTTTGGACAAGAATCCCAGAGCCAACCTTCCTTCAAAATGGCTCTCGACTCCCTGGAGGAAGGGTGGGAATAATCAACTTTTCCTACAATCTTATCCTTGGAAAGACTGGATGTTTGCAGGTTGCTTTTATTTTATTTTGCCTTCTCGTTTCCCTGCACGAAGATCATCCAGTTATTTTTTTTCCCCCCTCCAGTCTTTTCCTAAACTAGATCACGGCAATCTGAGTGTATTAGTTTTTCATGTTAAGTAGCCTATTTTATTGGTTCGATTTATATGCCGTCCTTCTCCGGAGACTCAGGGCAGCTTACAATGCGTTAAGCAATAGCCTTCATACTTTTGTATATGCCTGCTTAGTAGGGCTTTTGGTCCCCCCTAAGCGGTGTTCTTTTTTATACAAAGTCAGTTTATTGCCCCCACAATCCGGGTCCTAATTTTACCTACCTCAGAAGGATGGAAGGTTGAGTCAACCTTGAGCCTGGTTGCACACCTTAAAACTGTGTCAGTAGATTGGCAGGAGCGTCAAAAATCCCACAGTTCCTAGGTTTCAACTATAGTTTTGTCAGGTTTTAGGTTTGGATTTTTATAGGAGATTAAAGAATCCTATTAAAGAAACACTTCTTCCCGTTCAGTTAATGTGAGTGAAAAGCAAGAGTGCGCCAGCTGCTAGCTGTACCTGTTGGCTGCTGTTGCAACAGTTAGAAGAGCTGCTTGAACAGATTTGTAGTATATATAGTCCTCGATGTAAAACCACTCATTTAGTGACTATTCAAAGTTATGACAGCACTGAAAATAGTAACTGACTAGTTTTCACACTTAAGAGCATCACATCATCAATTTCAGGCACATGGTGGTATGGCCCGCCAGACTCGGACGACAAGGTTGAGAAGCAACTTGGGCCAATGCTGGAGTCTGGGGAAGGCTCTGATGGATGCTCTATGTCGAACACAGAGATAGAGCCAGTGTCGTCTGACATTTCCCAGCCACTGGAGAGGCAGCTGCCTTTGGAGGCTGATATGTGTGAGGAGGAAGAACGGCTGGGGCCTGTTCCAGATGCACGTATTCACAGAGCAGTTAGGAGAGGTGAGCAACGGAGGACAAGGAGTCGACTCGGGAAGCAAAGCTCATGTGGACACTGAATGCCCCCCTCCCCTGGGGAATAAATAGAAAGGGGAGTGGTTGTCGTAGGAGACAACAGTTCGTATTTCTGAAGATTTTGCTCATTGTGTTTCATGCCACAAAGACTGCTTGCCAGAACTTAATTTACAGCCTTTCGGCTGGGAGCTCATGGCCTGGCAATTATTGCAAGGAACTGATAAGGTCACTTACTGCAGTTAACTCCTTGAAGGACTCTTGCCTGGACTTTTTGGTGGGTGAATGCCATTAATTCACAAGAGGTAAAGAGGTTTTTTTCGTGACATGGAGTCTGTTTTTTGCTCCTGCTAAGGCTGGCTCAGAACACTTGGCAACTGGCATGTATTTATGACAGTTGCCCTGTCCCCAGGTCATTTGATCACCATTTGTAACCTTCCTAGCTGGCTTCTGACAAGCAAAGTGAGTGAGGGAAGCCAGATTCACTTAACAACTGCAAAGATTAGTTTAACAACTGGCAAAAAGATAAAATGGAGCATAACATACATAACCATTTAGTGTCTTGCTTAGCAAGATAAATTTTGGCTTTCACAATGGTTGTAAATCGAGGACTACCTGTAGCTGACTGGGAAAAAAGTCAATCTTGCTAAGCTCTTGAGTTGTCCTGGGCTAGAGCATTTGTTTACATCAGAGGTGGGTTTCAGCAGGTTCTGACCAGTTCTGGAGAACCAGTAGTGGAAATTTTCAGTAGTTCAGAGAACCAGTAAATACTACCTCTGGCTGGCCCTGCCCCCATCTATTCTCTGCCACCCAAGTCCCAGCTGACCAGGAGGAAATGGGGATTTTTGCAGTAACCTTCCCCTGGAGTGGGGTGGGAATGGAGATTTTACAGTATCCTTCCCCTGCCACACCCGCCATGCCACGCCTACCAAGCCACACCCACAGAACCAATAGTAAAAAAATTTGAATCCCAACACTGCTTTACATGACAAAAACCAGCCATGAAAGACAGTAAAAACCTTCTGAAAAGCCAAGCTGGGCATAATTCTTGTAAAGTAGAGAAATAACCCATATTTCAACCTCCGTACAAGTAATCCTTGAGTTAAACTACCATAATGCAGCCTGTCAGTTACAATCGTAAGTTGTGATTATCCATGAAACAGGTCATCAATCCAATCTTTGGAACATTTTTTTTTGACGTGATCGTTAAGCAAATGCAGCCGTTGTTAGCAAATCCATTGTTTGCTATGGGAAGTTTTTGCAGAAAATTGGAAGTAAATGCTGGTTTTTGGCAAAAACAATATAGATTGAGTCTGCAGAATGCTGTAAATACCCACAAATGCAGTCATGTAACCATGACGGCAGGGCAGGGCAGGGCGGGGCAGCCATTAAAATTTAGGAATCAGGCCATAAATTTATTGGGGAGGAGACCATAGTAACTTCAAATGGTCACTAAGTGAGTTGTAAATCGAGGATTACCTACCTATATGTGGAACTTAGTTGCACCTTGTTCAAATACTAAACGGATAATTAAGCCACTGCATTTGATTGGATAAACGTGATCGCTTTGTTTGATCTGGAAAGCAACCTGGGAAACTTCAGTTGTTGCCAATTTTCAGCCAGTAAGACTGGGTTGATAATCCCATTAACTTTTCCCTCATTTGCATTAGCTTCCCTAATCGTTTCAGGGCACTACTCAGATTCATGACTATTTACTCAGTGATTATTTAAATTGGTTATAGCCACCCAACTCTGATGGACTCGGGGCAGCAGACAAAAAATGCAAACAGTAAAAACAATTTAAAACATAAAACCAGACAGACTGCCCGGATTAAAGTGATCATAAAAGGGCAATAAGAAACCATATCAGGGCTTTCCAAAATGTATTCTAATTTATTGTAAGCCGCCCAGAGTTATTGTGTGGCAAGATTGGCAGCTAATAATTTTTACAAATACAAGTAGCCGTTGATGTACGACCACAATTGAGGCCAAAATTTCTGTTGCTATTTCTGAGACATTTCTTAAGCGGGCTTTGCCCCATTTTATGACCTTTCTGGCCACCATTAAGTGAATCACTGCAGTTGTTAAATTAGTAACATAGGTGTTAGGTGATTCTGTCTTCCGCATTGACTTTGTCAGAAGGTCGCAACGGGATCACATAACCCTGGAACACTACAACCGTCATAAATATGAGTCACCAAGCATCTGAATTTTGATCATGTGACCCTGGGGATGCTGCAATGGTCGTTTGAAAAATGGTCAAAAGTCACTTTTTTCAGTCCCATTCTAACTTTCAGCAGTCACTAAATGAACTGTTGTAAGTTGTGGGCAGCTGTAAATATTGACTCCAGACCAAAGTCAGGTTTTAAGGGCTTTCCAGAACCCCTGGAGAGAAGCAGAACATGCTTGTGAGAGATGCATTGGAGTCTTTGATAACCAGGCCAAATCCCACACAGGGGATTGTGGGTAATAACCAGCACCTTGAACTGCATTGAGAAGCACACATTGCCACAGGTTTTTATCCCAATTCAATGGAATCAGAAAAACCTCAGAGGGCCAAAGCCAGGGATGGGCTGCTGGAGGTTCGCAGGGGTCCGGGAGAATTTTTAGCTAAGATTCTGTGCAGTTCGGAGAACCCCCAAATCTCACTCCTGACTGGCTCTGCCCTCTCTAGGAGTCCACATGACCCGTTTTGGATGCAGATAAATGGGACGTGTGCGGAGGCTCAGCAAGGGCAAAAAACGGGCCTACCAGAAGTTCGGGAAGGCTGGAAACGGGCCCGTTTCCGGCCTCCAGAGGGCTTCTGGAGCCTGGGGGGGTCGTTTTCATCCTCCCGGAGGCTCGAGAAAAATCTCCAGAGCCCAAGGAGGGCAAAAATGCCCCCCCCCCCGCCATGGTGCAGGAGGCCAACTAGGCCACTTCCACCATGGCCACGCCCACCTAGCAACTGGGCAGAGAACCCCTTACTAAAATTTTTGAAGCCCACCCCTGGCCAAAGCTCCCTTGGCCTTTAGGCAACTTACCCACAAACACTCAATAAGTAACATTCACAGGTCCTTCCCACACTCAGCCTCAGGTCTACCACTGTTCCTACTACTAGTAGTATAATACTACTGTCTCTTAGCCCTAGGCTGTTTCCAGTGGCTTAATACAGAATAACAGAAACCACCTCCCCTCACATTCCCTAAATGCCTCCCACACACAAACTACTCCACAATCCTACCCAGCTACTTTTCTGCTCTTTTACAGCTGTTTATTGTTGGGCAGGCTAAGGTGAGGCCTTAAAGGGGCAGGGCACCACAAATCAGATGCTGGCCAACTTTCAGGCAGCATTTATTTATTTATTTATTTATTTATTTATTTATTTATTTATTTATTTATTTATTTATTTATTTATTTATTTATTTATTTATTTATTTATTTATTTATTTATTTATTTATTTATTTATTTATTTATTTATTTATTTATTTATTTAAAATTTGATTTATATGCCGCCCTTCTCCGGAGAATCAGGGCGGCTAACAATGCATTAAGCAATAGCCTTCATACTTTTGTATATATTTATACAAAGTCAGCTTATTGCCCCACAAACTGAGTCCTCAATTTACCCACCTTAGAAAGGATGGAAGGCTGAGTCGACCTTGAGCCTGGCTAGGATTGAACTCACAGAATTACAAGCAGCTGGATGTTAATTGCTGCCTTTAGTAGGAGGCATTAGCCCCCTACGCTACTCAGGCTCCTGAAGCCTGTCTTCTGATAGATGATACCTCCTGTTACTACTCACAATATTGCCTTTTGAACCGGCTGTAGCTTTTGGGTGAGTTTCAAGAATGGGCCATGTAGACTGCTTTGCAGTCCAGTCATGAGTTACCCAGAGCATCTCTGAAAGCCACAATTGGCACGCTAGATAAACCACAACTGGCACATTAGTTGGCAAAGACCCTCCCGGCCACAGCTGCCGACTATTCCTTGAGCAATAGCCATGAGTCCAGAATAACCCCCAAATTGCACAGTGATCTCAAAATGCTACCCTAAGAGCAGTGGTGAAATGTGAACCGGTTTGCTACTGGTTCGCTGGCCACGCATACACGCTGCACACCGAAAAGAGGCTTGGGAAGATAAGTAGAACAGCGAGGGGGGGGGATCAGCTGTGCCGCACGATTTAGCTTCGCTAAACCAGGATTTCCTGCTTTCTAGCAAAGCTAAACCGCGCGGCACAGCTGATCATTGGAAATACTGGTTCAGAGGAACCAGTAGCTTTTTAAACTACTGGTTCAACCAAATTGGTAGCTTTTTTAAACTTTGCCTGGACCAGTAGTTTTTATCACTACTGGTTCACCCGGTAGCATTTCACCCCTGCCTAAGACCCATAATAGACTCTTCTCAATAAAGTCCAAACAGAGCTTGCTCAGTCTTTGAACCAGATCTACATACTGTCCCCATATTTGGATGCAGGTCCCAGAGTCTCTGCAAAAATTGCTCTATTGAATTGCTATTTCCAATATGGCATAAGGGAAACAATCATATTTTATCCTGCTGTGTCCTTTGGCACACAGTGCAAACTCCCTATGTAACCCTTGGCACACAAAGGATAGTGCGGCCAGCTCTAAAAGGTACATTTGAAAAACAGACTGTTCCTATGTGACCCAACTCTCCTGAAGCAGCACAGGCCTGCAAACTCTTTTCCTTAAAGAGGCTTCACTGTTTCCCTCCCTTTGCACCAAACCTAATTTGTCAAAAATTTAAAGGCAGTGCTACTCTTGAGTTCTTTATAGAGGCAACAATATGCACCTCCATTCTGTGCCAGTATTATTTTCAAAGGAGAAAGCAAAACAATAATAAGCAGATCTTGTATAAGATTATTTTATTATGAGGAAGATCAACCTTCAAGAGTTTCATAACTTTTTGCATGTTCCATATGTTTGCAGACGTGAGCCTCTCTGCCCTCATACCAGTAAGCCATAGATTGATCCATAGCAGGGATGGGTTTCAGCATGTTCTGACCAGTTCTGGAGAACTGGTAGTGGAAATTTTGAGTAGTTCAGAGAATCAATAGTAAAAATTCTGACTGGCCCCACCCCCACCTATTCTCTGCCTCCCGAGTCCCAGCTGATCAGGAGGAAATGGGGATTTTGCAGTAACCTTCCCCTGGAGTGGGATGGGAATGGAGATTTTATAGTATCCTTCCCCTGGAGTGGAATGGGAATGGAGATTTTACAATATCCTTCCCCTGCCATGCCCACCAAGCCATGCCACTCCCACCAAGCCACACCCACAGAACCGATAGTAAAAAATGTTGAAACCCACCACTGATCCCTAGCAGAAAATGTGGTGTTACCAGATTCTCTTTGGCTCGTTTCACAATGTCACAAGAAAGCAGGAGTCATTTCATCCTGGGGCCAAAAGTACCAACCAACTTTTTAAAAAAGCACATCCTTAAGGTTTCACACATTTCCAGGACCTAACATCTTGTTTAACTTCTGCATCAAGCCAAATGTTGTTATTTTACTTCGTAGCTTTATTTTAGGCACCAATTACTGTCATATAAACCAATGCAATTTGTGTAGCTGCAGTACCTACTATTTTTCAAATTGAAGGCCCTTTATGGTCTAAAGGAAATTGGTTTTTTCCTGCATTGGACCAGAAGGCCAAAAGGTATTATGCTATCAGGTTCGCTAGGGCAGACGAGACCAACAACTCAATTCCACAGGAAGGCTAAAATTATTTCTATTGAGATTAGCTGTATAATAACAGAACCTTACAAGTTTATGTGTTATGTCGCTGTCCCATTCTTATACTCTAGTGCAGCAGTCCCCAATGTTTTTGACACCAGGGACTGATTTCGTGGAAGACAATTTTTCCATGGCCTGTGGTGGCACAGTAGTTAGAATGCAGTATTGCAGATGAATTCTGCTAACTGCCAGCAGTTCGATCCTCACCGGCTCAAGGTTGATTCAGCCTTCCGTCCTTCCGAGGTTGGTAAAATGAGGACACAGATTGCTGGGGGCAACATGCTGACTCTGTAAACTGCTTAGAGAGAGCTGTAAAGCACTGTGTAGCAGTATATAAGCCTTAGTGCTATTGCTAACAGTGGGTGGGTGGGTATGCAACCTAGATTCCACACATGTCCATTTTTGCTTGCCTGCCACTCACTTCCAGCTGTGTGGCCCAGTTCTTAACAGGCCTCGGAGCGGTATCCAGCCCAGGGGTTGGGGATCCCTGCTCTAGTTAGTTAGGGAAGTGTTAGTCTGAACTGTCTCTAAATGTTATCTTGTTATCTGCTTCTCAGAAGGTCCCAAAAGCGCCATGGTGGTGCAGTGGTTAGAATGCAGTATTGCAGGCTAATTCAGCTCACTGGCAGGAGTTCAATCATCACTGGCTCAAGGTTGACTCAGCCTTCCATCCTTCTGAGGTCAGTAAAATGAGGACCCAGATTGTTGGGGGCAAAGGAGCTGACTCTATAAACAGCTTAGAGAGGGCTGTAAAGCACTGTGAAGCGCTATATAAGTCTAAGTGCTATTGCTATTGTTGCTCTAGACCAGTGATGGCTAACGTCTTTCTTGTTGTGTGCTGAAAGTATGTACTTGCAAGCGAGTGTGCACATGTGCTGGCACCCATAATGCAATGTGCCCCCCTGCGCATGCATAGGCGACACCCCCAGGCTCCCCCATCCCCCACGCATGTGTGCACAACCCCCCACCCCCTGTTTTTGGCCTCGCAGGCTTTCCTGCAGCCTCCTGGTTCCAAAAATGGGCCTGGGGAGGTGTGCCACACACCCCTGCACTCCCTCGCCCCCCGTGCATGCACGCACAGCCCCCTGCACATGCACGTGCATCTCCCGCATGCACGTGCATCTCCCGCATGCACGTGCATCTCCTGCATGCACCCTGTCCCCATGCATCCCAAAAATTAGCTGACCAACGGGAGACACACACGCGCATGTGCGGTGGAGCTGAGCTGGGCGACAGATCACGTGCCCACAGAGAGGGCTCTGCATGCCAGCTGTGAGGTTCGCCCTCACAGCTCTAGACTAAAAAAGAAAATTGTTTCAGCCCCTTTTGGCTAGATAACAGTACTTGCATCATTCTGTCAAGGTTATCTTCCTTACCTTCACAATACAAACTGGTAAATATTTAAAATGGACCGTTCTCCAAGATTCTACTGAAGTTGTAATACTTCTGTTTAAAAAATAGGCAAGTTCTCCAGGTTTCTATATGCCATGGTAGGCCTAGGTTTTAATTGCGGAGAACATTAATTGCAATTAATTTGAATTGCAAATAGAATTATCTAAAGTAGCCTTTCTGAGCCTTTTTATTCTGGGGAACCCTTGAAATTATTTTCAAATCTAAGAGAAACTCCACAAAAAACCAAAAACAAACCCCAAATAATTGCAAAACTTCACAACACGATTCACATTTTACAGTGCTTATAACAACAGCAAGCATTGGTTGAAAACTGAACTGTCTCATGTAAAAATTTCCGACTACTGCAAGTGATAATATTGCATGGTATGCAGTTAAAAATAAATCAATGTTTATATATATTGTGTATATATATGTAGCAAGAACGAAGCTCCTGGAAGCACGAAGCCAAGAACACCAGCCTGAAGATGATGAATGAGACTTCGTCGAAACGTCGCCAAGATACTGCCAATTCTACATGGGAGAAGACCCGAATAACCAAAGACCTACATACAAACACCCGAGAAAACCTCAGAAAACATATATTTAATAATGACATTTCCTGGAATTTTTAGTGAACTCTTTTGGAACCTCAATTAAGAAAGTCTGACAAATGAACCTGGAGGTTCATTTATGCTGTCATGAGAATATTTTCCTACAAAAAAAAACAAAAAAAAAAGGTACTCATTTTTTTTATTACAATTTGCTGAAAAAGCTATACTTCTAGGGTGAAACCAATATTTTAGAGGCAGGTTTTAAGATGCATGCAAAAGAATCCAGCAACTACAGGAGATTCTCAGTTTAAGAGCATAATCGAGTCCAAAATTTCTGCTTATAAGCAAGACATTTGTTAAGTGAATTTTGCCCCATTTTATGACTTTTCTTGCCACAGTTGTTAAGTGAATCACTGCAGTTGTTAAGTTAATAATATGGTTATTATTGACTGCTTCTCAGAAGGTCACAAAAGGTGATTACAAGACCCTTTTAGCCATCATAAATACATGCCAGTTGCTAAACATCTGAATTTTGATCACCTGACCATAGGGACACTGCAACGGTCATAAGTGTGGAAAATATGGTCATAAATCACTTTTTTCAGTGCCATTATAACTTCAGACACTAAACGAATGGTTGTACATCCATGTTCTGAACCAGCCTTAGCAGAAGCAAGAAACAAACTCCTTGTCATGAAAAACCCCTCTTTATTTACCTCTTGTGAATTAATTGCAAAAAGTCCAGGCAAGAGTCCTTCAAAGAGTTAACTGCAGTAATAGACCTTATCAGTTCCTTGCGATAATTGCAAGGAAAGGCTGTAAATTAAGTTCTGGCAAGCAGTCTTTGTGGCACGAATCACAATGAGCAAAATCTTCAGAAATACGAACTGTTGTCTCCTACGACAACCACTCCCCTTTCTATTTATTCCGGGGAGGGGGGGCATTCAGTGTCCACATGAGCTTTGCTTCCCGAGTCGACTCCTTGTCCTCCGCTGCTTACCTCTTCTAACTGCTCTGTGAATACGTGCATCTGGAACAGGCCCCAGCTGTTCTTCCTCCTCATTCATTTCAGCCTCCAAAGGCAGCTTCCTCTCCAGTGGCTGGGAAATGTCGGACGGCCCTGGCTCTATCTCTGCATCCGATGCAGAGCATCCATCAGAGCTTTCCCCAGACTCCAGCACTGGCCCAAGTTTCTCCCCAACCTCCTCATCGTCTGAGTCTGCCTCCAGCTCCGCTAGAAGCTGGCGGCCACAACGGTCAAGGATCACCTGTGTAGGCTATTGCAGTGCTGAATGGGGAATTCAGGGAGTTCAAATCCACCCATTTTAAAGCTGCCAACTGTAAGCCATTCAGTCTCAAGTTCCTTAGATTTAAGGAAGTTTTTAAGGATTAAGCCTCGGATATGATCCTGGCCTCTTAAATTCAGTCGACACCTACAATAGTTGCAGGGCTAGGGATAGACTGGGAAGTCAAAAACAAACAGACTTTAAAAAGACAATGACAACCTACTTCCTTATTATTGCAGGAAAACCTACTTCCTTATTATTGCAGGAAAACCTACAAACCTACTTCCTTATTATTGCAGGAAAATATCAATAGGTCTGTCCATGAAGGCATTAATCTCAAAGGAGTTTTCAGCTACTTACTCATCTGATAAAACTGAAGGATGTTTATAACTAAACCTTTGGACCTTGCTAACATTCACCCACAACAGCGGGGAAAGCTTGCTTTCTGATCATTGACCCCAAACTGAAGATTAGGGGGCCGAATTTGGTTGTCCCTATGGCAGCCTTTGTCAAAGCTTCCAGATAATTTCCCCAGCCCTCAAAGACTACTCAGTTTAGAGATGGCAGTAGATGTAATCCAATTCATCTCAGAGGCTCCCAGCTCATCTACAGAACAGAGAATAACAAGAGTTGGAAGGGACCTTGTAGGTCATCTAGTCCAAATATTAGCGACAGCGATATTCCTTCTGCTCCCCATTGACTTCCACAAATGCAGTTTTACACCAGACGTTTCCTACACAGTCTAATATTTCTGCTGCTAAGGAGGCTTTAATTGTAGGTGTCTGCTATATTGAGAGACATGTTGTCTTAAGCACCCAGATCAAAATTTGAACCAGTTGTTGAACAATTCCCAACTCTAAAATAACAGGAAAGGATATAGAAATCATTTCACATGTGCAACTAACTTTGCCTGTATATTGGAAGGTGTGCCTGAAAAACGAATCTACCCCTATTTAAATTTGCAGAGGTAGAATTGCCTCAAAACAAACATAGATGGTTGGGTTGGGTAAATAATCCAGGAACTGACAAGAGAAGCTGAATATTTCATTAAAGGACATTCAGTGGGGGAAATAACCTGTATAAATGTAAGGAAAAGCCTTATGGAATCCACAAGGTTAGAATTTTGGTTTCAACTAAAGCCGGGAACAAATTGTTCCACAAATTTGTGGAGAAAGAAATGGAGTAGGCAATTTCTTTGAAGGTCTCTTGAGGTAGGAGAACTTCTCCAACAATTATTCAAGAGGTAGACACTCCCTGAATGGTGACAGGAACAATGCTACTGAAAAAGCCTCAAAAGAAATGCACCTTCTTTCATGTCTTCTGCTCTTCTTTTGATGTCTTTGAGGGGACTGGAAACCATTGGAGACCCAATTGTCCCATGTAAACAAATGAATACACTTTGTCCCCCCTCGTCCCTAAAACAATGCACAGCACCTCCCTCCACCCCTGAGGAGTTCTCCCAATTCTGTTTTCTGTAATAATTTCTAAAGTAAATTCTCTTTCATTGACTTGAGTGACGGATAACAGGGAAAATGCAAGACAATGTCTTCACCCAACGTTAAATAATGGAATGAGATTAGTCTGCCCTCATCATTTCTATGTCTATCCTTCAGTATGCTGACTTTATCCACGATTTGGATATCTGTCAGCTTCTGGAAAATCACCAGTTTTTCCTGCTTAATCTCTCAGAGGCAACGGACGTAAACTTACTTCTGCTGCCCAATGCAAGGTTTTTTTGGGGTGACCACCTCAGCTTTCATTAATCTCTTTCAGACTCTCTGGAGAAGTGTTACCTTAGGAAGACATGGATACTTACAACTGGCTAATCAATTACTAGACAGCAGCCTTAAAATCTTGACTTACAACCACTTTGGGGTAGAATTTCCATTGCTAAGCAAGGCAATTGTTAAGTGAGTCCTGCCTGATTTTACAACCTTTTTGTCACAGTTGTTAAGTGAGCCACACAGTTGTCAAGCAAAACCAGAACTCTGTTAATGGATGGATCTAGCCCAATGATTCACAAGACAAATATATTTATGAATTATAGTTTTCTTTATTTCAGACCTGAATTAATCCCAGGCCTAGTCAAGTTATCAGCTGCTGACCTCTAGTCTTTCCTTTGCAGGTATACATCTGGAACTGCTGGATGACCTCGTGGTTGAAGCTTTTGTACCCAGGAGGAGAGGTCAGAGGTAAGGAGGAGTTATGTGGGTGGGGGAATGTGTTAACCCTTGGAAGGCAAAAGGCAGCTGAATACAGACAAGTTAGACATTTTATTTATGTATGTATGTATGTATGTATGTATGTATGTATGTATGTATGTATGTATGTATTTAACCTGACAAACTCCCCACTGATTTTGCTTGTTGGCAGGAATTTCACAAATGATACAATCACATAACCCTGGGACTCCCAAAGGTGCTTTTTCAAGTGGCAATTGGACTTTCTGGACGGTTGGCTTCTCATCCAAGAAGCTTCTTCAGCTCTGACTGGAAGGTGGGGAATGGAAGGATTTATATTACTTGCAGATTTATATTACTTGCAGATGGTCATTTGCATCCTTTTAGAGAGCCATTTAAGCACTTGGAGGTTTATCTATCCCCTGAGTCATGCTCCTGGTTCCTGTAGCCCGCATTTTTTTCTCTGGAAATCAGTTTTTTAAATTTATTTTTTAATTTGATTTATATGCCGCCCTTCTCCGAAGACTCAGGGCGGCTTACAATGCGTTAAGCAATAGCTTTCATACTTTTGTATATTTATACAAAGTCAGCTTATTGCCCCCACAAACTGGGTCCTCAATTTACCCACCTTAGAAAGGATGGAAGGCTGAGTTAACCTTGAGCCTGGCGAGATTCGAACTGGTGTAATTGCAGACAGCTGGATGTTAATTACAATGCTTTAGTCTGCAGAGCTAAACCAGACTCCTAACATACTCCCACACCATTTGAAGGATGTCCATCCAGATCATGGTTGTCCCAAAGGTGCTTTTTTAGGAGGCAACTGGACTTTCTTGTTTTTTCTTTGAAGACATTTTGCTTCTCATCCAAGATGCTTCTTCAGATCTGACTGAAGAGCCCTGGGACTCTGCAACCATACACGCTGCTTGCTGAGCACCCAACTTTTGATCGCCAGACTATGGAGATGCTGTGACAGTCATAAACATGAGGACTGGTTATAAGTTACTTTTTTCAGCACTGTTGTAACTTCAAACTGTCACTAAATGAATGGTTGTAAATCAAGGATTACCTGCGTCCTCCAATATAGAGAATATATTGTGTTAGAAGAATGGCAACAACCGCCTGTCATTATGTTGGCAAGGCATTACAGATATTCCTCCACTCACGACCACAATTGACCCCAAAATTTCTGTTGCTAAGCAAGACCTTTATTAATTGAATTTTGCCCCATTTAACGATCTTTCTTGCCACAATTGTTAAGTGAATCACTGCAGTTGTTAAGTTAGTAATATGGTTGTTAAGTGAATCTGTCTTCCCTGTTAACTTTGTTTGTCAGAAGGTCGCAAAAATGATCATGTGACTCCTGGCACTTTAACTGTCATAAAAGTGAGACCCTTGCCAAGCGTCTAAATTTTGATCGCATGACCAAGAAGCTGAAGAAGCTTCTTAGATGAGAAGTGAAACGTCTTCAAAGAAAAACCACAAACGTCTTCAAAGAAAAACCATAAACGTCTTGGATGAGAAGTGAAACATCTTCAAAGGAAAACCACAAAGTCCAGTTGCCTCTTGAAAAAGCACCTTTGAGTCCCACATTTAAAGTTACTAAGGCTGAGAAACACTACAAGGGCTGTATTGTGTTACACATAAGTCACAAGAATGTACTGAGGCGCCTATGAATTCAAGCATGCTTATACACAGTACTTATGCATGATCATTAAAACGCACGAGGACTGCTACTTTCATGCCAAGAGTTAAACATGTCGAAGGAAGTTAAACAAGTTGAAGGAGAAATCAGTTCAATTGGCATCTGGATTTTTCTATTGACAAGTGTTGTCCCCACACCCAATAAAGGCCCTTATTCATGGTATGAGAGCTTTCATTGTGTCTGTCTGCTCTCATCAAGCCTTGCTGTCTGTTGAGCAGCTGTGAGCTCTTAATTGGAAAAGAAAAGCCAAACTCGGGGAAGGAGCTTCTCACGGATGGTGTGAAAATTACTTTGAAAATCTCCTCTCCCCCCTTCTCCCCTTTGAACATTTTAAGCAGGGGTGGGGAAGGATGGCCCTTTTATGACTTGTGGACTTCACCTCCCAGAATTCAGAATTCACCTCCCAGAATTCAGATGCTGGCTCAGGAATTCTGGGAGGTGAAGTCCACAAGTCATAAAAGGACCATCCTTCCCCACCCCTGTTTGAAAATCATCTTTGCATCTGAATGGCTGCAAGGGTGATGGGTGAATATGTAAATAAAGGTCTTTAAACTCCTGCTTTGCCATCGAAAATGTGCCACGTTGTGCAGAAGGCAACGTCCGAGTAGGCACAGGCATTCTGCCCTTTCGACAAACAAATGCAGATATTGAGAATTAAGGGACAGGAAATCATCTGGATCCATGTTCTGGCTGGCTATTTGGTCATTATGCAAAACCTTTACCTGACGCTAGTCTTCAAATGCCACAGTTAAGCCTCCAGTTGCTAAATATTTCTTGCCTCCGTGCAGTTAGACGTTTGCTATGGCTAGGTTTTACGCAAGATGCTAAATCCCAATGCATTTTGTTTGGCTTATCATGTTATGTAAATAATGGGTGATGGCCTTAGCATAACCTTCCTGGAAAATACAGTTCATTTTTCATGGACTGAAGTGTGAAGTTGTTTTTTTACGATTCAGAGCGATGTGTGAGCTGGATCACAAACATTTGAGTCTGCATGTTAGCTGTGGCAAACCATGCTTAATTTAAATGAACAATGGGTTTGGGTTAACTCAATCTGTAGTATTAACAGCAGCATTTTTGCTTGCTATATACAGTACTTGAGTTTAAGTTCAGTTTGCTTCTATTGTTCTCAACAACAACCGTGTGAGGTAGGTTAAACTAAAAAAGAGTGACAACCCAGAGCCATCCAAGAAGCTTTTATAGTGGAGGGGAGACTTAAATCTCCTAGTTTAATATCTTTTCTGCTGCATCACAAATTCTAATGATTTGTCATTAGAACAGCTTGCTTATTCATGTCAGAAGCATCACAATTAAAATAAGGCTATACTATATGACATAAATTTAAAATATAAAATACAAAATTAAAATATGTACCGGTACAAATTGAACAGATCTTGCCCAGAAACTAGCAATATTAATTGTGTTCTGTCATGTTGCCATGAGGTCCTCAATTGTACACTGATCAGAACACAAAGGGTAGGTATATATAACTGTTGTTAGAATAGAATAGAATAGAATAGAATAGAATAGAATAGAATAGAATAGAATAGAATAGAATAGAATAGAATAGAATAGAATAACAGAGTTGGAAGGGACCTTGGAGGTCTTCTAGTCTAACCCCCTGCCCAGGCAGGAAACCCTACACCACTTCAGACAAATGGTTATCCAACATCTTAAAAACTTCCAGTGTTGGAGCATTCACAACTTCTGGAGGCAAGTTGTTCCACTGATTAATTATTCTAACTCTCAGGTAATTTCTCCTTAGTTCTAAATTGCTTCTCTCCTTGATTATTTATTTATTGAATTTCTATACATTAGTTTCCAACCAATGCTCCTTGTCCTGCCTTCAGGTGCTTTGGAGAATAGCTTGACTCCCTCTTCTTTTTGGCAGCCCCTGAGATATTGGAACACTACTATCATGTCTCCCCTAGTCCTTCTTTTCATTAAACTAGACATACCCAGTTCCTGCAACCGTTCTTCATATGTTTTAGCCTCCAGTCCCCTAATCTTCTTTGTGGCTCTTCTCTGCACTCTTTCTAGAGTCGCCACATCTTTTTTACATCGTGGTGACTGGATGCAGTATTCCAAGTATGGCCTTACAAAGGCATTATAAAGTGGTATTAACACTTCACGTGATCTTGATTCTGTCCTGTTTATGCAACCTAGAACTGTGTTGGCTTTTTTGGTAGCTGCTGCACATAGCTAGCTCATATCCAAATGGTTGTCCACCAGGACTCCAAGATTTGTCTCCCAGTCACCACCATCAAGCAAAGTACCACATATACTGTACTTGTGCATTTTGTTTTTCTTGCCTAAATGTAGAGCCTTATTTTTTTCACCATTGAATTTCATTTTGTTAGATAGCGCCCAATGTTCAAGTCTGTCAAGATCCTTCTGTATCTTAAGCCTATCTTCTGGAGTGTTGGCTATTCCTGCCAGCTTGGTGTCATGTCACCACAATCACAAAGGACAGAAGCCACCGGATAGCCCCATTTGTTCAGGGTGTCTGGATTTTGTATTCATGTGCAGTTTATTCAACGATTTCCATATTTCCCAGCTTTCATCAGACCCAAGTACCCAAGCTCCTCCGCTGTTGGTTCCATCCAGTGTTGATTTTTGTAGCTTTCCATAGGTCTACTCTGCTTTCAAATTCTTCAAACTCTTCCATCCACCACAGGAAGCTTTTCCTGGATTAGAACAGTTGAGTTTGCACAAGGCCTAGCTCAAATATCAGGTTACCCCTCTGTGCATCTAGTTAAGGATTTGTTCTACCAGCTGTGACAAAATGCTGGCTTAGTTCTTCTCAGTTCCTTTCTGGCCTTGAATCAGACAGTGGAGGTTGAATCCGACACACCCAAAACTTAGCCTTGCTTCCAAGCTCCGGATCACGAAAAGTCAATACTTATAAGGTATAGGCCTACTTTCTTTCAGTGAAGAAGACCTATATGGTCTTGCTTATTCTCACCATGTATTGTAGTTTAAATTTTGATAGTTAATTTATCCTCTCCTGGCAGCTTCTGGTTGCCATAGCTATCCATAAATAACACTCAGGTTTTTTTTTTCCTGAACTTTTCATGCTGTACTTCACATTAGCATTCCAACCATGTGTCTCTGCCAACTTCTGGGGCCTGCGTCTTCTCAAGGTTTTCCTCAGAGGCTGAGAAATCCCAACCACCTCCGTGTAAGAGGTAGGTGCGTTTCCCCCAGATGCACAAAAATGTCGGTTCAAAGGGAAGGGAAACGATCACACTGTGCTTTGATAGCTTTATCAATCAGTAATGAATTCCTGAGTCAATAATCTTGCGGTGTCTTCCTCAGATCAATACGATCTGTAATTAGTAGTAAATTTAGAGCCAGATCAAGCCTTAAACTATGCGTAAAACACTCCTCCTTGGATCACTGTATGTACTTCAGGAACGGGAATCAATTTATGTTCTTCCAAATAATATTTTCTGCTCTTGTACGGTAATGAAGTTTGGGGCAGCGCCTTAGGCCATCAGATTTTTTTCAAATAAAGGTAGTTCTTGACTTATGACCACAATTGGGACCAGAATTTCCATTGCTTAGGTTAAGTGAGTCCTACGCAGTTTTACGACCTTTTTTGCAACAATTTTAAGTGAATCGCTGCAGTTGTTAAGCGAAACACTCAGTTGCTAAGCAAATCTGGTTTCCCCCATTGACTTTGCTTGTTGAAACAGGTTGCAAATGGCGATTGCCTGACTCCAGGATGCTGCAACCAATATAAACTGTAAACCGCCCAGAGTTACACTATGGTAAGATGGGTGGCCAAAACAGGTAGTCCTTAACTTACAATGGTTCATTTAGTGACCGCTCAAAGTTATAGAGGCACCGAAAAAATGACTTATGACCATTTTCATCCTTATGACTATTCTGTTCTGTTCTGTTCTGTTCTGTTCTGTTCTGTTCTGTTCTATTCCATTCCATTCCATTCCATTCCATTCCATTCCATTCCATTCCATTCCATTCCATTCCACTGTCAGTGGAGAAGCCAGATTCACTCAACTGTGTTACCAACTTAATGACTGCAATGATTCACTTAACAACCGTTGCTAGAAAAGTCATAAAATGAGGCAAAACTCACTTAGCAAAACATCTCAGTTAACAACGTAAACGTTTAGGCTCAATTGTGGTCGTACCTTGAGGACTACCTGTACATTTTAAACATAAATAGATGCCAGTAGCCAAGTGCCCAAATTCTGATCATGTGACCATGAGGATGCTGCAACAGTCATAAGTATGAGGACTGATCATAAGACACTTTTTTTTCAGTGCCTTTGTAACCTCGAACGATGGCTAAACAAATGGTTGTAAATTGAGGACTATCTGTATGAGGGGTGTTTAACTGCATCTTTGTGGGTGCAGTCAAAGTGACACTTCCCCCATCTGCTTCCTCTAGGTAATACTACTGTCCTTCTGCATCCTGCAGTCATAATACAAATATTTTGCTAGATCATAAGGATAGAGTCTTATTTAGGAGGTGGAAATAGATTTATTATATTTGCTTTTACACAATGAATGGCATCTATTCCCAAACAGAGGTCAGTACTTAGGCTGGTTTAGATCCAAGAGCATCCAACGAGTAAATGAGTTTGCATTTACTCTAGGCCCCATCACTGGGATAAGTAAAATCGGGTTGTTGAAAGACATATTCATCTGGTTCAGTTCAAAACGGGGAGAAAGACACTGGAAACATGGTGGCTGATTGGAAAGAGGGTTTATTCATGGACAGGACGACATGGGTTTGAGGCTCTGGGCAGCTGACCACATGGAATGGAGAGTGAGGGTTATTTATACCTTCTCTTGGACCTTGCCCTTGAGCTTCCTGTTCCTGTGCAAGAAATGTATTCTGTTGGCTGTCGTCAGATTCCCATGGGGCCATGTGGGACAGGGGTGGGTTCTACTTACCTTTACTACCGGTTTGCAATGGGGCCGCGCGCGCTCGCTTAACTCGTGTGCGCGTGCTCTTCTGCGCATGCGCAGAAGCATTTTGATGACGTCAGGGTTGGTGGGTGGGGCCTCCCGCCGGTTTTACTACTGGTTCTATAGAACCGGTGCGATCCGGGGGCAACCCACCACTGATGTAAGGTCATGTTTGTCTGAATCAAGTTTGGTTGAACCTTGGGCTGATGCAATGTCCCCAGGGATTTTGCAATGCAGTGGGCCCTCCTGCTAGATAATCCTATTATGTCCTGGAGGGTCATGTCTTAATCCCATCACCCTTGAGCTGAAGGTCTTTTGTAGCTAGGTTGGCCTAGTCCTTCTCAATGGGCACCAAATATCTGCTGGGGGCAGGGAGCTAAAGCTCTGAGTTTCTGTCTCCCTTAAGATTTCTATTTCTCTTTTAGGGGAAATACAGCACTCTGCTTTTTTAATACTTCCTAAAATATTTCATTCTTCTAGGAGAGGTGAGTGCTAACTTTCTACAGGGTTCAATTTGAATTCTATTTCTAAACCACTCATGGGCATGTATCCTTACTGCCCACCCACCCCCAAAAAACCAATTATATAGCTGATTATGTGCCTAAAGTGGATAAGCAAAGGCCTCCATGTTCCTAATGAGATTGGCAAAGGAAGCTGCCAGAGGCCTGAATCAACATGTTCATCCCCAGGTTTTGTAAGCCAATTGTGCAAAGTTTGCTGAGAAACCAACCCTGAACTTATGCACCATTACTGACATTGGCATTGTTGCTAATTTGATTTATAACCTGTGGCTTTTGCAGTAGAAAGCTTTACTGCAAGAACCCTGTGCAATTTTGGACAAAACCAGTCTTGTTTGAGACCTTAAATCAGACCTTGGACTTTTGGTCCTCAAAAAATAGTCTGCTGAACCTCAATTAAGGGTGAGGGATTGAACAGGTATCTTGTTGATTTTACTCTTTGTTAATCTGGTGTTTTTGGAATGGAGTTTTGGAACAGGGAAAAGCCTAATTTTTTACATTGCTGTATCTTCCAACACACTGAGCATTTGTATCAAAGTTCCCCAATGTGTCTCTGTATTCATATAACTGCCCTCCAGATCTTTGTGTTATGTTTCCTTCCTTCCTTCCTTCCTTCCTTCCTTCCTTCCTTCCTTCCTTCCTTCCTTCCTCCTTCCTCCCTCCCTCCCTCCCTCCTTCCCTTCCCTACTCTCTGATGCAGCTTTTTAAATGGAGACGCCCAATTCTTTTAAAAAAATATATGGGCCGCAATATTTGTATACCACCATCAATATCTCCACCTGTTCTCCCTCCTTTTGCTTAGCAGAAGATAAGCAGTACTGCGCTTAGTATTCATGATGTGGGAGGAGGTTGTTTAAGTTTGCTTCCAACAGAATATATGGAGTTGGGACCGAGTCCATAGAAAGTTCTACTTCTATTTGCGTGGCATTTTCAGACGGCAGTGATAAAGCATGCATTGGCTGAGGAATTCTGGGAATTGAAGTCTACAAGTCGTAAAGTTACCAAGGTTGGAGACCATTGCCATAGAAAACTCTTTAGGGTCAATGTTCATAGAATCCTAGAGTCGGATTGTACCTGGGAGACCATGTACTCCAGAGATGGGTTTCAGCAGATTCTGACCAGTTCTGGAGAATGAGTAGAAGAAATTTTGAGTAGTTCGGAGACCCGGTCAATACCACCTCTGACTGGCCCCGCCCGCATCTATTCTCTGCCTCCCGAGTCCCAGCTGATTGGGAGGAAATGGGGATTTTGCAGTAACCTTCCCCTGGAGTGGGGAGGGAATGGAGATTTTACAGTATCCTTTTCCTGCCATGCCCACAGAACCATGCCCACAGAACCGGTAGTAAAAAAATTTGAAACCCACCACTGATCTACTCCAGTTGATAAAGAGAGGATTTTCATGACAAGGAATCTTTTTCTTGCTTCTGCTAAGGCTGGGTCAGAACAGAAGCAAGAAAAAGATTCCTTGTCATGAAAATCCTCTCTTTATTTATCTCTTGTGAATTAATGGCATTCACCCACTGAAAAGTCCAAGCAAGAGTCTTGCAAGGAGTTAAATGCAGCAATAGACCTTATCAGTTCCTTGCAATAATTGCCAGGCCGTGAGCTCCCAGTCGAAATGCTGCAAATTAAGTTCTGGCAAGCAGTCTTTGTGGCACGAAACACAATGAACAAAATCTTCAGAAATACGAACTGTTGTTTCCTACGACAACCACTCCCCTTTCCTTCTATTTATTCCCCAGTCATGGAGGGGCCATTCAGCCTCCACGTGTGCTTTGCTTCCCAAGTTGACTCCTTGTCCTCCGTTGCGCACCTCTCCTAACTGCTCTGGAACAGGCCCCAGCTGTTCTTCCTCCTCACACATATCAGCCTCCAAAGGCAGTTACCTTTCCGGTGGCTGGGAAATGTCGGACGGCCCTGGTTCTATCTCTGTGTCCGACACAGAGCATCCATCAGAACCTTGCCCAGACTCCAGAACTGGTCCACGTTCCTCCCCAACCCCGTTATTGTCTAAGTCTGCCGCCAGCTGTGCTGGTGGCTGGCAGGTCACAACAGATTCCCCTGATCAGTGTAGGATTCATTAGAGCATCTGGGAGATAGTCATCCATGCCTCTAGCAAAGTCAAACTCACCATTTCATTGTTCTATTGGCTGAAAGGTCATACAATCAGGAAGGTTCTCCTGACACCTTCCATAAAATTATAGTATGTCCTATAAGGTTCCTTGCAGAATCTTGAAGTGGTCCTAGTCCTGATTTCTGAGGCAATAGACAGTTAGTCTACCTCCTCTTTTATGAGCCATGGTGGCGCAGTGATTAGAGTGCAGTACTGCAGGCTTCTTCTGCTGTCTGCCGGCTGCTAGCAATATGACAGTTCAATTTTCACTGGTTCAAGGTTGACTTCAACCTTCCATCCTTCCGAGGTCGGCAAAATGAGGACCCAGATTGTTGGAGGCAATAGGCTGACTTTGTAAAGCCCTTAGGGCTGTAAAGCACTATGAAGCAGTATATAAATCTACATGTTATTGCTATTTATGTGACACCTTTCAGATATTTGATGATCACTATCATCCCTACTCAGTTATCTCTTCTACAGGCTATCTGTCTCCAATTCCTTTTACTGTCCCATTGGGATTTGTTTCCAGACACCTCACCATGATGGTAGCCTTCTTCTAAACTTCCACCATAAATGTATTTCAAGCAGGGTCTGACCAGGGCAGAATAGATTAGAACAATTACTTCCCATGGACCTGGACTCTGCTCCTGTTTACACACCCCAAGAGAACATTTGTACGATGACTCATATTTAACTTGTAGTCAACAAGGACACTCAGGTCATTTTCTCGTTTTCATGACACTGCCTTCAGGGGTCATCTGGGGACTGAGCTAGGTTCTCCTCAACAGAAGATAACAGATTTAATGTTTGCCTAATCTATGTGATATCCTGTATCGGTAGCTCATCTTAGAAAATCGTCAAGGCGAGGATCACGGCCCATTAGGGCCTTGACAGCCTCCTGCAGCCAGGGGTAGGCTTCAAAAATTTTAGCAAGTACTCTGCCCAGTTGCTGGGTGGGCATGGCCATGGTGGAGGGGATTTTTGCCCTCCCCGCCCTCCCGGAGGCTTTTTTTTTTGAGCCTCCAGGAGGGCGAAAATGGCCTCCTAAAGCTCCGGAGGCCCTCTGGAGGCCGGAAACGGGCCCATTTCTGGCCTTCCTGAACTTCTGGTAGGCCCGTTTTTCACCATCTCCAGACCTCCACACGCACCCTGCACTTATCTGCATCTAGAATGGGCTGCATGGGACTCCTGGGAGGGGCGGGGTGGGGTGGGTGGTGCCAGCCAAGAGTGGGATTTGGGGTTTTTTTGAACTGCACAGAATCTTAGCTAGAGGTTCTCCCGAACCCCTGCAAACCCCCAGTAGCCCACCCCTGCCTGCAGCCCTCTGGCAGTGAAAATAGAGTGCATGCCCCCGAGCTTCATTTTCACTGGCAGAGGGCTACAGGAGACCATCACGGCCAGAAACAGCCTGGAAGGGTTGCATGTAGCCCTCCAAGTTCAGTTTTTGTTGGCAGAGGCACTGCGGGCTGGTCCTTTGCTATTTTCAGGGCAGCCCTACGGGCCACATCTAAGCACCCCGCAGGCCGGATCTGGCCCATGGGCCTTGAGTTTGACACCCGTGACATAAAGCAAGAGATCTGGACAGGCAAGTGGACCATTGACCCCATTCTAGCCCAGCCATAAAGAGAGATAATTCGGAGACCATGAACTTAGAGAAGCATTACTTGCTTACAGAAGAGGCTTCTCTGTAGTTTCATAAACTATTAGCAGCTATAAGAACATTGGTGTTGCGCTAACGCACATATATACTATACATAAAAGATATCTTTCCAGTTATTCATTGTTAGGGATACCTATAACCTTGGTTTTATTCAGCCCCCTGCATTTCAGTGAACGTGGATTCATGAACTGGTCTACCACAACCTTGCCTTCTAATTGTTACCCATGTAAATTAACTTGCTATTTACATTTCCTCTCTTGCTCAATGCAACTGATGTCTGACAACAGATCTGGCTGCAGCTGGAGAAATCCAAGCCTCCAATATGGTGTTAATGATCTCTTAATAACTGAGCAGTTTTTGTGCTATTAGGAAGCTCCTGGCAGGAAGGACTGAATCCATCTTAATCACCACTTGCTCTTGATCATCAAAAAAAAAAAACAAAAAAAAACCACCATGCAAAAGACCTTAGGATCAAAGAAATCCTGCAAAATTATCTGTGTTCCATGGAGGAAGTAAATTTTGATCGAAAGGGTAAAATTACAGGACTCTCAATTGTGCTAGAAACAAGATCAGGGGTGTCCAATTTCAGTGACTTTAAAACCTGTGGATTTCAACTCCTGGAATTCCCCGGCCAACCATGAATTCTAGATGCCGGCTGGGGAATTCTGGGAATTGAAGTCCACAAGTTTTAAAGTTGCTAAGGTTGGGCACCCTTGCTTTAGATAGAGATCCATTGCATTTAAATGGCTGAAATTCAATTTGGGGGTAAGAGAGCAGCAGAAGTCTGTCTGATCTAAGCCATCTATTCATTTCTCTTCTTTCTCTCTTCTCTGGAACGAATTTCCAGGGAAGAAACGGGTTGCAATTAACACCATACTAATACATGATTACCTGCATCATCTATATTGTAATTTCTTAATTAGGAGGACGAAGTGTAGCAATCAAGACTGCATAATCACATGAAACTAGCTATAATTAATTTTCTAGCACCGAGGCCCACTCATTTTTCTAGGCTTGTAGTTCTACTTTTATCTTAAACACTGAAAGATGATTCATTTCTTGCTCAGGAGTGGAACTTGTACGATCTTTTCTTAGTTACTCCTCCGTTGAGCTGGCTAGCAGCAAAACCAATATATGAAAAAAGGGATTTCCTCCTTGCTCTTCTGGGTAATACGACGTTCCTGTTACCCCTGGATTTTTGGAATATGCTTCTTTATTAAATCCTACGAATCTTGAGACATTTTTATATTAGTTTAAATTAGTAAGTCTGGCCTATGCCTCCATTTGGCCAGATATTGGCACAGTGAGCATCCTTTACCTCTCCCTTCCCCATTCCCATCCTCCATTTATTTATTTTATTTATTTATTGGAATTTGTCAAACAAAAACGAGAACAAGAATAAGAGAATAGAAAATACAATGACACGGATGATGGGCACGTTTGTTATGGAATGAAGTGACCAAGCAACATGGGTCAGTCAGAGAGAGAGGTTTTATTTGTGCAAAGACTCAAAAGCCAGGTTCCAATCTTGGCTCTGAGTAACGTCTCCATGCTTGTATAACACTTATATACTTTCCTAAACAAAGGATTCTGCTAACACAGCAACTTTCCATATATGGTTAACATACATTTGTTATTTTTAATTGACATCTCTTAATTACTAAGATTTTACATTATCTTTATCCAACACTCATAATTCTTCTTGTAACTGGCTGAAGTACAAATTCTTCTTTTGATATTTGCTTCTCGTCCAGGTGCTATTCTCTGGCCTAATCACCCTTGACTATGTTTCATGAGGATGCTCCCTTTTCTTCTGACAAGTTAGGGGGTCACTTAGAGTATCAAGGGAGTTCATGCTGACGTTGTATTTTCTCTAGCTGGCGGTATTTCCTGTCTTCAGAATATAGTTGCTTTTAGAATATCTTTTAGAATATAGTGAATATAAAATTATCCAGTGGTCATCCAAACGGTCCCACTTTACGTTAGTGCATTTATGCACACACCCCTCTACTGACCACTTAAGTATGAAGGAAGTCAATTTGTGACTGAAACTATGAAAATTTGTAGCTGAGACAACTGAATCAGGTAGGGCATTCCAGACTTTGACAAATCTATTACAGAAATCATATTTTTTACAGTCAAGTTTAGAACGATTTACATTGAGTTTAAAGCAGTTGTTTGCATGAGTATTATTGTGATTAAAACCAAAAAAGTCATTTACAGGTAAAACATTGCTGCGTATAATTACTCCATAACCAGAATAACAGAGTTGGAAGGGACCTTGGAGGTCTTCTAGTCCAACCCCCTGCTTAGGCAGGAAACCCTACACCACTTCAGACAAATCTTATCCAACATCTTCTTAAAAACTTCCAGTGTTGGAGCATTCACAGCTTCTGGAGGCAAGTTGTTCCACTGATTAATTGTTCTAACTGTCAGGAAATTTCTCCTTAATTGTAGGTTGCTCCCTTGAAATGCATCTGAATCTTGATCCAACAGAACATTTCCTTATGATGATATTTTACAGCCTGTTGGCTTTTGAAGGAAAGAAGAGGACAATCGAATAGAGGCACTAATCATAGTAAGCCTTCCAGCAGCTGTGATTTTTTTGGATTTTGAGGAGCAATATCATCCTGATAGGGTTCAGATCAATTTGCAGTTCATCATTCAATAAAGATTGACATATCAGTCTTAACACTAAGTATCAACTTTAGGTACACTAGTGCCTAAAGTTTTTTTAAAGAAAAAAAAAGGGGGGGGGGCTCAAATTGACTTGTGGTATATTGAAGAGAATTTTTGTTTTTCAAAAAAATGAGTTTCAGAAAGAAATTGGGAAAATTTCAGCCTTCCACTAACCGGGCTTTCATAAGGAAGTTGATCTAAATACCGGTAGATTTTTTTAAAAAAAAATACTCCAAATTGAGTCATTTGAATATATTTGGGGATAATGGAGGTAGTTTTGCCTAGTGGTTAAGGCCCCAGGCTGGAAACCAGGAGAGTGTGAGTTCTAGTCCCACCTTAGGCATTAAAGCCAGCTGGGTGATTTTGGACCAGTCACGCTCTCTCAGACCAACCAATCTCCCAGGGTTATTACTGGGGGGAAATAGGAAGAGGAATGAGTATTACCGTATTTTTCAGAGTATAAGACGCACCGGAGTATAAGACACACCTTAGTTTTTGGGGAGGAAAATAAGAAAAAAGCTGATTGGCAGGTGGATCGGCCTCCCAGAATACCCCCAATCAGCTGTTCCAAAGGTGAATTTTACCCAACAGGTTCCTTGGTTGTGAGCTCTGTGCCTTGCTGCTTTTTTTTTTTTTTTTTTTGCTTTTTTTCCTGCCTCTGAAACTTCTGAAACAGAGCTTCAGAAAAAAAGCCTCTGAAGCTCTGTTTGTGGGCTTTTTTTCTGAAGCTTCGTTTCTGATGTTTTTTTTCAGCCTCTGAAACCTCCATTTGAGAAGCTGGGCAGAGCTACATTTGGAGTATTAAGACACACCCAGATTTTCACCCTCTTTTTTGGGGGAAAAAGGTGTATTTTATACTTTGAAAAATAACGGTAGGTATGTTTGCCACCTTGGGTTAGTTATAGAAATAATAAAAGGACATGAGTAAATAAAATTTTGTTTCTTTGTGAATTGAAGATCCAGTTTGGGACTGATAACTGCTGAGATGCTTGTGTAAAGCAACAGAATCTAGATGTTCTTGGAAAGTTTTTTAAAAAAATGAGGATATTCAAGAGTGGGGAAAGGGGGTAATTGAGTCAAGCAGTTTAAGAACCAGTGAACTAAAGAAATCTAAAGATTCGAAATTGCTGGAGCTTGGATTTAAAGACCTCTAAAGTGTCTTAGCCATTGGTGAAGTAGATGGTCTCTTAAGTACCTCTACTTCTCTTACAGTGCTCTTCAGCTCCTCATTATTTTTAGAGGAATTTGCACAGGACAGGTTACGTTTGTTTATTTTATCAGATTTGTTCAGACTGCCTAACCCTAAGAAGACACTTGGATTTTTCAATAGATGGTTATGAATTGGAAAAAGATACAATTAGTGCCTACAACATTTCTGATGACGAGCAAAGGTATTAATTTTAAATCTACTTCTAGGATTCCTTCACTTCTTAAATACCTTTAAAAGAAAAGGACAAAACATGATCTGTGGGATTCTTGGTGCTCTCTGAGCTTGGTGGTTTTCTTTCAGATGTTTCATTACCAAACTACCTAACATCATCAGTGCTAGTAGGAAGTGGGGTTTACTGTTTGTTTATATACAAGTGGCTTGTGAGAATTTTCTTGGTGGTTCATTGATTAGGCTGTTGTTTGCTGAGTTGGATAATGAAACACCTTTAAGAAAACAACAAAGCTCAGAGATTACCAAGGAGCCCACAATTCAACCCTGAGCTACAAACATTCTCTTTTATTGGTAAAATATGAGTTATATACATTTGGGATTTAGCCAGGGGTGAAATGCTCCCGGTTCGGAGTGGATCGCACGATCCGGTAGCGATGGTGGCAGGTGGTTCAGAGAACCAGTAGCAAAAATCCCTGCTCCCTCCCCCCATGCCCAGCTGAGTCGCACGATCATCAGAGACTTTTTAAAAAACTTTTAAAAGCATTTTTTCTACAACCTCTTGGCCAAAGAGGTAGTAAAAAAATGCTTTGAAAAGTCTCTGACGATCCCAGCTGAGTTGCCTGATTGTCAGAGAGACATTTTTAAAAAAGCCTCTCTGACAATCCCAGATGAGTTGCCTGATCACCAGAGGCTTTTCAAAGCATTAGAAAAAATGCTTTGAAAAGTTAAAAAAAAAAGTTGGCCACGGCTACCCAGTCACATTATCCACCACCACCACCACGCCACGCCCACAGAACTGGTAGTAACACATTTTACATTTCACCGCTGGATTTGGCCATATCTAGGTAGTAATTGCCATGTCGCTACTATTCTGCTATCCGGGTACTATCTATTTCAAGACTCCTGAACTCTATTTTAAGGGTTCTTCTACCGAACTTAGACCAATTTTCTATTGAAATAGAAAAAAAGCTTGGTTAGATGACATACACAATTGGAACATAACCTTGGAAGGCTACAACCAAAGGAACAGTGAGGGAGTTATGCTTTATAAAGAAAACATATGTTTGCAGAGTAATTCACAAATTAGAACATGGAAAGTCTGTTGAGAGATTTTGGTATGGATAAAAGGGGTTTGTGTGTGTGAGACAGAAGTGATGTCATTGTTGGACTTTATTATAGATTTCCTGGACAGACAGAAGATATGGATGAGGTCTTTGTTAGATGACCAAATTTTCAAAGAGGCACATGGGAGTAGTAAAAGAAGATTCAACTATCTCGCCATTTGCTGGGAATCTATTTCTGCCAACTTCCTACCCTTTCTTGCTGACAACTTCATTCATCAGAAGGAAGAAGGAGGAAAAGGAGGATTTGCTATCCAGGACCTAATCCTTACCAACAGGAAGAATAGAATAGAATAACAGAGTTGGAAGGGACCTTGGAGATCTTTTAGTCCAACCCCCTGCTTAGCAGGAAACCCTACACCACTTCAGACAACTGGTTGTCCAACATCTTCTTAAAAACTTCCAGTGTTGGAGCATTCATAACTTTTGGAGGCAAGTTGTTCCACTGATTAATTATTCTAATTGTCAGGAAATTTCTCCTTAGTTCTAGGTTTCTTCTCTCCTTGATTAGTTTCCATCCATTGCTTCTTGTCCTGCCTTCTGGTGCTTTGGAGAGTAGCTTGACTCCCTCTTCTTTGTGGCAGCCCCTGAAATATTGGAACACTGCTATCATGTCTCCCCTAGTCCTTCTTTTCATTAAACTAGACATACCCAGTTCCCGCAACCCTTCTTCATATGTTCTTCATACCGTTCTTCGTAATAGGGAAGAATAAGTTGAGGTAGTGACATTAACTGGAACATTGGGAGCAAGTCAGCCTATTGTCCTTGAATACGATATCAAGGGAAGAAAGAATAAAAAAGACACAGATTTCTATAGCTGATTTCAGAAAGTAATGTATGATGAACCCTTATGGAATACAGATTAGATCCAAGACATTGACATCTTGAAAGAGAAAAATGCCCAGGGAAAATGGGAAGTTTAATGAAAGGAGGCACAATGCTGAAGCCACAACAGCAAATGATAGTAGAAGCAAAAGTAATAGCACATAAAGAAACTAGTGTGAATATATGCAGAGCCTTCTAAAATGCTGGAGTGGTGGGGGGAGGTATTTAGGAAACGAGACAGGAAATGTAAGGAGGAGCATACATCCACACAAAGCAGTTGCTAAAAACTTTAGGGATTGGGACAGAAAGCTAAAATTTGAGCCGAAACCTATGAGAATTGTCCGAAGCAACAACAGCAAAAATGAAATAGCAAGAAAAGCAAAGTTGAATTGGTAACGGGTGATGAAAAGAAGGCATTATTTGTTTGCTTATTTATCTCAAATACATGACTCTGGGTGCTAACAATAGTCAATAGTGTGTGTGTTTATACATGCATATATATATAAAAAATAAACACACAGCTGTACAAGATGACTGGACTGAGCTGAAGGTCAGGGTCAAACATATCAGTTTAAGGTCTCTACACCCCTGGAAAAGACCTAAGTATAGCCTTCCTTGATGTCCAGTTGACTCAGATCTGGTTCCAATTCACCTTGACCCATTAGTAATTCAGGTTCTAATGTATAGGTAAGAATTTCTTTCTTCAAAATGAAAAGGGTCTTCTGCGGTCATGACATAAGCCTAAGACTGGAAATCAGGCTTGTCAGATGTTACTTCTTTTCTATCCTGCTCTACGGAATAGAGAGTTGGTTTCTGACAGAAAACCACTTGAAGAAGCTAGAAGCATTTGAAATGTGGATTTACAGACGGATATTACGTATAAAATGGGCTAACAAAATCACAAATGAGGAGGTGATAAGCCACCTGGGAAAGCCAAGGGAAATCATCAAGGCCATTAAAAAGCAAAATTTAGAATATTTTGGACATGTGATGCGACACCCAGAAAAATATGGCACCCTTCACTTAATCTTCCAAGAGAAGATTGAAGGCAAACGAGGTCCAGGCAGAAGAAGAACATCATGGCTTCAAAACCTAAGGGACTGATTTGGACAAAACTCAGCAGCACTTTTTCATGCAGCTATTGACAAAAATAGGATTGCCAAGATGATCGCCAACGTCAGATGACGGGTATGGCACAAAAAGAAGATGTATAGGTAGCATGAAGTAAACTTGTAGTATTTTTGAACTCTATCCCGATCCCTGACTTCTTGTACTTAACAACCACAGCCGAGAAAAATTACAAAAGACCTGTCATCAGAACCAGGAAATGACCAGCAGAATCAAGACTAAGCTGACCTCTGGAGGTGCTGATGTCCCAGAAGGTTGGACCAAAGCAGAAAATGCTGTCCTTCTGGGCTTAACTTGTATTGAATATCTGTTCTCCCTCTTAGTTCAAGGAGGAGCTGTAGCTTAGAATAGTCCAGGCTGTGACATTTAATTAATTTAGATGAATTCAAGTTTCTAAAACCAGCTGACTTACATCCTAGGCTGTTGAAGACACTAGCAGAAGTGATTGCAGAATTTGCTAACTATATTCTTGGACACCTTTTGGGAGGGTGAGGTCCTGGAAGACTGATAGAGAGCAAATGTTGTCTGGTCTTCAAAAAAAATAATGGAAGGAGGAGAAAAATTACACACTTGTCAACTTGACACTTTTACTGGGCAAGCACATTCTTCAGCAGCATGATTGTGAGCACTTAGATGAGAATGCGCCTTGCTGCTGTTTGTCAGCAAGAAGAAATGCCGGGCCAAACCTACTTCTTTATTAACTTAATAGATTGGCAGAATACCATGGAAACACACCTCACCAAAGCATTTGACAAAGTTTCCATTAATTACTTCATTGTTAATGTGATAACATGCGAGCTAGATGATACAACTGTTGGATGTAACCACAGCCAGCTGAGGGGAAACTTCCAAAGAATACTGATAAATGGCCTCCCCTAGACCATAGTAGTGTTGAGTAGAAGGGTTCAACATTTGTATTAATCATCCGTGTGACCCCTGGATGATGAGGTTGAGCAGATGAGGATCAGAACTGCAGACGGCAACATGGGGAGCTAAATGTCTATGGAGATTCTCAGTCATCCAGGTCATGGTTGTCCCAAAAGTGCTTTTTCAAAAAGCAACTGGACTTGAAGATTTTCCTTGAAGATGTTTCACTTCTCATCATTCAGTTTCACTTCTGCATTCAGTTTTGGTCGTCATGATTTTAAAAAGATGTTGAGACTAGAAAGAGTGCAGAGAAGAACAACAAAGATGATTAGGGGACCGGAAGCTAAAACATATGAAGAATGGTTGCAGGAACTGGGTATGTCTAGTTTAATGAAAAGAAGGACTAGGGGAGACATGATAGCAGTCTTCCAATATCTCAGGAGCTGCCACAAAGAAGAGGGAGTCAAGCTATTCTCCAAAGCACCTGAAGGTAGGACAAGAAGCAATGGGTGGAAACTAATCAAGGAGAGAAGAAACCTAGAACTAAGGAGAAATTTCCTGATAGTTAGAACAATTAATCAGTGGAACAACTTGCCTCCAGAAGCTGTGAATGCTCCAACACTGGAAGTTTTTAAGAAGATGTTGCATAACCATTTGTCTGAAGTGGTGTAGAGTTTCCTGCCTAAGCAGGGAATTGGACTAGAAGACCTTCAAGGTCCCTTCCAACTCTGTTATTCTATTCTATTCATCCAAAAAGCTTCTTTGGTTCTGATGAATGGTGAAGGATGGAAGGAGTTATATTCCTTGTAGTCATCTGGTTGTTCACACTCATTCTAAGAATAGTTGAGGACACGGAGGTTTATCTATGCCCTCAGAGTCACCTGAATAGTGCAAATAGGTGTGAACATTTCTTGGAACTGCTGAAATTGTGTTTTAAATAGGAGGTAGATAGTGTGATATGCCTCCCGCTCAATTGAGAGAGGTCTGTTCAATCTTAATGTAGATGGCCTCCTAAACCCCTCTTTCAAACCAGCAATCCTCTTTATCCAAAATGTGGATTTTGCTATCTTGAAAAGAGTGACCTTTATCTTTCAAATGCAGGGGGCTGCTGAATCTTGTCCTAATGGGCTTGTTCTCTCATGTTGTGCCATACGTTTGTGAAGCGGTTGTTTTGTTTCCCCAGTGTAAAGATATGCACATGTCTCACTTAGAGAGATGACATCACTTAATGGCGACATTTGATTAACAACTGCAGCAGAAAGGTCATAAAATCGGGCACAATCATGCAATGACCTGCTTTACAACCATTGTGACCTACAACTGTAATTGTGGCTCAATTACATAGTAAGTCAAGGACTATCCATATGGAATGTAACATCCTCAGCCAGGCTGGCATCAGTCCTGGTTTTCTTTCTATTTCTGATTGAGAATTCTCGATGTTGCTCTTCTCCTGATTTTGTCGGCTTATTCACTGTCGTTGGGTTGTTGACACTCAGCGTTTGACATGATTTCTTTGAAGCAAACTTTCTGAATGCTTTCCCTGGAAGCAAGGAGTTTTTTCTCCTAATTTGGTGGAGAGTCAGATGAATGCAATCAAACCTGCCATCTCAAATCAAGTTAAAAGGATATGATAAAAAGGGTGGGGAACTCACAACCCTGCAGTTTCAGAGCATGATGAATGCTCCCTTTGTGCTTCAGGGTTTTTCAGAGTTCTTCTTCTTCTTCTTCTTTTTTTTTTGCTAGTTGCAATTAGATTTTCTTTTTCTTAACTGCTTTTTGTGAGCCTAAAACCTAGCAGCTTTGAGGCCTGCCCTCGTGAAACGTTTTGTTTCAGTGCCGGACATCAAGCAGTTGGTATCCATAGGCCTAGCAAGGGATCATTGTCCCCTTGACAGTGGTATCTATGGGATAGGGTCAAAAAAGTCAAGATGGCTGCTGCAGAGATGTGATTCAAGCTGTAATTACCGTGTTTCCCCAAAAATAGGATGTGTCCCGAAAATAAGGCCAAGCCTGATTTTTGGGGTGGGCGTAAATATATGTCCTCCCCTGAAAATAAGCCCTAGTAAAAGGGTGGGCGTGGCCAGCATAGGAGGCAGCCCTTCCCTTCCCCAGTCACTTCAGGGCTTCTCGGCCCCTTAATCGGATCAGCTGAGCCACTCAGGCTGCCATTCACGAAACAGCTGATTCACGGGTGCCACTCAGGCAGTCACCTCCAGCCAATGCAGCTGCTTTTGCAGCCAATTGTGGCTGCAAAAGAAGCCAGAGGCCAAGCAACACATCCCACATGCCTCACACCCTCCTTACCTAATGGTGAGTCACAGCAGGCAATTCTGTCCACGGAACAGCTGCTTTATGGGTGCCACTCTGGCCAGTGCCTCCAGCAAGCATGGCTGCTGTTCCCATCGATTACGGCCACTTCTGCAGCAGAAGGCCAAGCAATGCGCCCCATGTGCCTTGCACTGGCCTTCCAAAGGGTACTGTAGCAGCAGCTATCCCGACCGTAATGGGACACGTGGGTCGGGATGAAATAAGGGTTAAAAAATTGTGGATAGCTGCTGCTACAAGTACCCTTTAGAAGGCCAGCGCAAGGCGTGAGTCTCCTGCTGCAGAAGTGGCTATGCCCTAGGAGGGCTTTTGGGAGAGAAGGCAAAGGGGAAGCAATCGCTTGCAAACTCCTGCCCCGCTCCTGCTTTTCTGTCGGGTGACCCCCGGCAGCCTCAGATGCCCAAAGCCCACAGCTGCCTGGCTCCCTTTTTCACAGTGCCCAGCTCTTTATCAAGGGGGGGTTGCGGGTGGGGTGGGGGAGAAGCGAGACATGTGAGCGAGACAGGGCTCGCTCCTCACTGGGCATGACAGGGCTTCCTGCCCTGCCCAAATTGGATGCAATCTGCCTTTGCCTTCTCTCCCAAAAGCACTCCTAGGAGGCAGCCACTTCTGCAGCAGGTGGCAGGTGGGGAGGGATGGGGCCGGGGAGACGCGAGACACGCGTCTTACCTGCCTTGCACCTCCGTTGTGTGTCTCGCTGTTGTCTGCAGGCAAACATGTTGAAGGGTAAAAAAAAAAACCTCTTGCGAGTTCAATCACACTTCTCGAACTTGTGAGAAGGGGTTTTTTTACCCTACAATGTGTTTCCCTGCAGATAACAGTGAGATATGCAACAGAGCTGCAAGGCAGGTAAGATACGCGTCTTGCGTCTCCCTGGCCCCACCCCTCCCTACCTGCTACCCCAAATTACATCCTGTTTGGGCCGGGGCAGGAAGCCCTGCCATGCCCAGCGAGGGGGCGGGAGAAGAGAAGGCAAGGGGAGCCCTGTCACGCATCTCGCTTCTCCCCAGCCCCACCTGCCATCCCCCTTGAGAAAGAGACGGCGGGGAATGGAAGTAGCCAGGCTGCTGTTATGATACCATTGGAGCTCGTTGAGTCATCTTACCTGCCTTGCAGCTCTGTCACATGTCTTGCTATTGTCTGCAGGCAAACACGTTTAGCGGGAAAAAACCTCACAAGTTCGAGAAGTTTGATTGAACTTGCGAGAAGTTTTTTTTTAAACCCTACAACATGTTTGCCGGCAGACAAGGGCGAAACATGCGACTGAGATGCAAGGCAGGTAAGACGCATGTGTTGCGTCTTCCCGGCTCCCAGCAAGTGGGGGGGAGAAGAGACGGTAAAAGGACTGAGATCCATTTCGCTCCAAGCATCTCACTTCTCCCCCACCTCACATACCACCCCCCACCTTGATAAAGAGCCGGGTGCTGTGGAAAAGGGAGCCGGGCAGATGCAGGCTTTGGGCATCTGGGGCTGCCAGGGGTCGCCCTGCTGAGAGGTGGGAATGGGGCAGGAGTTTGCAGGCAAGGGGGATGGATGGGTGGATGGGAGGTGGGCGAGTGCCAAGAACACTGGGGAGATTGCCACCTTTCGTTGCCCCAGCGAACAGCTGACGAGCGAGCTGATGAACAGCTGACGAGCCACAGTGGTGCAACACAGCAGCAGCCATGAGGTGGCCACGCTCACTGCCTCCTGCACCCCCAAAATAAGACCCCTCCCCTGATGATAAGGCCAAGCCCTTTTTTCGGGATTCAGAAAAATATAAGGCAGGGTCTTATTTTTGAGAAAACACTATTTCCTCAAAAGTACTATTTTAAAATATATTTAAAAGTACTATTTTTAATATATTTTTATTAATATTTTTAATATAGAGAAAGATACTTGTATCAATGCGATATAGATATAGATATATAGATATATATATAATATAAATAATATATATATAATATAATATATATATATAATATAATATATATATATATATATAATGTAGGTCTTTGGTTATTCGGATTTTCTCCCGCATAAAATTGGAAGTGTCTTGGCGACGTTTCGACGAAGTCTCATTCGTCATCTTCAGGCTGGTGTTCTTGGCTTCGTGTTTCCAGGAGCGTTGCTTTTTGCTTCGTGCTTCCAGGAGCTTTTCCAAACAGACAGCAAAATGCTGCTTTAATGTTTGAGAAAGCCTAGAAACTAGTGAATGAGATTTCACTGTACTATGGCTGTGAAACATCTTGATTTATGTAGGAAAAGCCTGGCATAAAGAATGATGCACATAAAAGCCTATGAAAATAAAATAAAATAAATATTTGACCGTTACAGGGCGGAGTCATGAAAAGGGGGCGTGGCTGGCTGACGAAGGCAAATAAGCCAGAAATAGATCTATCTCGGTTTCTCCCAAATCTCCAAACAGACAGCAAAATGCTGCTTTAATGTTTGAGAAAGCCTAGAAACTAGTGAATGAGATTTCACTGTACTATGGCTGTGAAACATCTTGATTTACGTAGGAAAAGCCTGGCATAAAGAATGATGCACATAAAAGCCTATGAAAATTATATCTATCTATCTATATCTATCTATCTATCTATCTATCTATCTATCTATCTATCTATCTATCTATCTATCATCTATCTATCTATCTATCTATCTATCTATCTATCTATCTATCTTTTGCTCCAAAAGATGTATTAGGTCTTATTTTGGCGGGAAATACCACACAGACACACACATATATATATACAGAGGAAGGAAGGAAGGAAGGAAGGAAGGAAGGAAGGAAGGAAGGAAGGAAGGAAGGAAGGAAGGAAAGTCAGAAAGCTGACTTTGTATAAAAAAGAACACCGCTTAGGGGGGCCAAAAGCCCTACTAAGCAGGTATATACACAAGTATGAAGATTATTGCTTAAGGCATTGTAAGCCGCCCTGAGTCTCCAGAGAAGGGCAGCATATAAATCGAACCAATAAATAAGTAAAATAAATAAGAAAGAAAGAGAAAGAAAAGAATGTTTTAATTGAAAGTTTTAAAAAGAATAAAAATTAATACAAACTAAAAAGAGTAAGAAGGGGGGAAAGGTAGAAATAAAAGAGAAAGCTGAAGTGCAAAAAGAAAAAGAAAAATAGAAGAAAAATAGGGGGAAAAAACGATCTATGTACAATAATGTTGCTGCAGGTATCTTATATAAAAGCAAAGTCCTGTGACTTTTCCCCCAAGTGTTTATTCATCAGTCTCAAGAGGAAATGTTCTGGTTTCAGTTGAATAATTTAAGAATTACTGAATCACTGGGTGTATTTGAACCCAAACTTTCCTAGCTTGTCCACCAAGCATGATGAAGTGATCTTTCTTGTAGTTCATTTCCAATGCAAAATTTTCAGAATAACAGAGTTGGAAGGGATATTGGAGGTCTTCGAATCCAACCCTCTTTTCAAGTTGGAGACCCAGTACCATTTCAGAGAAATGACTGTTCAGTCCACTTGTAGTGGTACTCCTGAAAGGGCCGCTAGAGTCTGGTTCCCTCTGTCCCTTTCCCCAGGCAATTTGGTTCCCTCCTGCTCTCAGTCACTGGCCTGATGTCCCAATCTCTCTTGCTCTGTCCCTTATCCTGGCCTGGCCATCAGGCCATTCTAGACACTTGTCCAGGCAACTCCACTCACCCAGCTCAGTTTGGCTCTGTTGACCACTGGTGTATTTAGCGCCTCCTGTGGTCATTGGCTCGCCCACTTGCCTGGATCAGCTCATCCCTGCTGTCTTCAGTGCATCTGGCGCCCCCTCTGGTCACTGGCTCGCCAGCTCGCCTGGATCAGCTCATCCCCACTGTCTTCAGTGCATCCGGCGCCCCCTCTGGTCACTGGCTCGCCGACTTGCTTGGATCATCTCGTCTCCGCTGTCTTCTGACAATAATTTGAAGTGCCTTTTTGCATGCTAGATACTGACATTCCTGTATATTCTCCAAATTTATTTATTTATTTATTTATTTATTAGATTTGTATACCGCCCTTCTCCTTACGGACTCAGGGCGGTGAACAGCCGAAATAAAAATTCAATATATAAAAGTTAAAAATTAAAACACATATACATTAGGCTGAGAATTAAAACCAAATAAATATTAAAATGCGGCAACGCTACAAACATTAAAAATTTTAAAATTTTAAAAATTCTAAAAATTGCGGCAGGGATCAGGCTAAACCGGCAAGTTGAAAAAGATGCGTCTTCAGGGCCCGACGAAACGTCCGGAGGTCGGAGATAATTCTCAATTCTGGAGGAAGATCGTTCCAGAGGGTGGGGGCTGCCACAGAGAAGGCTCTCCCCCTGGGGGTCACCAGCCGGCATTGTCTGGCTGACAGCACCCTGAGGAGGCCCACTCTGTGGGAGCGAACCGGCCGGTGGGAGGCAATTGGCGGCAGAAGGCGGTCCCGTAAGTACCCTGGTCCTAAGCCATGGAGCGCTTTAAAGGTCATTACCAACACCTTGAAACGCACCCGGAACTCCACCGGCAACCAATGCAGCTCGCGCAGGAGAGGTGTAACGTGGGAGCGCCCCGATGCTCCCATAATTCCCCGCGCGGCCGCATTCTGTACCAGTTGGAGCCTCCGGGTGCACCCCAAGGGGAGCCCCATGTAGAGAGCATTGCAGTAATCCAGGCGAGAGGTGACGAGTGCCTGAGTGACTGTGCGCAGGGAGTCCCGATCTAGAAAGGGCCGCAACTGGCGTATCAGGCGAACCTGATAGAAAGCCCCCCTGGCCACAGCTGTCGTATGATCCTCCAAGGACAGCCGTGGGTCCAGGAGGACGCCCAAGTTGCGCACCCTTTCCGTGGGGGCCAATGATTCGCCCCCAATGACCAGCGATGGTGTCAGCTGGCTATATCAGGACGCCGGCAGCCACAGCCACTCGGTCTTGGAGGGGTTGAGACGAAGCCTGTTTCTCCCCATCCAGACCCGCACGGCTTCAAGGCACTGGGACATCACTTCCACGGCATCGTTGGGGTGGTCTGGGGTGGAGATGTACAGCTGAGTATCGTCAGCGTACTGATGGAACTCCACCCCAAAACCACGGATGATCTCACCCAGCGGCTTCACATAAATGTTGAACAGGAGGGGCGAGAGGACCGACCCTTGCGGCACCCCACACACTAGGCGCCTCGGGGTCGACCGCTGCCCCCCTGTCAACACTGATTGCGACCGGTCGGAGAGGTAGGAGGAGAACCACCGTAAAACGGTGCCCCCCACCCCCAGTCCCTCCAACCGGCACAACATGATACCATGGTCGATGGTATCAAAAGCCGCTGAGAGGTCTAACAGCACCAGGATAGAGGAGTACCCCCTACCCCGGGCCCTCCAGAGATCATCCACCAACGCGACCAATGCCGTTTCGGTGCTGTATCCAGACCTGAAGCCGGACTGGAGCGGGTCTAAATAGACAGCTTCATCCAGGTACCGAGGGAGCTGCCACGCAACCACACTCTCAACAACCTTCGCCAAAAAGGGAAGGTTGGAGACTGGACGATAATTAGCCAAAATAGCTGGGTCCAAGGAGGGCTTCTTGAGGAGGGGCCTCACCACCGCCTCCTTCAAGGCAGGCGGTAGGGCACCCTCACTCAAAGAAGCATTTATAATCTCCTGGAGCCAGCCTCGTGTAACCTCCCGGGAGGCCAGCACCAACCAGGAGGGACACGGGTCCAATAAACATGTGGTTGCGTTCAGTCTTCCCAGAGTCCTGTCCACGTCCTCGGGAGCCACAGGATCGAACTCAGCCCAGATAACACTCTCAAGACCTGCCTCAGTCGCCCCGCCTGAACCAACCCAGTCAGCGGCCAAATCATCCCGAATCTGAGTTATTTTATCATCCAGATATTGAACAAAGTCCTCAGCACGACCCTGTTTACATTTACATTTGCAATATTTTCCTCTTTCTGTGATGTTGAATATTTCAGTTTGGTGGCTGAGAGCTTTTCAGAAAGGGGCCTCTGGCATCCCGTCTGCCAAGCCATAGTTGATTGTGGCTGGTTCATAATACAAATAAACTAGAACATGGTTTAAAGATCACAAAGGCTGCTGGGCTCACAGAGGTCTGGAACCCAGCAGATGACACGATGTTCTCCCGTAACCTTAGACGTTAAATTGAAGGGACAATATTTGAAAGACGGATGTTTTACTAGCCGAGCCCTTGTTTGCAAGGATTCGCAACATTTCCCTAGCGAGCCTTTTCCGCCGTGGTCTAGCAAAAACACAAGCCAGCCTTAAATTCTTTTTCTGAATAGGATTCAGTTTCAAACAGGAGTGATGAATTGTAGCATTGTCTCTGTAAATGCCTACCAATTTGCATTTTGAGCTTTCTTTTATGGCATCCCTAGATCAGACGGGAAGCTTTTTCATGCAATAGGCCAGGCCATATTGCTAATGGGAACCGAATACTCCAGATTTTCCCTGGGCAGAGAAGTTTTCAGTGGCAAATTTCATGATGTGCAAGTAAGAGAAATTCCTCATTTAATTCCTGGACACCTCTTCTAAACAAGGACATGGTTATATGGAATACAGGTAGTCCTTGGCTGTCGAACACAATTGGGACTAGAATTTTCATTGCTAAGCAAGATTTCTACTTTAATGAAAAGAAGGACTAGGGGAGACATGATAGGAATGTTCCAATATCTCAGGGCTGCCACAAAGAAGAGGGAGTCAAGCTATTCTCCAAAGCACCTGAAAGCAGGACAAGAAGCAATGGGTGGAAACTAATCAAGGAAAGAGCCAACCTAGAACTAAGGAGAAATTTTCTGACTGTTAAGAGCAATTAATCAGTGGAACAACTTGCCTACAACAGTTGTAGGTGCTCCAACAATCGAGGGTTTAAAGAAAAAACTGGACAACCATTTGTCTGAAATGGTATAGGGTCTCCTGTAAAACCCTAGTAAGACCATGCCCGGAATACCGCAATCAATTTTGATCTCCAAAACTACGAAAAAGATGTTGAGACTTTGGAAAAAGTTCAGAGAAGAGCAAAAGTTGAGAGATGATCAAAGGCCTGGCGATTAAAACATATGAAGACTTCTTCAGTTTTAACCACAACAGTACATGGGCAAACAATTGATACAAACACAAGGTAAACAGCTTTGAACTTGATTGCAGGAAATATGATTTCAGTAACAGAGTGATCAATGCCTGGAATGCTCTACCCGACTCCATTGTTACAGCCTCAAATCCTCACAGTTTCAATGTCAAACTGTCTACCGTGGACCTCAGTCCATTCCTAAGAGGTCTGTAAAGGGGGCATGCATAAGCGAATCAGTGTGCCTACCTTCCCTGTCTTACTGACCCCTTTTATTTGTATTTACTTCCTTTGTTTATGTTTATGTTCATACCTATGCTTGTTATCTTGTATATGTTTGACAAACACATAAATAAAATAAGATAAACTTGGGTTCTAGTCAACTAATGGTCAGCGTGAAATTGGTGCTAGGTAAGAGTCAACAGAATTCAAGGGGGTGGGACTTAGGCTAGTGGTGAAATCCAAATTTTTTTACTACCAGTTCTGTCGGCATGGCTTGGTGGGCATGGCGTGGCTTGGGCATGGCAGGGGAAGGATACTGCAAAATCTCCATTCCCATCCCACTCTGGGCCAGCCAGAGGTGGTATTTGCTGGTTCTCTGAACTACTCAACATTTCCGCTACTGGTTTTACGAACTGCTCAAAATTTCCGCTACCGGTTCTCCAGAACCTGTCAGAACCTGTTGGATTTCACCCCTGACCCTGGCTGATTCCTCTCTTGACACCACCCCCAGACTCCACCTGTCCTCCTCCTACAGAATCTTACAGAATGAAATAGGCTGATTCCTCATTGAGGTTCAGACAGGCTTGCTTAATAGTTGGAAAGGAGACCACCAGGAAATATCAGAGCCGTAGGATTGCCTGGGAAATTGAAAAATATCCACAAGGAGAGTGATGGGAACTTACTAATGCACTGCTGCCAAGAAAATTACATGGAGATAAGTATGGTATGAAGCTTTAGGTTGCACCTTCAAATGACAAGTTATTAGACTGACGTATTGACCTCACATGGAATCACCTATTCAACTTGTCTGCAACTCCCAGCCTTCACAGACAACCAAGAAAATTACCCTAGTCAATAGTACAAAACAGGAGTGTCAAACTCAAGGCCTGGGGGCCGGATCTGGTCCACAGGATGCTTAAATCTGGCTAATGGGGCTGGCCTGGAAATATCAAAGGACCAGCCTGTGATGCCTCTGCCGGCCAAAACGGGCTGTGGGGGAGACACATGCACCCCGCCCCCCCCGTGGCCTGTTTTCAGACTCCCCAAAAATGAGACACATGAAGGCCCTGCAAGGGTGCTGCAGGAGGCATCCATCACATCTCCTCCCCATCTCCCCCCCTCCCCCCCCCCCGCTGGCCAGGAGTGAAATCCAGCAGGTTCTGACAGGTTCTGGAGAACCGATAGCGGAAATTTTGAGTAGTTCGGAGAATCAGAAAATACCATCTCTGGCTGGCCCCAGAGTGGGGTGGGAATGGAGATCTTGCAATATCCTTCCCCCAGGAGTGGGGGGGGGAATGGAGATTTTGCAGTATCCTTTCCCTGCCACGCCCACCACACCATGCCCACCACACCACACCCACAGAACCAGTAGTAAAAAAAATGATTTCACCACTGCTGCTGGTCCACGGAGGAGAACTACAATGCTGATCTGACCCTCGAAGAAATCAGTTTGACACCCCTGGTGTAGAATATCACCTAGAGATTTCAAAAGACCAGAATAGAAGCACTTCTTTAAACCAAGTGACAGCCAAGGTCACTTGTCAGAGTAACCAAAGCTTTTTTGTGTGTGTGTCCTGTGGCCAGTTCTGAATCCAGCTTAAAAGTGGTTTATCACTGAGTTAGCATTAGAATTATATATTTAAAGTGTAAATCTCTGCTGCATACCTTACACTTCTATTTGAATTCCTAACAATGGATAAGAAAGTGGCTGGAAGAGATAATTGAACAGAGTTGAAGCCGGAATTGTTACTCTTGGGTATTTTTAATAGGAAAATGGAAGGAAAATTACAATACATAATGTTACATATATTAACGGCAAGTAGAATTGCTTTAGCACAGACTTGGAAACAGACTGACACTCCTCCAGACCAGTGGTGGGTTTCAAATTTTTTTACTGCTGTGGGCGTGGCTTGGTGGGTGTGGCATGGCTTGGTGGGCGTGGCTTGGTGGGTGTGGCAGGAGAAGGATACTGTAAAATCTTCATTCCCTCCCCACTCCAGGGGAAGGTTACTGCAAAATCCCCATTTCCTCCCAATCAGCTGGGACTCGGGAGGCAGAGAATAGAAGGGAGTGGGGCCAAGTCAGAGGTGTTATTTACCAGTTCTCCGAACTAATCAAAATTTCCGCTACTGGTTCTCCAGAACTGGTTAGAACCTGCTGAAACCCACCTGTGCTCCAGACCACATGATAATAAGGAAAATCTGTGAATGTGCAGAAATGGATAGACTGTCTATGGAAATGAAGATGAGGGAAGAATCCGAGAACTATCCAATTTGGAATAGATGGTACTCCTGGCTCGAGAGTAAACGTAAACCCTAAGGTATATGTCGTAGAAAGTATAAATATATGGAATGTAAAATTTATAAGAAATATATGATATTGATTTGTGAGTAGATACTATTATAATTTAAATAAAGATATAACATAGGATAGTGATGTATATAAATAGAACTTTTGTAAATGTGATTGTTATGGAAAATATGGATACTGATATGGAAAAGCTGTTATAAGTGTAAATATGTGTTTTGTGTTTTAAATGTTGGAAAATTCAATAAATACTATTTTTTTAAAAAAAGAATTCCTAAGTGATATTTTCCACATTCAGGAAGAGATATTACCATCCTTTGTATACACCTTGTGCCTATTTGTCTTCACCACTACTATTACATTACAACATTTTTCATGAGACAGTCCCAAAATAACAAAATTATAGTCTGTAGTTTCTTTTAACAGCAGGGACTAACAGAGTTTAAGCCTTCCTCAGCTACGAACTAATAAACATGTAGAAGGCCAAGGAGATATCACCCTTGAGAGAATACCTTCTATCGTGGTTCAGTTTAGACAGCTAAGATCTCTGGGAAAATTGCATGCATTCTTGCTGGGTGGAGATATTTTGTGTGAATCCATGCAGTCCGTCATTTGAAATACAAACATGTTGTACTACATTCCAGGCAACGTACCAATATTATTTGCAGCCAATTTAAGGAAGACGCTTAACCAAGGATGTAATAAAGTCAGCAGTAAAGCAAATAAGACTGTACATTATATTGAAGTAACTTCTCAAGCAACTAGCTTGACTAGTTTAGCTAGCATATAACTAGCTAAGCTGGTGTTGAGTAATGCATTAGTACCAGGGGTGAAATCCAGCAGCTTCTGACAGGTTCCGGAGAACTGGTAGCGGACATTTTGAGCAGTTCGGAGAACTGGTAGCGGGAATTTTGAGTAGTTCCAAGAATTGGCAAATACCACCTCTAGCTGGCCCCAGAGTGGGGTGGGAATGAAGATTTTGCAGTATCCTTCCCCTGCCACGCCCACCAAGCCACACCCACCAAGCCACACCATGCCCACTAAGCCACACCCACAGAACCAGTTGTAAAAAAATTTGGATTTCACCACTAATTTGTACCAGTATGGCATTATTATATTTTGTAGAAATAACTTATAAATAAAAAAGCAATAGTTTTAGTGTTTGGGATTTTGATAGGGGAAAGATGAATACAAAAATCAGGATTTTTATTTATTATTTATTTATTATTGTGATTTATATGCTGCCATTCTCCCTGAGGACTCAGGGCGGCTTACATACAACAATCACCAATACAAATCACCGTAAACAAAATTAAAATAAATTAAGATCCGCAATAAAACCATTCTAAATTGTAAAACTATACAACCCCTCGATCAGATTATTGTTGGAACAGCCACGTCTTTAGTCTGCGGCAAAAGGAGAGGAGGTCGGGGGCCATCCTGAAGTCGGTGGGTAAACTATTCCAGAGGGTCGGGGCTCTGACAGAGAAAGCCCTCCCCCTGGGGGCCACTAGCCAACATTGTTTGGCTGACGGCACCCGGAGGAGGCCCGCTCTGTGGGAGTGCACTGGACGATGGGAGGAAGGCAAGAGATGGTCCTGTAAGTACCCCAGGCCTAAGCCATGTAGGGCTTTATAGGTAAGCACCAGCACCTTGAAATGGACCCGGAGAGCAACCAGTAGCCAGTGCAGCCCGCGCAGGAGAGGTGTAACGTGGGAGTAACGATGGGCCCCCGTAACTACCCACGAGGCTGAGTTCTGAACTAACTGGAGTCTCCGGATGCATCCCAAGGGCAGCCCCATGTAGAGGGCATTACAGTAATCCAACCAAGAAGTAACGAGGGCATGAGTGACTGTGGTGAGGGCATCTCAGTCTAGGAAAAGGCGCAACTAACCCACAAGACGTACCTGTGCGAAGGCCCACCTGGTTACGGCCGTCAAGTGGTCATTCAAGGATAGCTGAGAATCCAGGAGGACTCCCAGGTTGTGAACCCTATTGGATGGGGTAAGAGTCTCCCCACCGATCATTAGCGATGGTATCTCTAGATCCCGAGATGCCGGCACCCAGAGCCACTCAGTCTTGGAAGGGTTCAGTCTGAGCCTGTTCTTACCCATCCAAATCTGCACCACCTCCAGGCAACGGGACATCAGGGAAAGGGCATCCCCAGGGTGGCCCGGGGTGGAGATGTAAAGCTGGGTATCATCCACGTATTGATGATACCTCACCCCAAAGCCACAAATGATCTCACCCAGCGGCTTCATGTAGATGTTAAAGAGCAGGGGGGAGAGAACCGATCCCTGAGGCACCCCACAAGTGAGAGGCCTCTGGGAGGATCTCTGACCCCCCGCCGATACAAACTGCAAGCGGCCCAAGAGGTAGGAGGAGAACCACTGCAACACAGTGCCTCCTATCCCCAACCCTCATCTTTTGGGGAAAGATGAATATTGTGGGGAAAAGTTTTGATATTTGAGAAATGTACTTTCAGTGGCATACACCCTCCCCCCAATTGATCTTTAAAATTAGATTTAAATGTGGAGTTTGAAGGCAATATTGAAAACACCTAGAGCAGTGATGGCTAACCTTTTTGCTGTCGCGTGCCAAAAGTGGGGATCATGGGGGGGGGGGTTGTGCATGTGTGTGCCCATAGCCATAATTCAATATGCCCCACCCCCCCACCTTCGGCACGCGATGGCACGGTGGGCCTGGTAGGCCACTTTTCCGCCCTCCCCAGTCTCCAGAGGCTTTCTTGGAGCCTGGAGAGGGTGAAAACAGCCTTCCCTCCCCCACCTGGGAGGCCCTCCAGAGGCCGGAAACAGCCCATTTCCTGACTTCAGGTGGGCCCGGAAGGCCCAAAAATTAGCTGGCCGGTGCACATATGCGCATTGGAGCTGAGTAGAGCAATGCTCGCGTGCCCACAGATATGGCTCTGTGTGCCACCTGTGACATCGTGCCATAGGTTCGCCATCATGGACCTAGAGAATGTATGAATATTGGATACTTTGTTTTGAGGAAACTGCCCCCCCCCCAGCCATGATGAGGCAGAATAGTCCAAAAAACGCTAGGGAATTTATAGACGCATGGCACTCATGACTAATTAGCCATCAATAGATACACAGACATAAACAAAGTCTACATACTGTGTAAAAGAGACAATCAATAAGCCAAAAAACGAACAAAAAGACCAAAACACCTCCCTTCCAGCAATCAATACCCAGATTTATATAGATTGACTTCAAGATTAATATCAGACCTACAATCAAGTAAACAACACCACGATCAAGGAACTGCCAAACTAGCCAACAATAAATAGCCAAGCCAAAGAACCTCTAAAACAGAGGTGGGTTTCAGCAGGTTCTGGCCAGTTTTGGAGAACCGGTAGCGAAAATTTTGAGTAGTTTGGAGAACTGGTAGTAAAAGTTCTGACTGACCCCGCCCCCATCTATTCTTTGCCTCCCAAGTCCCAGCTGATTGGGAGGAAATGGGGATTTTGTAGTATCCTTCCCCTGCCACGCCCTCCAAGCCACACCCACCAAGCCATGCCCTGCCACGCCCACCAAGCCACACCCATAGAACTGGTAGTCAAAGTTTTTGAAACCCACCACTGCTCTAAAACTAACCCCACCAACAAGTGTCAAGCCACTAGAATATAAACTGAGCGCAAACTAGCACTGATGATGTTACCCAATTAGACTGTTGGAAGAAATATCCTTCTGGGTGCAGTTCCAAGTGGGGAAAAAGACACAGCAAACATGGTGGCTGCTTGGAAAGATGGTGTTAATGGTGGACAGGACCACACGCCTTGAAGAGCTTGGGTGAAGGGGGAAAAGAAAGGGAAGAGGTGCTGACAGTGCCTGGGTTTTATACCCTCTCTGGGCTTTTGAATTTGAGCTTGTATTCTGATTGGTTGTCAGACTCCCATGGGGCTATTCAGGGGCAACTCTATAGGCTGTCCTGAGTCCCAAGCTTGTTTGTTTGTTTGTTTGTTTGTTTATTGGTTCAATTTATATACCGCCTTTCTCGGGAGACTCAGGGCGGCTTACAATGCATTAAGCAATAGCCGTCATACTTTTGTATATTTATTTATTTATTTGTCAGATTTATATGCCGCCCTTCTCCCATAGGACTCGGGGCGGCTCACAACAATAAAACAACCCGAGAATAGATAATATTTAAATAGTATTAAAACCAAATTTAAAATCCCCAAATCCCCCAAATTAAAATCATGCTTAGTTATATATAATAGTTATATAATTATATACCTGCTTAGTAGGGCTTTTGGCCTCCCCTCTTTTTTATACAAAGTCAGTTTATTGCCCCCCACAATCTGGGTCCTCATTTTACCTACCTCGGAAGGATGGAAGGCTGAGTCAACCTTGAGCCTGGTGAGATTTGAACTCGCAGTAATTGCAGGCAGCTGGCAGCTAAGTGCTACTTTTGACTCTTGCTGGGTGATGAAAGGGGCTTTGGGCAATTCCTATTATGACTCTGCTTGAAGGAGGTAGATCTTTGTTATGTAGAATAGACTGGCCCAGGCCTTAATGGCCCATTGACAAAGGGGGGGGGGGGTGAATTTCTGCCTCCCTTTAGGGGAAATATTCTGTCCTTTTAACATTTTGTAAAATATCTCATTTTCCTAGGAGAGGGATGGATGCGAAGTTCCTACAGGATAATGAAACATCTGTAATAAAACATCCAAGCTTAGAGACCACCAAAATCCCCTCATTTCAACCCTGAGCTACAAATATTCTCCTTTAACATCATCATCATCATCAATCATCATCATCATCAATCATCATCATCATCATAACCATTGTCTATCACCTGCAGGATGAAGGCCTCTTCCGCATGTTTCCAACCAATAAGGTACTGAGCTTTTTTTTTTTTTTTTTTTTTTTGCCAATTGGGCCTGCAATATTTGCTGATGTCATTCTTCTTTGTTGAGGCAGAATAGTAAGACTTATGGGGGGGGGGGATAGGAAAACTGGAATTGTACATGTAAATAATGCAGTCTGCTTCTTGGAAATAGATAAACATCATGCCTTTGCTAAAAATAAATAAATAAATTCCAGTGTTTACATGGAATCCATCTGAAAAAGCAATAAACTCTTTAGCAACGTTGATGTGATAAGAATGCTGTCCTGTCATGCTCCAAGTATCTCAGTAGGAGCTACTGCTAGTTTCCTACCACCCCTGCTCCTTCTTTTGTTGTCTTTTTCTACGTAGTTCTGTTTTAGAGTAGACTGTCTTAAAGGACACTATTGATATTTTTCAGGTATCTGTGAAGTGTTTATTAACATGAGAAACAGGGACTGCAATAAAACAATAATGTAAAGGACCCAACGTCAAAGCAATGTGAGAACAGAAAAGATCAGGAAACAAGTATGTCTCCACATGTTATGGGATTAGCTGTTTTAACCACCCTGCACCAGAGGCGAACCGGTAGAAGTGGGAGGCTCCGCCCCCTGCACAGACACTTCTGTGCATACGCGCATAAGCGAACTGGTAGCAAACTAAATTGAAATCCACTACTGCCCTGCATTCCATAACATTTAACAGTTCATTGAAGAGATATATGGGGGGAAAGCCAAACTTAAAATCCTAAAAGAATGCTCTTGTGTTCCTATAGTATTCAGAGTTCACAAGAAATCAGTGTAATAATGTGTTTTAAAAAATGTGAAACCTTCCAGATATAATAGATCAGGAGTGTCAAACTCGTGGCCTGCAGGCCGGATGCATCATCCTGGCCATGCCCACTCCTGGTTTAGCGAAGGGGAACAAAGTTGCGATACATCCTGTGACGACGCCAGGATGAAGTGAGTTTGACATCGCTGTAATAGATTGTTACTCTCATCATCCATAGTGGTCATGGTGGCTAAGCCAACTAGACTAGTATAACCTTTCAAAAAAAAATGAAGTAAAAAATATTTGATCTTTGATATTGTGCTGTTTCACCAGGATTTCTACCTTAATATTTTACCTATCACCTCAATATCTCCTCCCCCCCCCCCATCCTCCTCCTTGAAAATTATGTAAAACTTTAAATCTGGAGAAGAGACTAACAGAACAACACAGATTTATCTTTATAGTCTAAATAATTAGATAATTATCTATTGAAGATGCTTCAACCTACACCGAGTTTAAATAATGGAAATGATGACCTATGATTCTTTGATAGTACTAGAAAGGTAAGAGGGAGGGAGGGAGGGAAGGAGGAAGGGAGGAAGGAAGGAAGGAAGGAAGGAAGGAAGGAAGGAAGGAAGGAGCGGGAGAAGCACTTATGTGGAAGGGTAGATGATATTTCTAGAGCCAGTACTTGTAACTGGTACTTGGATGCCTGTCATATTTATGAGACCACTTTCAAATTACTGAGCAGTGAAACCAATAGTGCAGCTTTTTAAAAATAAGTTATAATCTTAGGAATGTAAGTGGAATACTTTCACTGAAAAAAAAAAGTTAGTTGGAAAATTAACTGAAAATCTTTCTAGTTAACTCTTTTCCATGATAGTATTTTACTTACGTTTTTAAAAGATGCCTTAACTTTTGGACCTTGGCATATTTTTGACAACAGTAGAAACTCTAAAGACAGTTTTATCCTCCTCATTACCTTCTGGGCAAACCTTTTTATAAGATACAGCTTCCTCCCCATATAATTCTAAATTGTGCTAGCCTAGAATAACCTCAGCAGTCCAGGAAATGCGTGAAGTATGGCTTATAGGAACGTGAGTTAAACACTGCCACCTAGTGAATTAAATCTCCCTTCCCCTCCTCCCGTTTCCAATTTTTCTAATGGAAAAGCTGGAGCAAAGATCTCTTTATTATACTGATGGGTTTTCACTTCCATTTTTTATTCCAAGGCCATCTGATCTGAGTTGCTGAGTTTTGCTGCCATCTAAGGGTCAGCTGTGTCTTTGCCGTTTAGGTACAGTAACCTTACAATGCACCTGAAAGTTAATTCTGGCAAATTACAATCAGAACTGCCATGAATTAGAAGTGAAGTTAAACACTACCACTAACAAAGCTGTAGTTTGAACCCAGGATCATTACCAAGCACAGACATTGTTTAACATGGAGCTTCTGAAGATTTGCAAGAAAAGAGTAAAAACCATCATATAATACTGTAAATAAATCTATTTGGATCCCTCCCTTTTTATTTTTAAAGCAATCGCCCCATTTGATGTAAGGACCTGGGTAATTCACATGGAGAAGCCATTGAAGGATGATTGATGAAGGCTTTTATTCTTCAGCATTTGACTTCCCTGTTTAAGAGAAGACTTGAATTTTACCTACCCAACACCCAATTCATCATCTCAACCAGAGGTGGTATTCAGCAGGTTCTGACCAGTTCTGGAGAATCGGTAGTGGAAATTCTGAGTAGTTCGGACAACTGGTAAATACCACCTCTGACTGGCCTCGCCCCCATCTATTCTCTGTCTCCCGAGTCGCAGCTGATCGGGAGGAAATGGGGATTTTGCAGTAACTTTCCCCTGCTATGCCCACCAATCCACCCCCACCAATCCACCCCCACAGAACCAGTAGTAAAAAATTTTGAAACCCACCATTGATCTCAACCAAAGGGTACCCTAACTTTCTGACATTGTGCCTCTGTCTGTCTCAAATATTTTCCATTCTGATTGGGTACCTCAACCCTTCTAGTCTATACTAGACCAGTCCTTCAAGGCAGCTTTCCCAGTTTTTTCTTGATATATTGGGCCACAAACCCCCAATATGGAAATTGTAGTCCAATCTGTATGGAAGGTTGGGAGCTTGTTGATCAGAAAGGTTGGCAGTTTGGTGGTTCAAATCCCTAGTACAGATCTCCTGTGTGAGCAGGGGGTTGGATTAGATGACCACCAAGGTCCCTTCCAACTCTGTCACTGTTACAAACCAGTTAGTATTGGTGAGCTTAAATCTTGCAGTAAGAGCCGTGCATCACATACTGCCAGGTATTGAATTGCAAAGCGAAGTGTATTGTTTTGGACTGTACTATGATTGTATGAAGTATGTCAGATACTTGAAAAAGCTTTCTGGGTCAAACCGATAAGAGGACAAGATCATGAAAGAAAGGGAAAGAAGAAGGAAGAGGTGGAAAATCAATTAAGGGATGCATCCATCCAGCCATGTTCTCTAAACCAAGGGTCCCCAATTCCGGGGCATGGCTTGTAAGGAACTGAGCTGCACAGCTGGAGGTGACCGGCAGAGGAGCAAGTGAACCCTTCATCTATATTTGTAGCCGCTTCCCAGTGCTAACATCACCACCCCAGCTCCACCTCAGATCATTAGACATTAGATTCTCTTAGGACCACGTGACATACCCTACTGAAAACTGTTTGTGCAAGGGATCTAGGTTGTACGCTCCTCCTCCCCCCTGGTCCGTGGAAAAATTGTCTTCCACAAAACTGATCTATAGTGCCAAAAAGTTTGGGAGCTGCTGCTCTAATCCATGTCTTTATTACCATCAGGGATCAATATGAATCTAGTTCCATGGCAAAACGTATGGAAGTAAGAAAGAATAGTAAGATAAATGCAATCTGAGTATAGAATCATAGATCAAAGAAACAAAGAATATCTGGGATGGGAGGGACCGGTTAAGGCATCCAAGTCCAAGCTCCAAGTTAAAGTAACCCAACAGATGGCTATCTAGCCTCTTATTGAATATAACCAATGAAAGGAACCCACAACCTCTCTGAGTAATTGATCAAATTTGATCGATTTGTTAATTGCTCTTAATATTGGGAAGGGGTATTTTTGGTGATAGTTTCTTCTATTTCATTGGAATTTACCTTCCTGTAATTTTAATTTAAATTAAAGAGCCGTGGTGGTGCAATGGTTAGAGTGCAGTACTGCAGGCTACTTCTGCTGACTGCCAACTGACTGCAATTTGGCAGTTCGAATCTCACCAGGCTCAAAGTTGACTCAGCCTTCTATTTTTCCAAGGTCGGTAAAATGAGGGTCCAGATTGTTGTGGGCAATAGGCTGATTCTGTAAACCGCTTAGAGAGGGCTGTAAAGCACTATCTAAGTGGTAAGTGCTAAATAATTGTTCCATGTCTGGAATGAGAGAAAATAAATACTGACTTTCTTCTACTGATATCCTTTCAGATTTCTGAAAATATTGCCATGCCCTTCCACATTCTTCTGTTTGTGAGGCTAAAGAATATTCAAAGAACTTCCCAGTTTCCTGAGGCCAAAATCCTTTCAATTGGGCCAGCCATTTGGTATAAATGATGACAGACCGAATGTTCAAAGCAGTAAAATACTGTGTGATAAGTGCAGATCTGAAGCAGGACTGAGGACAGGGTTAGACAATAAAGCAGGATGTAGCCTTGCCAAGTGCTATTTTCCAGATTTCAGTAGAGTCCCAGAATCCAGTAATCCTCTGAAGAGTTAAATGATTTTAGATCCAGCTCATAGAGGAAATACTTGATCTTGGAGGACTCAATATAATAGCCTACTTGGAAAAAGAGCCTACAATTGATTCAACTTCTCCGAAGCTCTGATGTGTTGCTACTATACAATATAAATAATATTAAGTAGATAAACTAAGAATTGGTTGAAATAAAGTGGCTCATTCTGTTCCTTATGCCAATCACATACTAAATAACATTTTTCCCGACACTAAAGTTGGACTGGCTAAGAGAAAAGGCACTGTAGTAAAACCTTGGTAAAAGAGTAAAATACCCATTATGAAGAAAAATTAATGTGTAAACTATCAAGAAACCATTTAATTTGTACTGTTCTTGGAGTTGATTAATTTGGATCTGTTGGCCCAGGTCTGGATTAATTGCAGCCAAATGCAATTATTCTTCAAACTGATCCAACACCTCTAGACGAAATTTGACATGGCCCTCATAAATTGGATGATTTATATTTGCAATGTGTGAGGTAAGCAGGGTGAAAATATAAATTATCCTTGTTCATCACATTCACTTATTTTCATACTCCCCCTATGTTTCTATGACAACATTCAAGACATGCATATTTTAATTTTACCAGGGTAAGGGAAAGCTTGTCAAAATTTCAAAGTTTCTTGATTTTATGGCTGAACGTTGTGTCTAATGTATGTAATAAATCTTCTCAGAAAAATATCTGGGGGGCTTTCAGCACAAGGAAATCTCAGGGTAACCTTGAAGATGTTTTAATAAGTGCAGCTGAAGTTTAAAGGGAATTTTAACACTCCCTTGATTGTTGCAATATGTGTAGATGTGTGAATAAAGGGATTTTTGTATATAGCAAGTTACGGCTTTGACAACAGCAGATGAATGCGTTAGCACCTTGTTAAACTCTTAATTCTGTATATATTCATTAAATGTTATATACCCTATGCAAATCAGGAGTCTTTGTTAAGCAGATGAAGATTCCACCATAAAGCATTTCATTTTGGAACAAATTTGAGACTGCCTGTACAGCAGCTGATTAATATTTAACAATATGATTGTGTCATTAACATTGGGGATAGTAATAAATAACTCGGCATGTAATTTTATTAGGGTGGTTTTCAGTTGTTTGATCTTCAATAAAAAAAAAAAACTTTCTGCATCAATTTAACTGTCCCACATTTCTGGAACAAAGAATAGAAATACCCATAATCCTCAGGGCAGCGTGGCCAACAGCAACAATGGTCAATAGTAAGAGTAAAATATGTGTAACACCAGGGGTGGGTTCTACTTACATTTACTACTGGTTCGCAACGGGATCACGCATGCGCAGATCGCCGATGATGAATTCTGCAGTGGTGGGAGGAGCCTCCCGCCAGTTTTACTACCGGTTCTTGCGAACCAGTCTGAACCGGGGGCAATCCACTACTGTGTAACACCACTGAGTCATAGTGGCGCAGTGGTTAGAATGCAATAGTGGAGGCTACTTCTGCTGACTGCTGGCTGCCAGCAGTTTGGCATTTCAAGTCTCACCAGCTCATGGTTGACTCAGACTTTCTTCTTTCCAAGACCCAGTAAAATAAGGACCCAGATTGTTGGGGACAATATGCTGACTCTGTAAACCGCTTAGAGAGGACTGTGATGCAGTATATAACTGGATAGGTTAGTCTTTATTTTTCTCTTTGCTTTTTTTCATTTGCTTTAAGTCAATGAAATATTAACTTACGGGGTTCTTTTATATATATGGAAGCACGAAGCCGAGAACACCAGCCTGAAGATGACGAATGAGACTTCGTCGAAACGTCGCCAAGATACTTCCAATTCTACGCGGGAGAAGACCCGAATAACCAAAGACCTACATACAAACACCCGCGAAAACCTCAGAAAACATATGTGTGTGTATATATATATATATATATATATATATATATATATATATATATATATATATATATATTTATAGTATTATCAGCAAAAATATTAAAAACATAGAAAAATAGCTTGTCGGCTATATGATACTGTCTGGATGGCCCATGAGATTGGGCTGAAAGGCAAAAAATTGGAGATTTGTGATATCTCCTCCATTCGTGGTAATCCAGGATGACTTAATACAAAAAAAAAACATACATACATACATACATACATACATACATACATACATACATACATATATATATATATATATATATATATATATATTCTTTTAATACAAACATTTCATCTTTCATTAAACAGTGTGTCATCTGGGTACAAATTTTATGTGTCATAACAGTTAAAACTTACCACCATATTCATTATTTACATCTATCCTTATATTAATACTAATACTTAACATACCTGTTGTAATATTTCTCTTCTTAATTTATTTAACTTTATAATACTTTATAATACATTTCTTTCATACTTATTCTCTAACCATTGATAAAATAACTCCCATATATTATAGTAATCAGATTCTTCCTTTCCTTTCATCGCAAGTGTTAATCTATTCATTTCTGCACATTCTAATATTTTCTTAATCATATTTTCATTTGTTTCATCTCTTCACTCTTCCAATTTTGTACAAATACAATTCTAGCTGCAATTATTAGATGAATAATCAAATATACATTTTCTTTACTATAAGTTTCTGGTAAAATCCCCAACAGGAATAATTCAGGTTTTAGATCAATATGCTGTTGCGTCACTTTCTCCAACCACATACAAATTTTTACCCAATACTTTTTTGCTTCTGCACATGTCCACAATTTATGGGGTTCTTAGTGCTCTTTGAGCTTGGTTGTTTATTTGCAGATGTTTCATTACCCAACTAGTTAACATCTTCAGGGCACTGAAGGTTGGGTACAAATATTGCTATTGCTATATAAACTTATCTAGATAAAAAACACAATCATTTCTAGCGCACCTGAAACCGCCTTTTTTTTTGCAGAAAAAGAAACCAAGAATACAAAGCTTCCTCTTTTAATGGTTCCTATGCCAAACGTGAGACCTGGCATATAGTATGGACTGAGTTTAGTGTTTGAAGGTATGTTTTGCTGCTTCCAGTTGCTAAGGTGACTACTCTCCAACCTGGAAGACACAATTGGAGATTTTACTACAGTGCCAATACATCTGGATGGCAGAACATAGCAAATATTACAGTAGACAATGCCAGAAGAGATTGAATAAGTCCAGTTCAGAATTAGAGTGTTGTGTATATTTATTTTATTTTATTAGATACAACCCAATTTCTCTGGATAGGGAGAAATTCCAGAGAGGCAATATTTAAATAGTGCCAGGTTTCTTTGGAAATGAGGCATAGTCCTTGTCAAACTCCCATCTCACTGAAAAAACAAACAAACAAACAATATCGTACTGAATATTCTTCCCCTAGTTAAAGAAATCCTAATTTATTTGTCTCTTGCTTAAAAGCTATCTTGACTATTGCAATGTGTTTTACATGAGGTTCCTCTTGAAAACTGTCTAGAGGTGGTAACTTGTTCAGTACTTTGTAACCAGGGTCTTGACCAGGGTAAGAGATAGGAAATCACACCTTTTCTGCTACCAATCTAGATCAGTGGCATACAGTATTCAATTTTTATTCTTGTCACATGCAGACCAGGGGTGGCTTCTAAATATTTTTACTACCAGTTCTGTGGGCGTGGCTAATTTTATGGGCTTGGTGGGGGGGGGGGTAATGTGACTGGATGGGCGTGGCCAACTTTTTTAAAAAAAATTTAAAAGCATTTTTTCTACAACCTTAAGAAATTGCAGAAAAAAAATTCTTTTAAAAGCCTCTGACGATCAGGCAACTCAGCTGGGATCGCCAGAGGCTTTTAAAGGCATTTTTTTCCCTATAACCTCTTCGGCTGAAGATCCCAGCTGAGCTGCGTGATCATCAGAGGCTTTTTTTTTTTTTTTACTTTTAAAAGCATTTTTTCGGCCGAAGAGGTTGTAGAAAAAATGCTTTTAAAAGTTAAAAAAAAAAAAGCCTGTGATGAGGTGGGTGGGGTAAGCGAGCGGCGACCGGGCCGGAGACTAGTTCGGGGGCGCAGCCAGCCAATGTTATTACCGGTTCTCCGAATTACTACAAATTTTTACTACTGGTTCTTGCAAACTGGTGCGAACCGGGAGGAACCCACCACTGATGCAGACATGATCTTTCTCTTCCCTCCAGCTGTAGGACATAAATTGAGAATGATCTCTCCCAGCCTAAGAGAGAAGAGATTTCCAATTTTCTATCTGGGTAGCTAAGACTGAGTGATCACTCCCATCCTCAAAATCTGTTTAGGGATAGACAGTTAAGGCCAGGGCCACCAAGAGAATTATTAAGTGCTGGTACAAGACTAATAAGCCCCCCCCCCGCCCCCCGTGCATGCACATGGCCCTCCCAAATTTGCCCCGCCCCCTGCGCATGTGCGTCAGAGACCCAAAGACCATTTCCACACAAATTAAGTGTGTGATATCCACATGGTGAAAATAAAGTTGTTTCACATTGCAAAAAGCGTTTGTCGCCCCTTTTTATTAATCTCCTCACGTTTCTGTTTTTCCTTGCGTTTTTGAGTTCCAGATTTTTGAGATGACATTTCATAACCATTCATAAACTGAAATGAAATATAAAATGTATTCATAAACGAAATGAAACTAAACTTGCAAACTTCAATAAATAAGTAATGAAATTAAAATTCAATAAATTACGTAAATAACAGTTCACTGAGTTTCAGATTAATAAAGGTTATGTCAAACAAGGCTGCAAGGTGGTTTTGCTATACACAGAAAGTATAGAGTATGAAGTATATATCCAATATTGTTTTTCTTTTTAAAAAATTAGCTTTGTAAAAGAAAAAAATCCCTTTATTTTATTTTATTTATTGGTTCGATTTATATGCCACCTTTCTCCAGAGATTCAGGGTGGCTTACAATGCATTAAGCAATAATCTTCATACTTTTGTATATACCTGCTTAGTAGGGCTTTCGGCCCCCACCCCCAAGCAGTGTTCTTTTTTATACAAAGTCATCTTATTGCCTCCACAAACCGGGTCCTCATTTTACCTACCTCAAAAGAATGGAAGGCTGAATCAACCTTGAGCCTGGTGAGATTTGAACTTGCAGTAATTGCAGGCAGCTGGTGCTACTTAACAGCACTTTAGTCCACTGCACCACCAAGGCTCTTATGGGCTCCCTTTGAGCTCCATGGGCCCTGGAACAATGTTCCAGCTGAACCCCCATCTCAGGTCTGGTTAAGGCCAAAAATGACATTAAAAGAGCAGAGAACATTAATTCTTTGCCATGAACAGTAAAAGGGGCCTTTCCACATTAAAGGTGAATTGTTGCACTGAAGAGAAAACCAAACATAAGAGCATGAATTGGCCTCTAGATGTCCCTACTTTCCTTAAAAAAAGGATATATTTATTTAAAAACTTTAACCTCTTGTTTTTCTAGAGAGAAATTCCTATGCTTAACCAGTTGGGACTTTATTATATCTCAGACTTTATCTACTATCTTAGGGTATTTGGCTATGGTAGTGTATCTAATGCAGAAGTCTCTTTCCCCCCCTAAAATTGCTATTGGCTGTTATGAAGGGGGTTTTTCCCACTATGTTCATACTGTACATAGTGTGAAAAAACGGTTATTGTCAGAAAGATTATGGCATTTTTTCACATATCATGATTTCAAAAAGGTGAGAGTCATAGGCTAATTCTGTACGCACACACGAATGATGTTGGATTTATACTTACTGTATTTATCATGTGCCAGGATCATTCATTCATCCATCCATCCATCCATCCATCCATCCATCCATCCAGTGGTGGGATTCAGCCAGTTCTCACCACTTTGGGAGAACCAGTTGTTAACTTTCTGACCAGTTTGGAAAACTGGTTATTGGAAGAAATCATTAGGGCAGAGAACCGGTTGTTAAATTACTTGAATCCCACCAATCCATCCATCCATCCATCCATCCATCCATCCATCCATCCATCCGTCCGTCTATCCATCACATTTTTATACTGTCCATGTCAGCTAAGTGATTCTGGGCAGCTTGCCATAAAAACAGGTAGTGACATAAAAGCGTAAATAAGAGCAAAGTTAATAACAAAATTAAAAGTTAGGGTTACAGTATTAAAAGTTAAAAAGTTAAAATGTTGGCGAGAACATCCTCATGATATCAGCTACAGGTATTCCTCGACTTACGACCACAACTGAACCCAAAATTTCCATTGCTAATCGAGAGAATTGTGAAGTGAGTTTTGACCCATTTTATGACCTTTCTTGTTAAGTGGTTCTACTGTATAAGGAATTAGAAGAGCTGCTAAAGCTGATAATATCACATGAATAAATACTGCATTTTAGCATAATTTCTTTAAAAAAAATGAATTGAGGAACATTTCCTTCCTGGAAAGACGCACAGGCACACAATAGAGACAACATTATATTTTCCATGAATTAAGGATCCATTTAAATATATAAAAATGTGAGATGTAAATGAGCTTCCCCTCACATTCATGTATTGCATATTTTAGTTTCTTATTCCATGGTTCTTGAGTATCTATTTTCACAACCATTTACCAATAGCTGTTATGTGCTTATTATTTTATAAGGAACATATTCGATCTTCCAATATTAGGGAGGGTTCAGAAATAATTAGATCTGCAGTCTCATATCTAGAGTTAAAATGTGTTTTAACTGAAGCTATTGCCACAACTCCTTAAATAATTAAAATAAACCTCTAAACCAACACATTGATCAAAAATATACACTCCTTATCAATCCTCTTTCCTCTTTTCAAACACTGTGTGGATTTTCCCATAATGTTAACCTAGCATGATTATATTGCATGGCATTTTTCCATAGTAGTTTATATAGGATGAAGGGAAATTCTATACTTTCAAAAGTAGCTCCATCTAGCTTATAAGATGCATTTGATTCCAAGATGGTCAACAAGGACGTTGCTACGAGCCAGAACTTACATATTGTGTGAACAAAGATACATTATTTAAATCATGCATTCCTTACATTGGAAAATGCATTGGATCTGAAATGAAGAATTCTGGGAAGAGAAACTTGATGAACAAGATGGCAAGATGGCTTAGGATGGATCTGGATAGTGTTGGCTGTTGTATTTGTTGTTTTTAGGTAAAAGCAATGATGTCTGTTGAGATAGACTGGGAGATGGTTACCCTGTTAGAGGTTTATCTGTTGAAAAGAAGCCAAGGCAAGATTCTCGGATGTGGAATAGGACACGATATCCTTCTATCTTTTCATAAGAACTTCAAAGATATACAAGATCTGGTTTGGGACACCAACAGGAGAACAGCACAGTGGAGGTGGTTGGTGAAGTAACATTAGATCCTCCCTTCCTCCACTCCGCTCCTGTCATTAGGTTTTAATGTTTGGCTTTAATTTATTTATGTTTTAATGTACATTGGGGTGTCAAACTTGATTTCATGGAGGGCTGCACCGGGGTTATGTTTGACCTCGGGGGAGCTGGGGGGCATGGCCAAGGCGGCATGGCCAGCTCAATGTCACTTGTGTCCGGGGTGCCTGTGGTGGCCCAAGTACTCTACCAGCAAAAATGGGCTACCAAGCTACATTTTCGGTTACAACGGCCTCCTGCAACCCTCTGCCAGTGAAAACAGAGCTTGGGAGATCCATACGTGACCCTCCTGAGCTCCGTTTTTTGCTGGAAGGGGCACTGCGGGCGGTCCTTCGATGTTTCCAGAGCAGTCCTGCGGGCCAGATCTAAGTACCCTGTGGGCTGCATCCAGCTCCCGGGCAGGGATGAAATGCTACTGGTTCACACTGGTTCTGGTGAACCGGTAGTGGAGTGGCGGGTGGTTCGGTGAACCGGTAGCGGCGGCAGTGCGAGGCTCTACCCACCTGCCCAGATATTGTTACTTCGGGTTTTAACCAGGAAATTTAACCAAGAAGTAACCTGTTATTTACCCTCTGCACATCCACAGAAGGCTTTGCACATGCACAGGGGGTCCAAAATTGCATGTGATGTGCGTACATGTGCACTTCTGAACCGATAGGGAAGGTAAGTAGATTTCACTCTTACTATTCACAAAGTAAATACACTTTTTTATGAGTGTAAGCCACCCAGAGTTATCCTATGGTAAGGTGGACAGCCAATACATTTTATAAATAGATAGATAGATAGATAGATAGATAGATAGATAGATAGATAGATAGATAGATAGATAGATAGATAGGGCACTGGCAGAGCAAAGAATGTAATCAATGCAAAGGGCTGGGGAATGGAGAAACCAGGATTAGAGACACTACATTCTACCAGCCAACCACTAAATCAAAAAGAATTGCTGCCAGTCTGAAAGAGGGACAATGCTGGCCAGGATCTTTAGCTCCTTAAAATGAATATTTCCTTTTAAAATATTTCAAGCCATTATGTTTATCTTCCAAGCGAGCAGAGGAAAGAGGGGGCAATGGAATGCAATTATCTACTTGTAAATTACACTTGCAAAGCTAAGCTGGGAGAAGCAAATGGAAATGCTTTTTTGTTTTAATAAAACAGAGAAGAAATGCATCAAGAAGTGTTTTGCATTGTACTTCTCCTCAGATTATTATTTGAGCTCTTGGTAATCCTGTAATAGGATTCAGCTGGATTTTTCTGATATGCAACTTCTATCCTTACTATCTTCAGATGCTGGATTTTATTTATGTTTCTGGTTTTGTAGCATTTATTCCTTTCCTGCCCAATAATTCTTATTTTCCAGCCATTTTGTGGCAGGAGTAGCAGCAATGGGTTGCCCCCCGGTTCACACCGGTTCCTTAGAACCAGTAGTAAAACCGGTGGGAGGCTCCGCCCACCGACCCCGACGTCATCAGAACGTGGCCCCGTTGCAAACCGGTAGTAAAGGTAAATAAACCCACCCCTGAGGACTAGGTACCTGAACTACCAGTTCATTATATAGCCATCTTCATAAATGTAATCCTTGAATGTCATTTATGATAACTTCATAAACATATTTCTCTGTAATCTTTAGGGGAAACATCAAAACTGAAGTTCAGACACCGAAAGTTTCACAATGAATTAAGCATGGCTTTTCCATGATAAGAGATAACCATTTTAATTCTATTTTTTCCAATGTCTTCATTACATTTCTTGAAATAATACAGTTGTCTGCCTACATGGATAGTACTGCTGTTTCTCTCTTTGCTCAGTCAGCTTTGGATCAATGCTGAAAGTTTGCACATTTATTTCCTGGGAATAAATCGTGGGTCATGTACAGTAACTGCCCAATGCTGCTCAACGTAACAGGATATCACAGAATAACAGAACAACAGAGTTGGAAGGGATCTTGGAGGTCTTGTAGTCAAACCAAACAAGACTCAGAAAAGATGCTCAAAATCCTTTCTCTAGCATTCCAGAGTGTAGGACAGGGAAAGTGTTAATTTACAATAAGCAATTTGACAGCAAAATCAACCACCCAGAAAGGAAGTGGGCTTTCCTTTCTTAAAATGCATTCAAGGGGAAGCCAGAGAGCCATCTGTCAAGGGTGGGTTAATCTGGATTCTTAAGCAGGGGCTGGACTTAGTTGTCATGGGTTGGAGGGCAATGCCCTTGTCTGAAGGACGTAAGTGCAATCTTCTGCTCTTTTTTTGCCAATTGTCAGAATGATATATAATTGACCCCTGAGATGAATTGCTGACCTGCTTTAATTTATTTCATTAAATCTATCTATCTATCTATCTATCTATCTATCTATCTATCTATCTATCTATCTATCTATCTACCATCCACCCATCCATCATCTCTCTCTCTCTCTCTCTCTCTCTCTCTCTCTGTCTATCTATCTATCTATCTATCTATCTATCTATCTATCTATCTATCTATCTATCTATCTATCTATCTATCTCAGGGGAGTCAAACTCGATTTCATTGAGGGTGCATCAGAGTTGTTTGACTTTGGAGGGCTGGGGGGCACGTGGCCAGCTCAACATTACTCATGTCAGGGGCACCTGTGGTGGCCCAAGCGGTCTGCCACAAAAACAGAGCACAGGTGGGCCGCGCACAGCCCCCACAGCTCTGTTTTTGCTGGCAGAGGGTTTCAGGAGGCCGTCGCAGGTGAAAACAGAGTTCGGGGTGGGTGCACACAGCCTTCCCAACTTCCGTTTTTGCTGGCAGAGGCACCGCAGGCCGGTCCTTCACTGTTTCCAGGCTGGCCCCGTGGGCTAGATCTAAGTACCCCGTGGGCTGGATCTGGCCTGAGGGGCTTGAATTTGACACCCCTGATCTGTCTCTGTCATCATCTAGCAGACCTCATAGAACTGTATGGGAGAAAGTAAAAACAACAAACAGCAACAACAAACAGATATCATAAAAGTCAATAACCAATACCAGTACTAATATTATTAAAGCACTGAGCAGACTACAGCCCTCTGCCCAGTTCCTTCAGGCTCCATGAGTCCTCCAAAAGAGATCATATGTCTGGATGGTTGATAGCCTTTTTTGGGGAACAATAATGACAAAAACTCCCTTTCCTCCAACACATCAGTCCTTCCTTAATCCCCAAGACCTAGATCCATGATGGCGAACCTATGGCACGCGTGCCACAGGTGGCACGCGGAGCCATATCTCTGGGCACGCAAGCGTTGCCCTAGCTCAGCTCCAGCATGCATGCGTATGCCAGCCAGCTGATTTTCGGACCTTTCGGGGCCACCGGAAATCGAGAAATGGGCCGTTTCTGGCCTCCAGGGGGGTGGGGAAGGCCATTTTCACCCTCCCCAGACTCCTAGAAAGCCTCTGGAGCCTGGGGAGGGCAAAAAACAGGCCTACCGGGCCCACCAGGCCATCACATGCCAAAAGTGGGGGGAGCACAGAGAGATCGTGTGTGCATGCATGGGGGGCGGGGCACATTGGATTATGGGTGTGGGCACACACGTGCTCGACCCACCATGCTCCCCATGCTTTTGTCACGGGATGGCAAAAAGGTTAGCCATCACTGATCTAGATAGTTTCCAGCCATTTGGTTGCCATTGTAAAAAAAAAAAAAACCACAGTAAAACAAAACAAAAACAAACCAATCGATTCCCCAAAGCCTTTTTAACATATATAATCTTCCAGAAGCAAACTAATTCCCATCCATGTAGACCAGGATATGGATCCTTTTAAGGAAGAGATAAGGGTAGTCCCTGTTTAGTAACTGCTGTTTTTAATGCCTGCTCATTAAATGTTTCATGACAGTTAAGCTAATGACGAAAAGTATATATCTTTGCATTTACAACCTTCACGGGGCTTTAAATCAAAGGAAAGCTGACATAAAATAGTAAGCACAGTTGCAGTTTCATTTAGTGAAATTAAATTAATTAAATTAAATTAAATTAAAATTTAGCTTCACTTAATGACCAATTTTGACTATTAAATGAGGACTATCGATAAAAAGTGCTTCCAACTTAGCTGAACTGACAACTAGTTTTAGTCCTTAGGGATTCTCTTGTTTCTGCACGGCATAGATAATTTAATTGTCCATTTTGAAATAGCAATGGCAATAGCATTTAGGCTTATATACTGCCCCATCATATTTTAAAACACTACTCAGTCTGGGCAGTTTACAATGTAAGCATTAATTGCAATCCAGATCCTCATTTTACTGACCTGGGTAAGGATGTAAGGCTGAGTCAACTATGAGCCCCATCAAGATTCAACTCCAGGCTGTGGGCAGAGTTAGCCTGCAATGCTACACTTTAACTACTATGCCACCAGGGCTCCAACTGAAAGCCATTCCTTCCTGGCCCTTGACTTCATCTAGAGCAGGGGTGTCAAACTCGATTTCATTGAGGGTTGTGGCATTGAGGCATCAGGGTTGTGTATTTATTTATTTATTTATTTATTTATTTTTGTGATTTATATGCCGCCATTCTCCCGAAGGACTCAGGGCGGCTTACAACAGCAATCATCAATACAAATCACAGTGTTAATTTAAATTAAAATTAAAACCCCCATTAAAACAAAGATAAAATTATAGCATTGTACAACCCCACGATCAGATTATTGTTGGAACAGCCACGTCTTCAGTTCGCGGCGGAAGGAGAGGAGGTCAGGGGCTATCCTGCGCTCGGTGGGCAGATCGTTCCAGAGGGTCAGCACTCCAACACAGAATGCTCTCCCCCTGGGGGGCCGCCAGTCGACATTGTTTGGCTGACGGCACCCTGAGGAGGCCTACTCTGTGGGAGCGCACAGGATGATGGGCACAGGCACCGTGGGCCGGTCTTTTGCTGTTTGAAGGCGGCCGCGCGGGCCAGATCTAAGCAGATTTGGCCTACAAGCCTTGAGTTTGTCACCCCTGATCTAGAGGTTGGCTACCAAGAGAAGATAATATATGTAGCTCAGGATTGAACTGTGGAATCTCCGAGCCTGGTTGTTTTCATCACAAGTGAATATTGGAGAGGGCCTCCATGAAAGATGACAGCACAATTTTTGCTTGTTGTTTTTACTTCTCTCTAGTTAATAAAACAAACAGGACAAATAAAATAACAGTGAGCAGGCAAGACCAATACAAGAAAATATTATCTGTAAAGACTTCTCTTATGGGTTTGTTTATGAAATTTTATACTGCAAGAAGAAATGGCCACATGATTCAAGTATTAATAAGCAACAGATCATGTAGGCAGCATGATTTGTTTTTAGCATCTAGACACCTCCCTTGGTGTTCATCAGCCTCTTGTCTCTTCTTATTTCAGTTTTATTAGGATTTGTTAAGTTAAAAATAAAAAAGGGAACATCGGCATGCTGCAAAACACAGCCTACAGCGTTCTTTTTGATTTAATTGTTTTTCCTGGATTTCATGAAGGCCCTCGTAGACATTTTTAGAAAATGGTAGGTTGCTTCAACCCAGTGCTTTATTTGGAAGTACAGTTATCTGTAAAGAAAGGGAGAAGGAGACACAGAAAGCATTAAATTGGTTGAGGAGGATAAGATCAGAACTGCAAATGACTAGATTTGCAGTTCTGTCATGCAGTTCCAATTTGTCGCTGCATGAGAGTGACAAATTGGAGAGATCAGTGTCTCCTCCCTGCCTAAAATTTCAGATTTTAGATCTAAAATCTAAAAGTTTTCTAGATTTTGTTTATGATTTGGAAGGACTTCTGTAGGTAGAGAGTAGCCTACCCTAAAACAAGTGAGTAAATTCAGTCATTTGCCTCAGTGGTGAAATCCAATTTTTTTTTATTACCGGTTCTGTGGGTGTGGCTTGGTGGGCGTGGCAGGGGAAGGATACTGCAAAATCTCCATTCCCACCCCACTCCAGGGGAAGTATACTGCAAAATCTCCATTCCCACCCCATCTGGGGCCAACCAGAGGTAGTATTTGCCAGTTCTCCGAACTACTCAAAATTTCTGTTATCGGTTCTGCAGAACCTGTCAGAACCTGCTGGATGTCATCCCTGCCTTCTGATAAAGTGGTGTGTTTTGTGACTGATTTCATCCACCAAGGCAGCCATTTTGTAAATAATGGTTTAAAAATCCATGTGCTTGCACTGCTATTGATATAAATCAGGGTGCACAAAGCCTATTCAAGGAATGATCACCATATTTTCCTATTAAATGAGCTTATGTATTTCCTGCCTTTTTATTTTTTTTTTTTAACAAACAATTCAAGGCAATCAACATATCCAATATACCTTCCTCCTCCTATTTTCCTCATGACAACAACCCTGTGAGGACTGAGAGAAAATGACTGGCTAAAGGTTACCCAGATGACTTTCAGGACTAAGGCATGACTAGAACCAGGGGTGAAATCCAACAGGTTCTGATAGGTTCTATAGAACCGGTAGTGGAAATTTTGAGTAGTTCGGAGAACCGGCAAATACCACCTCTGGCTGGTCCCAGAGTGGGGTGGGAATGGAGGTTTTGCAATATCCTTCCCCAGGAGTGGGGAGGGAATGGGGATTTTGCAGTATCCTTCCCCTGCCACACCCACCAAGCCACGCCCACCAAGCCACCCCATGCCCACCAAGCCACGCCCACAGAACCGGTAGTAAAAAAATTTGGATTTCACCACTAGCTAGAACTCACAGTCTCCCACTTTCTAGTCTGCCGCCTTAACCATTAGACCAAACTGGCTCTCTTAGACAAACTTGAGTATCTTCTGTGTCTTATGGCTGAATATTTAATACTTCTTTATTTGTAATCATAGCAGGCATGATTAGAAGGGCTCTTTGACATTAAAACAATCCATTAGTATGGCCATTATTTTGCATCTGCTTGAAATTCCAAGTGATTGTCATTATATAATCAACATGATGAAGAATACATGGAGCTTTTTGTAAGCAGGAAAAAAAAAATCTGAGATCAATTAAAGTACAAGGATGGGAGAGGAAAGTAAGATAGGATCAAACATACTACTTAGAATCATAGAAGCTACATTTACTTCGATGCTTTAAGCCAGGATCTCCAAACTTGGCAACTTTATGTCTTGCGGACTTCGACTCCCAGAATTCTTCAAGCTGACCTAGGAATTCTGGGATTTGAAGTCCACAAGTTGCCAAATTTGGAGACCCCCCCCCCTGCTTTAATCAATGGTGTTTCCTAGGGGATAGGATAAAACCAAACGAAATGAAGGTAAAGGATTTTAGATGTGGGCTATCTCATGGGATATGCAACGGCAGGACCCATGGGCTTGAGTGTAGGTGAGTTCTTTGTTTGGATAGTCAATGGAAGCCTGGAATGCTAAATTTTCAAAGTGAGGCTTCCACTGTACTTGCACTATAATTACAGGTGGTCCTCAACTTATAACCCCAAACTGACCCTGAAATTTCCATTGTTAAGCAAGACAGTTGTTAGGTGAAGTTTGCCCCATTTATGACCTTTCTTGGCACAGTTATTAAATGAATCATTGCACTTGTTAGGTGACTGCTAAGTGAATCTGGTTTCTCCATTAATTTTGTTTAATGTCAGAAGGTAGCAAAAGGTGACGGCATGACCCCAGGACCCTTCAAGCGTCATACATATAGGCCAATTGCCAAGTGTCTAAATTTTGATCTTGTGACCTCAGGGAATGCTACAATGGTCATAAATGTGAAAAACGGTCGTAAGTCACCTTTTTCAGTGCTGTTATAACTTTGAACAGTCACTAAATAAATGTTTGTAAGTTGGGGAGTACCTGTATAGCTGCATATTTAACCCAGAGATTGAGGCAATAGTATGGATTGAGTTTTGCTGGCTGAGGAATTCTGGGAGTTGAAGTCCACAAGTCTTAAAGTTGCCAAGGTTGCAGACTCCTGTTAGTGGTGATGGAAAAAATGAAGCAGTCAATAAGAGAAATAAGGAAGTCATCAGAAGGACAGCTCAGCCAAGACCTTAGACAGTAAACTTGCTACAAATACTCCGTTGTAGCAGGATTCTGTGTTCTTGGGTAAATGTATGAAATCATGAGATACTTGAGATTTGCCTTCTCAGAAAAATGAATATTTGAATCTGCTCTTTCCCGTGGAACTGAAAGAGATCCCTACACAGGGATCCACTGGAAAGAGCAGATTTGTAATGCACTGTGTACCATGTCCTTTCCTTCCATAGTTTAGACCAGGTGATGGCAATGCTGCACTCCAGATGAGATCTGTGTGTAGACTAGTAGAAAGTTTTTACACAGCGGAGAATTCACAGAGAGGCAGTTAGGAATGTAATTTTAAGAAGAAAATAGACTTGAGGCTAGTATTCACATGAAAGAAAACATGGGTAAAGCTTTGTTTAGGAAATTACATAATGACAGGAAACTCAAAAGATCTTTCAGTTTTACCTATAGCTAAGAGCTACAGCAGGATTTCATCCATTATGGCAGAGGTCTTCAAACTTGGCAGCTTTAAGACTTGTGGACTTCAACTCCCACAAGTCTGGGAGTTGAAGTCCACAAGTCTTAAAGCTGCCAAGTCTGAAGACTTCTGCATTATGGGGAGAGACCATATCAAATCAAAAGGGCAAAGATCTGGATTAGAAGAGGAGGATAAACTGAACCAAGAGATGGCAGGAAGTGATGAAACCCTTGAGCTGATCCATCTAACCAATAGAAAGTATCTTATACCAAGACCTTCAAAGCAAGACAAAATCAGTAGAAGAGATAAAATTGAGTCTTTCTGCAAGCTATTTTTTAATATATTGCTCCTAGGGGTCAGTAGGTTTATAGACAGAGAAAACTGGTGCATGCTGAGTTCAATTCCAATATGCCAGACACCCCAACATTTTTTAAAAAGAAAAACTTCTTTTGATTTGTTTTTAAATGGCTTAACTCTTGCAGAGTCACGAATTCATATGAGATTTCTGGTGGGATGCAGTCATAGATCATAAGCCTGTTGGTGGTGCAGTGGTTAGAATGCAGTATTGCGGGCTAACTCAGCCAGCTGCCAGCAGTTTGATCCTGAATGGCTCAAGGTTGATTCCATCCTTCCGAGGTTGGTAAACCAGAGGAGCCAGATTGTTGGGAGCAATATGCTGACTTTGTAAACCACTTAGAGAGGGCTGTAAAAGCACTGGGAAGCAGTATATAAGTCTAAGTGCTAAGTGCTATAAGATCCCATGATATTTTAGCTAGTGTAGTCATAGTAGGAGTGATCCTCCACCATGTGATGCCACCTTGTCAAAGAGATGGAGATTGAGGTCCATCATGGAACTAAGAACGATGTACTTAGGCCTTAACAAAGAGAATCAAATTAACAGCATTCCAATGACCCAGTTCAAATGATGAAAACTAGGAAACACATCTCCATATTGGCTAAGATGTTAGTGGTCAACGAGAGCCATATCTGATCCTCTGATTCTTGTGCATCAGGTAACAAGGATGCTAATTACAATAGGTTTTTGGTTCCTTTTGGAAGGAAGGCTAAGGAGCTGCAAAGCAACCGGAAGGAAATCGTCAACTAATGTCTGGCGCAAAGATTTATTGCTCAAGCCTGTACACAAGAAGGGATGAGGTAGCTCAGTGGCTAAGACCCTGAGCTTGTCGATCAGGTTGGCAGTTCAGCAGTTCGAATCTCTCCCATTACTTGTCCCAGCTTCTGCCAACCTAAAAATGCACGTAAAAAATGCAAGTAGAAAAAATAGGGACCACCTTTGGTGGGAAGGTAACAGCGTTCCATGTGCCTTTGGTATTTAGTCATGCCGGCCACATGACCACGGAGATGTCTTCAGGCAGCGCTGGCTCTTTGACTTTGAAACAGAGATGAGCACCACCCCCTAGATCCAGAAACGACTAGCACGCATGTGTGGGGGAACTTTTACCTTTACCTTATACACAAGAATCTAATCTACTAAAGCTCAATTCTAAGTTGGTGCCAAATAAAGGTCAATTGAAGTCAAGAGGAGTTGGACTTGGACCGTTTGTGGGACTATAATGATTTTAAGCTAATGACATGCTTAACTCCGCCCCCAGCTCTGCCTGCTCTTTTACAACAATTGTGTGTACTCAAGAAATTACAAAACTCCGATGGAAGAATAATGAAATTCCCACTGTGAAGGAAGAAAGAATTGTGAAAATGTCAGAACTGATAGAAATGGCAACCTGACCAGTTTGGTCAGGGAACAAACTACAAAAACATTTTTGAAAGATTGAAAGCTTTATATGGACTTTTTCTTGACAGAAGTAAATGAATTGTTGATTTGTGGGTTTGAAGGCTAAGAAAGATGAGGAAGGGATGAAAGGACTTGTAAAATACTTAAGAAGGAGGAGGAACAATAAGAATGCAATTATCTGTTGAAAGGAAGTTGGAAGTCATTTTTATGCTTTTTAAATAGGTTTTCTTTTTCTTTTCTGATTTTTTTCCATTTACCCTTTTAACTTGTTACCATCATATGAAAATTTTCAGTAAATATAATTTAACAAATAAAGGAATGTCAAAGCTATGTTATGAATCAAATCTGTGGACTTGTGGTTTCTAAAAATAAATGCATGAATTCTGGAAAATGAAATTTCCAGAATCAACTATTGCTGACAAACCGTAACAGGATTCCAGTATTTGAGAGGCTGCCACAAAGAGGAGGGGGTCAATTTATTTTCCAAAGCACCAGAGGGCAGGACAAGGAATAATGGATGGAAACTAATCAAGGAGAGAAGCAACCTGGAATTAAGGAGAAACTTCCTAACAGTGAGGACCATTAACCAGGGGAACAGCTTGCCTTCAGAAGTAGTGGGTACTTCATCACTGGAGGTTTTTAAGAAGAGACTGGACAGTCTCTTGTCTGAAATGGTATAGGATCAGAGGTGGGTTTCAGCAGGTTCTGACCAGTTCTGGAGAACCGGTAGCAGAAATTTTGAGTAGTTCAGAGAACCAGTAATAAAACTTCTGACTGGACCCACCCCCATCTATTCTCTGCTTCCCTAGTCCCAGCTGATCGGGAGGAAATGTGGATTTTGCAGTAACCTTCCCCTGAAGCGGGGTGGGAATGGAGATTTTACAGTATCCTTCCCCTGCCATGCCCATCAAACCACGCCCACTAAGCCATGCCATGCCTACCAAGCCATGCTCACAGAACTGGTAGTAAAAATTTTTGAAAGCCACCACTGTATAGGATCTCCTGCTTGAGCAAGAGGCTGGATTAGATGATCTCCAAGGTCCCTTCCAGCTCTCTTCTGCTTGATTGAACATTTCATCAGAGACATTTTGTACTCAGAAAAAATACGGAATAACCAATTAAAAAATACTGAGAACAAAAGATTTCACCTAAAAGGGAGAATGTTTTATTATTATTGCAGTAACTTGTCCTGTCCCCCCCCCTCACCCCAAACTAGGCGATTTTCTGTTGGGCAGATTTCAACTCCCCAAACACTCCAGGGCTGTTGGTGAGAAATTTAGGAGATGAAGTTCGCACAACCAGAATGCTTTTAATTAAGTATTGGATAAGTAAATAATAAATAATAAAATGAAGTTTATACTGGTCAAAATTGCAAACAACAGCACATTAAAAAGTAAAAAAGAAAGAAAGAAAGAAAACAAGATAAAACATTACAAAAGGTGGTGGATTCATTAGTAGATAATCTGCCTAATTTTACTAATTGTAAAGTGATTTACAACCAATTCTTGCACTTATGACTGTAGGAAGTTAGCACCCACCCCTCTCCTAGGAAAATGAAATATTTTAGGAAATATTAAAAGGGCAGAATATTTCCCCTAAAAGGGTGGCAGAAACACTCTCTCTCTCTCTCTCTCTCTCTCTCTCCCCCCCCCCTCTCTCTCTCTCTCACACACACACACGCCTTTGTCAATGGGCCATTAAGGCCTGGGCCAGTCTATTCTACATAACAAAGATCTACCTCCTTCAGGCAGAGCCATAGTAGGTATTACCCAATGCCCTTTCATTACATCATCACCCAGCAAGGCTCAACCAAGCCCGGGACATAGGCAACCTACAAAGTTACCCCTGCATGGCCCCATGGGAGTCTGACAAGCAATCAGAATACAAACTCAAATGAAAAGCCCAACAGAGGATATAAATCTTTTTTTTCTCTCTCTCTCTCTGTCACCCATGTGCATTTATTGCCCAGGACCTCAAACCATGCGGTCCTGTGCACCATTAAAAACCATCTTTCCAATCAGCCACCATGTTTCCAGTGTCTTTCTCCCCACTTGGAACTGAACCCAGAAGGATATTTCTTCCAACATGACTATTGTCACAACCCAATGGACATGTGATCAAAATGCAGGTGCTTGGTGACATGTTACTGTTTACATGTATTTAGCCAACTTCTGACAAACAAAGTCAATGGGGATTCATTTAACAACCTATATAACAACTGCAATATTTAGCTTAAAAAAACATGGCAAATCGGGCATGATTCACTTAAGATTTTCCTTGCTTGGAAAGAGAAACTCTGATCCCAGTTGTGGTCATAAGTTGAGGACTACCTGTATTTCAGCAGCCAAAGGCACATCTATAACAGTCATTAACAGTCCCAGAGGGTGGCATTGTCAACTTTCCTTTTTCTTTTTTTTGTTGCAGAAAATCAGCAGGACAATTCACGATTGAATCCATCTCATCCTTGGGGTGCCTGGGGATTGCAAACAAAGGCTGGGAAATTGGACCTCAGTTCAGAGTTTAGCAAACCCCTTTCCAACCAAGATATCCCCAGGGAATTAAATCTAGTGATATCCTCCGTTCTTTATTGGAATGTTTCTACCAAACTGTTGTTTATTTGAGAAACTTGCATACAAAACAGCATGATTTTAAAAGCCGAATGCAAACATGTACATTAGTGCTAGCTGCATTTAAATAAAGTGTATGTCAGGGAAAAAAAAACCACACACACAAAGCAAACATTAATATTATTGAAATTGCGGACAAAGCTTCCTAAATTGAGGAAATGTATGTCTCCAATCCAGCAGCGCTTTTAAAAACAGAATAGCAGAGTTGCAAGGGACCTTGGAGGTCTTCTAGTCCAACCCCCTACTCAGGCAGGAAACTCTATACCAGTGATGGCTAACCTTTTTTTCCTCAGGTGCTAAAAGTGCATGTGTGTATGTGACAGTGCACACATTTGTGCCCACACCCATAATGCAATGCCTCCTGAGTGCCCTGCCCCCCTGTGCATGCACTTGCGACCCCCCCATGTTTCCCTGCACATACGCATGTGATCCCCCCACTCCCCCACCCCCCATGGTCCCCCCCTCCACACATGTGTGTGCCTCCCTGGCCCATTTTTGGTTCCAGGAGCTTCACCAAGGCCTGCTAGGCCCAAAATGGGGCTGGAGGGTACGCCATATTCCCCCCGGCCCCCTGTGCATGCGCGCATGACCCCCCAGCCCCCTGCACATGTGTGCATGACCCCCCAGTCCGCCCCCCCCCCGCGCACATGTGTGCTGTCTGCAGACCAGTCAGTTGGCTGGCAGGAGGCATGCTCACATACACAGTGGAGGTGACCTAGGGTGACGTCTCATGTGCCCGGAGAGATGGCTTTGCGTGCCATTTGTGGCACCCCTACCATAGGTTCGTCATCACGGCCCTATGCCATTTCAGACAAAGCAGACAAAGAGACTTCGTGGAGGATAAAATAACGCAAAGGAATCATAGATGAGATACATGGCACTGCCATAGACTGGATGAGCAATCCTAAGCAAGAAGTGGTATTCTTTTGTTCTTTTGGGAGTTGGTTATGGTGGCTAGGGATTCTGGGAGTTGTGATCCCCACACATCTGGAGGGCAGTATGTTGGGGGTGGGAGAGGGGGGCCGGAAGGTTGTCTTATGGCTGTTTGGTCCGGAACAGAGCAGCTGTTTTTTCATTAAGGTCATTTCTTCCTAAACATTTCACTGTGGTGATAACCCCTCTATCAATATTCTCCTTTCAAATGCCGGCTGTGTGTATCTGCTTTGTTTGAGTGTTGCCAGGTTGGTCTCCTTTGGGGAAAAAGCAGCCTGAAGCTTTGATTCCTGGGTGGTAGCAGCGGAGGAAGGACAGTGTTTATTTCATCCGGATTTTAAAATGATGCATCTCATCCGTCTTGAGGAATCGGAAGCGCAGAGTCCTGTCTGAGAAGATTCATATGGAATCCCGAAACTGCATTTTGAATTAAGCACTGAAGGTTACGTTTTGAAGTGCTGGGTGCATTTTTATAGTAAAAAACAGCGGATTTACTCCGCTTATCCCTTAGGACCCTGCTGAGATTTGACATGCTTTGATAAACACAGAAGGAACCATTGTGCTCTATCTATCTGGGCTACTCTGCAACATTTGTTAAAGCATTTGTTCAACTCACTATGGGCCCACTTTGGCAACTGTGTGCCTCTTCCTTGGGAATTTCACCTGACCTGCTGATCCTTAGGAAGCCTTCAAAGAAACTCGCCCTCATAGAAAATTCCTCTCTGAAAAATCAAAGTTTGCTTCGGCGATTGTAAATTTTTGTTATTTTTGTTCCCAGAAGTTGGGATGACCCAAAACATCCTGCAAATTGACAAGAGTGGCATGTGGACAAACAGGCAAGTGAAAGATGGCACTTCCAGTCAAAAAAACAACTCAAGGTATTTTTTTTTAACAGATGAACAAAGTTGGAAGGGACCTTGTAGGTCATCTAGTCCAACCCCCCCCAACAGACATTTTTGACAGATGGCAGTCCAGTCTCTTCTTGAAAGCCTCCAGTGATGAAGCTCCCACAACTTCTGAAGGCAACTTCTGTTCCATTGGTTGATTGTTCTCACTGTCAGAAAATTTCTCCTTATTTCCAGGTTGAACACTGCTATCATGTCTCCCTTGGTCCTTCTCTTCACTAAGACTAGCCATGCCCAGTTCCTGTAACCATTCTTCATATGTTTTAGTCTCCAGTCCCCTAATTCAGGGGTGAAATGCTCCCTGTTTGGACCGAATCGCCCAATCCGGTAGTGAGGGCTGCGAGTGGTTCGGAGAACTGTTAGCAAAAATCCCTGCGGCCAACCCCCCACCCCCCATGCCCAGTTGAGCTGCGCAATCATCAGAGGCTTTTTTTTTTTTACTTTTAAAAGCATTTTTTCTACAACCTCTTTGGCCGAAAAAATGCTTTTAAAAGTAAAAAAAAAACCTGGATGCTGTGTTCTAGGTGTGGTCTTACTAAGGATTGATAGAGTGGTATTAGTACCTCACGTGATCTTGATTGTATCCCTCTGTTTATGCAATTTAGGATTGCATTGGCTTTTTTGACTGCCGCCGCATATGGTTGGCTCATATTTAATTGGTTGTCCACTAAGACTTTTGTTTCTTATGTTGCAAATCCACCTGGACCAAACCAAGTGTGGAAGGAAAAAAAGCAAACATCTGATTTTGCCAGAAGCTGCCTTACAGCTTACTTTCTGGATTTGCCATTCAGTCTTGAGTCACTTTGGCAACTGCCTGAAAAGTTGCATCCTTTATATAACAGTTTTTCGTGTTTGTATGTCAAAACCAAGTCAACCGGCATCTCCCTTCCTGAGAGACAGTCTCTTGCAATCCAAAACACACAGGAGAAGGGAGGAAAGCGGCTCAAATAGATTGATATTCTACCCAGACAACGGTTAAATATCTCCTAATTACGGGCAAAATTAGGATGCTTAGATAGAAGAGCATTCAAAGCGACAGCCTCAGACCTCCAGCTCTTTGCATATGAATGGCTCTGCCAAGAAAGTATCCTGTTAGTAACAAATAACAGCCTTGCTTTCCTCTGGTCCATCAGTTAGCCTGTCAAGTGGAATCAACAGGGAGAGAAGGGGAACTCTTGGCAAAAAAGGAGCGCGAGAAACGGACCACATAGATTGTCTCTATTGCTTCCCTCTCGCCTTCCCTCCCTGCGTCCTTTTTGGAAATTGGCTCTGTTGACAAACACAGTTAATAGCTTGCACATGGTGCGATGGATCAGAAGTTCGGAGGAACAATGAGGATCTTGAGAAATTACAACTGGAATCACTATTTTTCTTGGCAGGAGGCCTTTTGTAGTCTCAGCCTGGTATGAATCAGCAAGGCCTTCCTGAAGTCAGGAGGGTTAAGCTGGTGACAAACCACTGATGGTGCAAGCCAGAATATCCAAAAGAAAAAAGACAGTATTCTTTCTTTTGGAACAGGAAACTCTCTGTTGCTCCAATTTTTAATTATAAAGTGGCTGTTGTGAAAAGTGTATGAGGTTGGTTTTCCATTCCTGTATCTAGGCACTGTTGAATTAGAGCTTTAACATTATATAATCGTGTTGGATGGACAGCAGTCTTGATAAAACACCATAGATGGACACCCTTTCACTCTTGAATTAAGTTCTTAAACTCTTGACCTAATCCCTAAACCTCTCTTTATAACAGAATAACAGAACTGGAAGAGACCTTGGACGCCTTCTAGTCCAACCCCTTGCTCAGGTGGGAAACCCTATACCCATCATGGCGAACCTATGGCACAGGTGCCAGAGGTGGAACGCAGAGCCCCCTCTGTGGGTAAGCATGCCATCGCCAGATGTTCTTCTTGTTTCCGGTACGCACACGCACACCGTCCAGCTGGTCTTCGCGGACTCTGGCATGCCTGAAAATGGCCTGAAGATGGCCAATAGCGGCTGGAAAAACGGCTCCAAAAATGACTTGAAAATGCCCCCCAAAATGCCCAAAAAACAGGCATGTATATGCTGGCCAGCTGGTCTTTGGGTTTCCGGCACACACGAACACCAGCTGGCCAGTGCACATGGATGTGTCAGCGCATCAGCCAGTGGTCTTTATGTTTCTGGCACAAGTGGTCTGGTTTGGGCACGGTGCCGAAAAGGTTTGCCATCACTGCTCATTTCAGACAGATGGCTGTCCAATCTCAGTGTTGCGGCACTTAGAACTTCTGGAGGAGAGTCATTCCACGATTAATTCTTTTAACTGTCAGGAATTTTTTCCTTAGTGAGTATCCTTTTGTTAGTGGATTTCTCCTTTGTGAGTGACATATGAGATAAGATCAGTTCAATTCATGGCATGGTCAGTGTATCTCTTTCCCTCTTTTCTGGGGACAGAGGGAAGGTAGTAGAAATGGAATGGAAGAGAAAACACATCTCTGGTGGAAAAAATAATTCTGTTCACAGCTCCCCTTGTTTCACAGGTAGTCTTCGATGAACGACCACAATTGGGGCCAGCAAGGTGATTGTGAAGTGAATTGTACCTGATTTCATGACCTTTTTGCCATGGTTGTGGGGAGAATCAGTGCAGTTGTTAATGAACCGTGATGGTGAACCTATGGCATGCGTGCCACAGGTGGCATGCATAGCCATATCAGTGGTCATGCCAGGTCAGCTCCGGTGCGCATGTGCGTGCCGGCCAGCTGATTTTCGGGCCTTCTGGGCCCACCAGAAGTAGGGAAACAGGCTATTTCCTGCCTCTGGAGGGCCTGGGTGGGTGGGTGGGTAGGGAAGGCTCATTTTTCTTTCTCAGCAGATTCTCTCTATGCATCTGGGGAGGGCGAAAACAACCTTCCCCACCCCCTTAGAGGCCCTCCGGAGTCCCAAAATGGCCCATTTCCCAACTTCCGGTTGGACAGGAAGTGATGTTTTTTGCTGACCCCAGCCTCCAGAGACTCCTAGAGGGGCATAGAGAGAAAGGTGAAAAAGAAAAACAGGCCTATATGGAAAAATAGGTCAACCTTCTCTTCTTTGTGGCAGTTCCTCAAATGTTAGAACCTATCATGTCCTTCTTTTCACTATACTAGACATACCCAATTCCTGCAATCGTTCTTCATATGTTTTAGCCTCCAATTCTCTCATCATCTTTGTTGCTTTTCTTTGCCCTCTTTCCAGAGACTCAACCAGTAGTGGGTTTCAATTTCATCCGCTACCAGTTTGCTGGTGTGTGTGTGTGTGTTTGTGTGTGTGTGTGGCACTTCTGTGCATGCGCAGAAGCTTCTGCAAATGTGCAGAGACGTCCGGGCGGGTGGGCGGAGCCACCCTGTTGTGGCCCATCAGCAGCCTGTGCAGTTAGTAGCTGATTCCGACAGTGAGGAGGCTGGTGTGGTGCTGCGCCAGCAGCCTCTGCAGCTGGCTCTCAAGTCAGACAATGAGGAGGCAGGAGAAGATGTGGTGCCAGAGGCGGGGATTCAGCCAGGGCCTTCAAAACCTCCAGAAGCTCCCATAAGTGAAAAGGAAGAAGAGGAGGAACTCCTTCATGATGCACGAGTGTGCAGAGCTGTTAAAAGGCAGGAGTGGCTCCTCAGGAGGAGGTCTCCTCGAGAGTAAGGCTTGGGGCTAATTGGCCACTCCCCTAGCTTATTTAAGGAAGGATGATGACAGAGGCAATTTGCAGGAAACAACTTCGTTCATATTCCTTCGCGTCTTGATTCCAGAAACGTTTGATTCGGCTCTTTTTTCTCTCTTGTCAGTTTTCCTGCAAATTGCTTCTGGGCATTCTGCCAACCACAGTAAGATTACTGTTATCTGAAATATTGTGCCTCAGAATTGAGTTATTATTCTTTGGATTCTTGTCAGCTGTTAATGAAGTGAAATTAACAGCCCTTGTTCAGAAAAGACTGGTTTAAACTGTACTTGTGTTCGAACAACTACTAAGAAAGCTCATTAGTAGTCCTTAATTAGTAAACTAAGGTTTGTATGGACTGTGTGTGCTGCATTCTTTGGGGTCCGTAGCTGGGGCAGAACACTCCCACTGCTGCTGCTACCGGTTCGCCCGACCACTGGTCTCAACATCTTTTTTATAATATGGTGATCAAAACTGATGCAACATTCTAAGTGTGATCTTACAAAACAATACTAGTACTTCATGTGATTTTGATTCTATCCCACTGTTAATGCAGAAGAATGAAATGCTGCTGTCTCTTCTGATGCATCCTTTTAGTCAAGACAGGTGCTCTGATTCTCGGTCAGTGAATTTCTTAACCAGGCTGATTCCAACAAACTTACCCAAAGCCTCTGGATCAGTGGACATGCTGCTTCTGTGGTACGTGTGTACTTCCGCTACTTGCTCTGCAACATTTCAAACACGGATGGGCCTGCCACACAGAAGCTGGTTGCTTAAAAAAGTTTGTTTTGATACACAGATGTTTTGAAGAACATCAAAGGGGAACCCAAAGGAAATGTTCAGCAGAATTTCTCCTTCTTTCCCTCCTTTGTGAAATTTGGCAGGACACCCTGAACCGAATGGTTGGGGTGAATTGAACAAGCACCTGCTCAAAACACCAACATCATCCACTTCCTTCCCTTTCACATTACAGACTTTGCTGGCTAGAGATTCCTTCTGACTTTTTCGCCCTCCGATGATTTCCACTGAGCTTTATTTTATCCACTTATCGCACCCTTGTCTTTACTATGCATTAGAAGTACCGTATTTTTCAGAATATAAGACATACCTTTTCCCCCCAAAAGAGGGTGAAAATCTGGGTGCTTCTTATACTCCGAATGTAGCCCCACCCAGCTTCTCAAACAGAGGTTTCAGAGGCTGAAAAAACCATCAGAAACGAAGCTTCAGAAAAAAAGCCCCAAACAGAGCTTCAGAGGCTTTTATTCTGTTTCACAGGCTTTCAGAGGCAGAAAAGAAAGTTTTTTCTGAAACAGAGTTTTAGAAGTTTCAGAGGCAGGAAAAAAAGCAAAAAAAGAAGCAAGGCACAGAGCTCACAACCAAGGAAGCTGTTGCTAAAATTCACCTCTGGGAACAGCTGATTGGGGGTATTCCGGGAGGCCGATCCATCTGCCAATCAGCTTTTTTCTTATTTTCCTCCCCAAAAATTAAGGTGCGTTTTATACTCCAGTGTGTCTTATACTCTGAAAAATACGGTAGTAGAAAATAAGAGAAAACCAAGAAAAAATAGTTATTTAAATACTGTTGTCAAGGTTCTGACCAATGCCCTAATAAAATTAAGAGCCTCAAGCCATTTAGCAAGAAAAATCCAGTTGTTTATTAGGAGCATCAGGTTGGCACAACCTAAGTGAAGCCAGCTTTGGCTTCACCCAATTCGCGCATTGCCTCTGACCCTGTTTCCCCCTCTCCCAGAGTATGTCACCAGTCACATTCCCCAATGAAACAATTTCACAGGTCGTAGAAGTCACTCCCTCCAGCCTTTGTGGGTCTCCGTGGAGATGGCCTTGACTTCAGCTGGCTAGGCTGTGTCTTGTTTTGACTGAGGTGTGAATTCCTTGGTGTAGCTGCGAGGGGCAATTCCCATCTCCCTGCCTAGGGCAATTCGGGAGAAGGTCGAGAAAGCTTCACAAGTTGACAACTGTATTGTTTAGGAACTCAAGGTGGCATATGTAACACTTCCTCCTCCTGTCCTTCCACATAACAACAATCCTGTAAAGTAGATGAGGCTAAATGAGGCTGAACAAACGCACTCAGTGAGCTTTTGTGATAGGAGTGGATTGACCATTGCAAGTCCACAACCACACATTGGTATAACACAGTGGTAAAATTCAAATTATTTTACTACTGGTTCTGTGGGCGTGGCTTGGTGGGCGTGGCAGGAGAAGGATACTGCAAAATCTCCATTTCCACCCCACTCCAGGGGAAGGATACTGCAAAATCCCCATTTTCACCCCACTCTGGGGCCAGCCAGAGGTAGTATTTGCCGGTTCTCTGAACTACTTCAAATTTCTGCTACTGGTTCTCCAGAGCCTGTCAGAACCTGCCGTATTTCACTCCTGGTATAACAACATTACAGGTACTCTTCAACTAACAATCATTTGTTTAGCAACAGTTCCAAGTTATAGGATCTATCAGAGTTTTAGTCTTCCAAGCTTTTGGACTCATGCTGGAGCCCATCCTCGGGGAACTTCTCTCTACTAGAATGTGTGCTTTGGGCTATTCTATGCATAGTATTTATGTGGTCTGATTGGATGTGGCTTATTAATGGTTGATTGGGGTGTTGATGGCCAGCTATTATGCCATTAGGTATTGTATACGTGTGCTGCCAAGTCACTCGGCTCCTAAACTGGTAGTAAATCAGCATTCCTGTTGACTGCCAAAGGGCCCATTTCTCAGGCTTCAATCATTCCCCTGGCTATCTTTGTACCTGCTCTGCCAACAATCTTAGTAGCTGAATCTTAATTGCTGCAATTTTACCAAGACTTTGTAACAAGTGCCCTACCCATGGGTGGATGGACCATGATAAAAAATAAATATGCGATGTGTTTCATGTCACCTTTTCCACTGTAGAATTTCTGCCACGTACTGCCCAACCTAGCCAATACTGTGTGACTAATGTTTCACATATTTCAAAAGACCTAAGCCCCAGAGCTCACTGTAACAGCATTGCCAAAAAGGCATTAAGAGTTGTTAATCTAATTTTGCAAAGCTTCTTCTCCGGTAACATTGTACTGCATACAAAACCTATGCCAGACCAATTCTCAAATACAACTCATCTGCCTGGAATCCACACTGTATAATGGACATTAATACAATTGAGCAAGTCCAGAGGTATTTCACGAGAAAAGTATCCACTCCTCTGCTCGCAATAGAATCCCTTATGCCACCAGGCTTGAAACTTAAGACCTGGACAACCTAGAACTACGTCGCCTATGGTCTGACCTAAGTTTAGTACACAAAATTGTCTGTTACAATGTCCTACCTGTCAATGACTACTTCAGCTTCAACCGCAATAATACGCGGGCAAACAATAGATACAAACTCAAAGTAAACTGCTCCAAACTCGATTGCAGAAAATACAACTTGTGGTCAATGCCTGGAACTCACTACCTGACTCTGTGGTTACATCCCCGACCCCCGCAAACTTTAACCTTAGACTGTCTACCATGGACCTCACTCCATTCCTAAGAGGTCTGTAAGGGGTGTGCATAAACGCACCAGTGTGCCTACCGTCCCTGTCCTACTGTCCCCATTTATTCGTACTCATTTATTATGTATATACTTATACCTGTTTATACTTGTATGTTTATATTATGTTCATATTTATACTTGTTTTCTCATTCACGCTTGACAAACTAAATAAATAAAATAATAAATAAATAAAATGAGTGAACGCCTTATTTATCTCATTCATTATTGTGTGCACATGGCTTCCAGGCGTGAACCTGAGACCTTTTGCGTACCAGGAAGATGCTTAACCACAAGTCTTTGATCTGGACCTTCTCCTTTCTTAGCTTCCTAAATCTGGAATCCCTCAAGAATTAGAACACAGCAGAGATTTCATTTGATGTGTAATGGCCAAATATGCAATTCCTGGTTGAAGATATGAAGGAAGAACCCTAACAGCAGCCTGTAAGCATAATCTGCAGCCTATTTTATAAACCCTTGTAACCAGATCTCTGTGTGTTTTTATAACTAATCAAGGTCTTGTTGAAACAGATGGTTTCTTGCAACCAGAAATCTTGTGTGTGGCAGAAGGGCACAATCATGCTTAAATTAACTTTTTCATTTTTTAAGTAACGTGAGCAAAATAAAATTAAATCACAATACATTTAATATACCAGCTGATTGCCAATCATCTCAGGGGGTTTATTGGTCAAAGCTAAGGGAGCCTGGACTTCCATGGATTTTGTATGTAGTAATCCATCTGTAATTCTGCCTTTGTATGTGAGAAAGCCAATTTCTAGCTGTTCTCCCTTTTAAATTAAAAACTCTATAGCGAAGAAACTTAGATTATTTCAGAGAACTTTTGTAGGTCGTGCATGAACTATTCTCCCATTATCCTCCTATTTCTCATATTTTTTTTAAAAAAATTGATTTATATGCCGCCCTTCTCCGGAGACTCAGGGCAGCTTACAATGCGTTAAGCAATAGCTTTCATACTTTTGTATATTTATACAAAGTCATCTTATTGCTCCCACAAACTGGGTCCTCAATTTACCTATCTTAGAAAGGATGGAAGGCTGAGTCAATCTTGAGCCTGGTGAGATTCGAACTTACAGTAATTGTAGACAGCTGGTGTTAATCATAGTGCTTTTAATCTGCTGAGCTACCAGGTTCCTTAAAAAAAATAATTCCTATCTTGAGCAAGAACAAATGCTGGAGGAATGATGAGGCTTCCATCAGTTTCTATCTAAGGCATCCAAGTTCCTTCAAGCTTTTTTCACAAGGACAAGTAACATTTAACAGAATAACAGAGCTGGAAGGGATCTCGGAGGTCTTTTAGCCCAACCCCCTACTTAAGCAGGAGAACCTATACCATTTCATAAAAATGGTTGTCCAATCTCTTGTTAAAAACCTCCAGTGTTGGAGCATCTACAACTTCTGGAGCAGGGGTGAAATGCTACCGGTCTGGTCCGGTTCGGCTGAATCGGTAGCGATGGTGGCGGGTGATTCGGAAAACCAGTAGCGATGGCAATGCGAGTCTCTGCCCACCCACCCGGTCGTTGTTACTTCCTGGTTTTAACCAGGAAGTAACCTGGTTTTTACCCTCTGTGCATGCATAGAAGGGTTTGCACATGTTAATTGTCCTCACTGTCAGGAAATTTCTCCTTAGTTCTAGGTTGGTTCTAGACATGGAAATGGTTCCATGTCCTAGGCTGAAGAATGCATCTCTGTGTTGGATGGATTCCTTATTGCAATTACTTCTCTCCTACATGTACAAATCATGAAAAAGTTTGGGATATAAGGATCTATGAAAATGAAGGTGAGGGTGTTACATTTTTCTGGTTCCCACTTCTGTTGTCTGTTGTCGTAATTACAAAAGAGTTCCTAACACAATCAGTTCACTTGCATTGTCCTTTCTTGAGAATTGAGATGGCCTAGAAATGCCGCATAAATAAAGATATAGAATGGATTGGATAACAGCAGCAACCACTTTCGAGGGGGAAATTAAAAAATCAATCACCAACCAACATTTTTCCATTGAAAGGGATGCAAATTGAGTAATAATTCGACCATTAGTAAAATTGCTTATTGTATTTTTAAACAAATATAAATTAAACCATTAAAAATGAAGCATAATTTAGAAGCATGTTTTTCATTTTTTGGTGATGCATCTGTCCAATCTTTCCTCCTCCCCTTCAAAGCACAGATGTTTTCAACATTCTAGTTTGGCCCTCACCTCTTTTCACCTGCTTCCTCTCACAGTTCCTGCCAATAAAACATTCACCAACACTCTGTACTAAAAGCTTGACATAAAGCAGGCTCTGAAAACATGCTGTGATGTTTCTGGTGCACTCTTTCTCCCACTTAATTCCATAATGTTCTAGACTATGTTCTACTCATACCCACTCAAGAGTCTGGATGTTTTCCTGAACTGTGGACTTCTGTAAGCAGCAAAAAAGTCTCATTTGTCAGTTGTAGCAAAGTTTGCTTCTGTTCCATTCTCTAAGACAATGGTCTCCAAACTTTCCAGCTTTGCAGACCAGCGATGATGGGAGAAGGGATGTTTCTGCGTGAATGATGGGCACACACATATTTGCCTGCTGTCAGCATTCTGAGTAACACACCCATTGAAAGCAGAACTTTCAATGGCAGGTAGCTTCCTCAAAGAACACGTTTAATGGATACCTCCAGGGGTGTGCTTCAAAAATTTTAACAAGGGGTTCTCTGCCTGGTTGCTGGGTGGGCGTGGCCATGGTGGGCATGGCCTAGATGGCCTCCTGCACCACGGTGGGGTGGTGGTGGTGTTTTTGCCCTCCCTGGGTTTTGGAGGCTTTCCTTGAACCTTCGGGAAGGTGAAAATTGCCTCCCCAGGTTCTGGAGGCCTTCTGCAGGCTGGAAATGGGCCCATTCCCAGCCTTCGTGAACTTCTGGTAGGCCCATTTTTTGCCCTCCCCAAGCTTCCGTGCATTCCCTGCATTTACCTGCATCCAAAATGAGCCGCTTGGGGACTCCTGGGAGGGGTGGGGTGGGCAGGGCCAGCCAGGAGTGGGATTTGGGGGTTCTCCAAACTGCACAGAATCTTAGCTAGAAGTTCTCCCAAACCCTTGTGAACCCTCAGCAGCCCACCCCTGGATATATCATATTGGCACAGCCGGTGAAAACCAACTCTAACATTTCCCACAGTTTTCACCAATTAAAAGAGTAAAATCCCCTCCCCACAGGTGTCACCGGTCACATTGTCCAATTAGATGGATGGCAGGCATGTCTCCTCCGTCAACAACCACATGTTATAATGGCCTTGGTTCCCACAGGAAAACCTTTGGATATGGATACGGGTAGGACAAAAACCTCTTTGGATTTAATACATTTCATCTTAGTACTAGACCAGAGTTTCCCAATGTTTCCAGCTTTGTGCACAGATGGGGGAGGGGGAAAGGAGAGGGGATGGTTCTGCATGAATGGCTGGCAAGCGCATGCAACCTCAGCTCCAGTGGTGGAATTCAAATTTTTTTACTGCCGGTTCTGTGACTGTGCTTGGTGGGTATGGCATGGCTTGGTGGGCGTGGCTTGGTGGGTGTGGTGTGGGAAGGTTACTGCAAAATCTCCATTCCCTCCCCAATCCATGGGAAGGATACTGTAAAAGCTCCATTCCCTCCCCAATCCATGGGAAGGATACTGTAAAAGCTCCATTCCCTCCCCAATCCAGGGGAAAGTTACTGCAAAATCCCTATTTCCTCCCAATCAGCTGGGACTTAGGAGGCAAAGAAAGATGGGGGCGGGGCCTGTTAGAATTTTTACTACCGGTTCTTCGAACTACTCAAAATTTCCGCTATCAGTTCTCCAGAACTGGTTAGAACCTGCTGAAACCCACCTCTGCTCAGTTCCATTTCCACAAGCACTGTGCATGCATGCCTGCTGCTCGTGCAAGTGTGGATGTGCATGCACCGTTTCCGTGGCCCGGTTGTAAACCCCTCAAGGATGGACAGACTGGTCTAGAACAGTGAACAGACTGTTCTAGACCAGCATTTCTCAACCTTGGCAACTTTAAAATGTGTGGACCTCAACTCCCAGAATTCTCCATTACAGTGTGCCTGGCTGGAGAATTCTGGGAATTGAAGTCCACACATCACAAAGTTGCCAAGGTTGAGAAATATGAATATAATTGCCCTCAGCGGATGACAGCATCTTTATAGATTCGGAACTGCAAGGTAAACCGGGAAGTCAAAAGATATCCCAGAAGGAAGTGAAACAATCATTCCCACGCTGTTGTCAAAACAACTGCGTGAACTCAAAACTAAAACAGACTTTTTTAATATGGTTACACTCCAGCTGTATAGTATTCTTGCTTCCTTCTGTAGCATTAAGAAAAATGTAACTTGAAAGGGGATTAGATCAGGAGATCACATGACCCCCTTCCTGCAAAACTGGGTAAGCTCATCAATACATGAAAATACAACATTAATGAAATGCAAAGAATGAATATAATAGCACAGTCTGAAAGCAGGCTAAAAATAATGGGGAAAGATTGCATTAATTAATGTAAGCAATGGCATGCAACCATGGTGATAAGAGCCAGAGTAGTATAATGTAGTTTTTTAAAAAGGTTAAAAGCCAATACAGTCATAGTCTGCATGCACAGACGAATCGTATCAAGGTCACATGAAATGTTAGTATTGTTGTTTTTGGTAATACCATACTTGGAATACTGCATCCATCGGTGTTTTTTTTTAAAAAAGACATGAGACCAGGGGTGAAATCCAGCAGGTTCTGACAGGTTCTTGAGAACCGGTAGCGGAAATTTTGAGCAGTTCAGAGAACCATCAAATACCACCTCTGGCTGGCCCCAGAGTGGGGTGGGAATGTGGATTTTGCAGTATCCTTCTGCTGGAGTGGGCTGGGAATGGAGATTTTGCAGTATCCTTCCCCTGCCATGCCCACCAAGCCATGCCCATCAAGCCACGCCACGCCCACCAAGCCACGCCCACAGAACCGGTAGTAAAAATATTTGAATTTCACCACTGCATGAGACTTTTTCAGAGTAAAGGAACAAAGATGATTAGTGGGCTGGAGGTTAAATCATATGAAGAACGATTGCAGGAACTGGGCATGACTAGTTTAGTGAAGAGAAGGACCAGGGGAGACATGATAGACATGTTCCAATATTTGAGGGGCTGCCACAGAGAAGAGGGGGTCAACCCATTCTCCAAAGCACCAGAATGCAGGACAGGAAGTAATGGATGAAAACTAATCAAGGAGAGAAGCAACTTAGAACTAAAGAACAATTCCCTGACAGTGAGAACAATGAATCAGTGGAATGGCTTGCCTCCAGAAGTCGTGGATGCTCCATCACTGGAAGTTTTTAAGAAGAAACTGGACAGCCATTCGTCCAGAATGCTATAGAGTTTTCTGCTTGAGCAAAGGGTTGGATTAGGAGATATTCAAAGTCCTGTCCAATTCTGTAACCTGTGGTGGTTAAGGCAGTATTTCCCAATTTTTCACATTTAAGAAGTGTGGACTTCAACTTCTGGAATTCTCCAGCCAGCAAACTGTTATGGAATGTTGAAAATGAATATGAAATAACCACAGCAGTAGTTTAGCTGGGCAGTGGCAGCCAGTAGCAATGACACAGCCACAACTTCCCAGATTTCATTCCCTCTGGAGTTTCGGGTCCCAGTTTTGGACACATTCTGTAAATTAGCCCATTTGAGCTACCTTGATTCAAAAGTTGTTGACCTAAGATGCATCTTTTCCTCCAGTCAAAGGTCTTGACACAATTTTAGTAGTAGTTTAATATGTATATCTCTGTCTATCTATCTATCTATCTATCTATCTATCTATCTATCTATCTATCTATCTATCTATCTATCTATTCTACATTTATCTACACATTATATGCGGTTTGGTGTACACCAGCCAGAATCATTTGTTTGTGAAGGAAACAGAAGATACAGTGACAGATAATTGATTATCAGTTTTTTTGGCAACTCTTGGTATTTGAAGTTTTACTTGGAGATGCTGAAATCAAACCAGGTCACTCAGCCACTCCTGATTTTTCAGTTCTCATTAATTGGTAAAGAAATCTTATCTATCATAGTATAGAAATCAGCAAGAATGTTAAAGGGGAAAATGGAATCTTCCGACTCAGAGATTAAACAAGAAACAAACTGGAATGAAAGTATTGTTTGCTACCAAGAAATGCTTGCAGTCAATTAGGACGCTGAAAAATTAAATACCTAATGAACTAGGACTTGATTAAAAAATATTTTTGGAAGGAATAACCCAAACAATATTGGCAAATCATTGTGCCTAATTTTTTCTCAATTAAGGGTTTGCTTGTTTGTTTTGTTAAAACAGTCAGTTATGGAAACTTAGTGGTCAGCTCCAAAGAGCAAAATTGTCAACATGCCCACGTATTTTGATATTTTTTTCCAAACATTGCATTGTTCAATCCAGCATGTCAATATTGTTGTTTTTCCTCTTTGGCCCTTTGTCATTGCAATGGATTAAGGAGTGATTCAAAACATTGACTCAGGTGTTTATCATCTCAAGAATCATCTATTTCTGATCAACATTCCATTTTGTACAAAATTCGGGGTCCTATTTTTTAAATTTGTGTGCCAAATTTAACACATAGACTTCTACCCTGTTTCCCCCAAAATAAGACATCCCCTGATAATAAGCCCAATCAGTCTTTTGAGCACATGGCAATAAGGCTAAGTGCTTATTTCAGGGTTCAAAAAAATATAAGACAGGGTCTTATTTTAGGGGAAACATGGCATGGCATACTGCAACCATTGTAAACCAGTTTGAGAGCCTTTTGTGGCTATTCTCACAACACAACTGACATGTTAGTGAGGACAGCAGGTGGAGTAGTGGAAGGGCATACAGATAGTCCTCAACGTACGACCACAATTGAGCCCAAAATTTATGTTGCTAAGTGAGAAACTGGTTAAGGGAGCTTCACCCCACCTTTGGCACCTTTGTTAAATGAATCACTGCAGTTGTTAAATTCGTAACACATTTTTTAAGTGAATCTGGGTTTCCCCATTGACTTTGCTTATTGGAAGGTTGCAAATGGGGACATGATCACATGATCCCGGGGCACTACAACCATCGTCAATGGTATATAGTTGTCAAGCATTTGAATGGTAATCACATCAGGGGTGGGTTCTACTTACCTCTACTACCAGTTTGCAATGGGATCGCTTGCATGCACAGATTGCCGAAGATGACATCCAGGGCGATGGGTGGGGCCTCCCACCAGTTTTACTCCCAGTTCTTGAGAACCGGTCTGAACCAGGGGCAACCCACCACTGAATCACATGACCATGGGGATGCTGCAATGGTCAGAAGTATGAAAAATGGTGATAAGTCCTTTTTTTTTCAGTGCTGTTCTAACTTTGAATGGTCACTAAGTGAATGGTTGTCAGTCGAGGACTATTTGTATTGTCTAAACACAAAATACTATACTCACATAGGCAATCCCAAGACCTCCTTCTTCGTTTTTGTCAAGTGGGCGAACAAAATACCCGATTTCCCTGAAAATAAGTCCCAACTGGAAAATAAGTCCTAGCATGATTTTTCAGGATGCACTTAATATAAACTCTACCCCCAAAATAAGCCCCAGTTAAGATTGTCAGCCAGATGGGTGCATTTAGTACCATATGTCTTTTGGAGCAAAAATTAATATAAGACCCGCTCTTATTTTTGAGGAAACATGGTAGCATCGGGCTGTGGCCTTCCACCTTACATTTCCCTCCATGGATGCTTAAAGACCCCCTCATGAATGGTGATAACGAACTTCTTGGGACAAGGGTGCTTTGACCAGTTAAAATTAGCTCCAGATCTGCCTGACCAGGTTATGTTGATTTATCTTTACAGCTGAGCTGACTTTTCCTGGTTCTGCAAAAGCTGGCCAAGTCTTATGAGGGAAGAACATTTATATATTTAATTTGTTAAATGTACAGGTCGTCCTCAGCCACAATTGAGCCCAAACTTAATGTTGCTAAGTGAGTTTCGCCTCGTTGATGACTTTTCTTGCCACCGTTGTTAAGTGAATCACTGCGGCGGTTAAGTTAGTAACACGGTTGTTAAGTGAATCTGGCTTCCCCATTGACTTTGCTTGATAGAAGGTGTCAAAAGGGGATCACATGATCCCCCCCATGACATTGCAACCAGTGAGCCAGTTGCCAAGGATCTGAATTTTGATCACGTGACTGTGGGGAAATGCTACAATGGGTTGTAAATATCATTTTTTCATTGCATTTGTTGTAACTTTGAATGGTCACTAAATGAATAGTTGTATGAGGACTACCTGTATATGCTGCCCATATCACCGATAAAGCAATTATGGGCAGATTACAAATGGTAAAAAGATAAATATAGTACCAGTTAAAATGAAGACGACTTAAATGAGAACTAAAAACCAGAAGGACACACAGCACTGAGGTAGGGTCTTATCTTTTACCCCATCAACTGCCCCCATCAGGACTCCAAGCCAGTTGACAAAACCAGAATTTAAGGCCTTCCCCAAAGGCCAGATGGGTGAGGGCAAATCTCACTTCTGGTGGTAGATGGTTCCATAAAATATGACCTAGTAAGGAAGTTTGACTGGGTTAGTGGCTGACTGGATTAACTACCTGGAATTAAAGAGGAACTTCCTAACAGTGAGGAAAATTAACCAGTGGAACAGCTTTCTTTCAGAAGTTGTAGGTGCTCCATCACCAGACGTTTTTAAGCCAATGGTCTGGAATGGTATAGAGCAGAGGTGGTTTCAGCGGGTTCTAACCAGATCTGGAGAACTGGTAGTGGAAATTTTGAGTAGTTCAGAGAACCGGTAACTACCACCTCTGACTGGCCCTGCCCCCATCTATTCTCTGCCTCCCGAGTCCCAGCCGATCAGGAGGAAATGGGGATTTTGCAGTATCCTTCCCCTTGAGTGGGGTGGGAATGGAGATTTTACAGTATCCTTCCCCTGCCACATCCACCAAGCCACGCCCACCAAGCCATGCCACTCCCACCAAGCCACACTCACAGAACTGGTAGTAAAAATATTTGAAATGCACCACTGGTATAGAATCTCCTATTTGAGCAGGAGGCTGGACTAGAAGACCTCCAAGGTCCCTTCCAGCTCTATTCCAATTGATTGTATCTTACATAAGAAGAGATTAAGATGTTGCCTTCTGAGTCAAATTTCTGCCAAGTCAATCTCTACAGAAGACTCCTTCATCTCGGCTCCTATTTTATCAAATTCTCTACTCATCAGAAATTCCTTGGTTTGTCTGTTTTCAGTCATAGTCATTTTATTTATTCAGTTTTCTAACTGCTTTTGGCCTTTTCACTATTTGAGATGGCTCCGGATCCTGATATTTTCCCCACAGAAACAGGCCAATTTGAGTATTCTGGGAATGGTTTGGGCCTTCTCAGAAGTGGATTGTCTGGAAAAGTCAGCCATTTGTGATGTTCTGTAAATAATGTTCTGTAAAGACAAGAAGCTCTCATTCAGGAGTATAGTAAGATCCTGCTATATTCCTCTCTACCCATACATAGATACATTCCTGATCTCTTAAGATGCCAATTAAAGTCAAGAAATCCACCAATCTTGATGGCGCGTAAGTTGATGGCCGATCATCAGAACACCACACAAAAGTGGATGGAGGTGTGGAGTAGCTGTTACCCCCAAGATGTCTCCGAGCATATCAGCCCTAGTAGTATACCTCCAGGATTTAGCCTACCCCGTCACATATGGGTGACATATAATAGAATTAGAACAACTCATGGGGTGTGTGCTGACTCCCTGTATAAATGGGGAAAGACACCTTCAGCACAATGTGATTGCGGGACCTCTCGACAGACTATCCAACATATAGTGAGGGAATGCCCTAACAGAAGGTATCCAGGAGATTCTAGGGACTTCCTCTGCGTAACAACGGCAGCTACTGACTGGATCTCCAAACTCGACATTAAACTTTGAAATGTTATTTCTGTTTTTCTTTTAGGTTTTCATACTGCTTTTTTATTGTTTTAATTGTTTTTAATCTGTAAAAATGAAGTGTTTTAATACTGTGTGTGACCAGCCATACGCTAAATAAATAAATGTAAATAATTGCACCACCCCTAGAGTGCTCCGATGGCTCTTCTCCAGGTCAAAATTGGAACGTGGAATATTTTATCCATTTCTGGATCTACTTTAAAAAAAAATGCTTCTCATTTTTGAGTGGTGGTGATGGAGTTAATTGCTTTGAGAACATTTGTTTGTTTATTTAAATTCACCTGCTGCCTGAGTCCCAGTCGCGTCTTATTAGAAAAGCAAAATAAATCCATGGTAACCAAAAAAAAAAAAAAAATTGACTAAGAAAAGTATAGGCAGACCTCGACTTACTACCACAATGCAGCTCAAAACGTCTGTTGCTAGGTAAGACATTTGTTAAGTGAATTTTGCCCCCATTTTACGACCTCTCTTGTTAAGTGATTCCCTGCAGTTGTTAAGTTAATAACACAGTTTTTAAGTGGATCTGGTTTCCCCATTGATTTTGCTTGTTGGAAGGTCACGAAACATGACATTGGGGCAGTGCAACCGTTATAAATATGAGTCAGTTGTTGAGTGTCTGAATTTTGATCACGTGATAATGGGGATGCTGCAATAGTTGTAAAGTTGAAAAAACGTTACAGGTTAATTTTTTTCAGTGCTGTTGTAACTTTGAACTGTTCATTCAATGAATTGTTGTAAATCAAGGGCTATCTGTACTTACTCCCCAAAGTCTATATCACTACAGATGTCAACTCACGAATCATTCCTGACCTGCTCTCTAATTGCCATAGGCAAGAGGATGTGGAACTAAGCCTGGCAGCTGCACCGAGGGAATTGTACTTCAGACAAAACAAAGGCACATTCCAGCCATCTCTATGTCAAGGCCATCTCCACGGAGACCCACAGTGGCCGGAAGGAGGGACTGTTGTAGCCCATCAGCGGCCAGTAGAGCTGGCAGCAGATTCAGACAGTGAGGAGGTTGGGGTAGAATGTGGACCAGTTCTGGAGTCTGGGGAAAGCTCAGATGATGGCTCTGAGTCAGAGGCAGAGAGGGGGCCAAGGCCATCTGATAGTTCTTTGCTGACTCTGGAATCTCCAGAGTCTGACATCAGTGAGGCAGAAGAACACTGTGAGCCCATTCTCAGTGTGTGCATGCGCAGAGCTGCCAGGAGACAGGAACAATTAAGGAAACAGGGTCGATTTGGAAGTAAGGCTTGGAGATGATTGGCTGCTCCTGTAAGACATAAAAGAGAAGTAATCGGGACATGAGTTTTTGCAGGAAGCAATTAGTTTATCTGGCAGATTCAAGATTTCAAAATACTGTTTGTGACTCTGTGCCAAGTTTGGCCTGGCCCTGCATCCGGAAATTAGCTCTTTGGCAGCGTTCCACGTGAGATAGGTGGGTGTTGATAACCTTCCTCTGAAAGACTGTTTATCAAGCCTTGCAGACTGTAAATGAAAGTAATTTACAGCCGTATGAATTAAAGAGGTTTGCTGGGACTAAGCTTGTGCTGTTTAATCTCTAAGGAAGCCTAGGTCAGAACAGGGACCTCTACAAACCGTGAAATTGTTTTGTTGGGGAATGCAACTAATGATACACCTTGGGGCGGGGGAGGGCTTAACAGGTTCAGAGCCGGGGAGTGAATTAAGTGAGGTCAGAGTTGGCTTCACTTGGAACGTGCCTTTTCTGTCCCCCTTCCCCACACAGGCAAACACATAACCAGGCACGCCTGCCAAGGTTTTATTAAGCAATCAGACTAGAAACCCTTGCAGATAAGAGTTTTGGCAGTAAACTGCGAAATGCCTGCTGAGTCAGTTTTCACTCACAGTCAGCAAGAGAGAGTTTATCTTCAGTCCGGTTCAGTAGCAAAAAGTAATCCATGAAGCAAGAGTCTTCATGGATTACTTTTTACTTACCCAAGGTCCAGTCGAAATATGCACAAGCCAGATTTCAGGTAACGCAATGTGACTCTCAGGTTTTTAACTTTGACCGTCACAAAGCCTGAAGAGTAATCACACCCACTTTTATTCCTTGTGGGGTGTGGCTCAGTTACTCAGCTCAATCTCTGGCCCTCCCATGCCTCTTTCATTGCTGCGCATGGTTCTCCCTCCGATGCTGCCTGGGATCAAGCCAGGATTCATCATCCTCGCTCCCTATCTGTTGTTGTTCCAATATGCTTTCCTCCTGGCATATCCCAGGCTGTTCCTTTTGGCCTTTGGATGGAACCTGAGGCATTGCCAGAGAGAAGGGTCCTGGAGGGGGAGGCCTTATCAGTTCCTCCCCATCACCTTCTGAGTCCTCTTCCTCTGTTAGGACAGGCTCGGGAGTCGGGGTCACAACAGTGCCAACATGAAGATCCTAATAAATAACTGGATTTCTTTTGAAGCTTGGCTCGAGGCTCATGATTTAATTAGGGCATTCGGAACCCTGACAACAGATTCATCAGGCAGAGGGACCAGTGATATGAGTTGACATGAAAAAGTTCCTGAAGACCATTGATTTGAAAGCTTTGCCTGACTTAAATGACAACCTAGGAAGCATCCACCTTTATCAATCAAATTGCTGTTATTTTTTGTTCTGGGCTCCTGTGGATGGACCAGAGACGTACAATTACTTCTCTTGAGGTTTTCATTATTCTGCACGCTGAAAGCAGACTGCAGCTGACCTGTTTACTGTCTATTGTCGTAATGAGACGTTACGTTCCAGCGGCAATCACAAACCTTGTGTTCAGGATGCTGTTCCTGGGGACATTGGAGGGAGAGAACAGCTTCTAATTTTCCACAGTTTATACAAACGGTAGATCCTCCATGCTGTGTGTTCCTTTGCCAAAGTCAGCAAATCTCTGTGTCTGGATGGTCACGGAGCTTACGAAAGAAAGAAAGAAAATCACCTCTGTTAGGCTTGACTCTACAGGAAAGTTGTAGAGGTCGTCACGATGTAAAAAAGATGTGGAGACTCTAGAAAGAGTGCAGAGAAGAACAACAAAGATGATTAAGGGACTGGGGGCTAAAACATATGAAGAAAAATGTTTTTAAAAGTAAAAAAAAAGCCTCTGATGATCAGCTGGGCATGAGGACCCCAGGGAATTTTGTTACCAGTTCTTTGAACCACCCGTGGCCATCGCTACCGGATTGGGCGTTCTGGTCTGAACCAGGAGCATTTCACCCCTGTCATTAACCATTTTAGCTAATCCTGTCCTGCAATCATTCTGGCTTAATTCTAAGCCTGTTGAATAAAATCCTGTTAGGACTGAGATCATTTGGCAACAGTTTGCAAGATATTCAATCTGGATTACTGATTATCATATATTAGTTTGCAAGATATTCAATCTGGATTACTGATTATCATATATTAGTTTGCAAGATATTCAATCTGGATTACTGATTATCATATATTAGTTTGCAAGATATTCAATCTGGATTACTGATTATCATATATTAGACAATTCCACTTTTTTTTAAAAAAAAAGTTCTCTTAGCCTTTATTAACTTCATGATAACTTTAAGGATGATCAGAATATAACTTCTATTAGTGGCATGCCTCAAATTCTTTTTTAAAAAAGTTTTTTTTTTTTAATAAAAATGTCAAATCCATGTGTGAACAGTTTGGCGCCTGGGCACCAAACAGCACGATACAAATGAAATTGATCAGATTAAACATAATTATTACATTCAATCAATTTATGTATTTCTAATAATAGTATACAGCTATAGTAGGTTGCAATCTATCATTTTTTGATTATTTGACATTTTCTCATTCTTACTTTTACTTTATCAAATAAAAATGTTTGCATTAATATTCCACTTATTTCTATCACTTATTCTACATTTTAATCATGTCACCCTTTATTACAAAACTTTTTCTTTCTTTCCTGTCTAACTTCTAGTCATGCCACCTGCCTAAAGGGGAAAAAAAAAAGAATAGAGAGAAGGAGGAGGTTAGAAGCAACTCAAAACATCAACAACAAAAAAAGAAGAAGAAATCATCCCTCCATCATCCCTTGTCCGCTTCATGCTTTAATTGCTATGCTTTAAAAGAAAGAGGGGAAGAAGGAAAGGTGAATCAGAACAACAATAAACAAACAACCAAAAAATCATCTATCCATCGTCTCTTGCCCGCTTCAATACTTTAATTGTTATGGGGTTTTTTTTGACTCGTCTCCCAAATTCCTCTTTTAAATCTCCGTCTATGTCTATTTCTTGGAAGTCCAATCTAGGTGTTCTCCCCACCTCTGCCCTCTTCCATTGCCTAATTTCTAAATTAGAAATGGGTAGAAATTTTAGAGACAATTTCACTTTTGATACGCCTTCCTACCTTTAAGTTCATTCATGAGCAGGTACTTCTCTTCCCCTGGGCAGGTCTTCTTTGATATGTATATTTTTATCTGTATGCATATGTGCATGAATGCATGTATGCATTCAGACACAGAGAAAAATCTATAGATACAAGTTTAAAGCATCAAAATGCAAATACTGTACATGCAACAACCTTCCTTCCAACATGATTCTCTATTTCTCTTTGTCATTGTTTCTGAAACGCAGTGGTTACAAACTTTGCATAACAAGTTTGTGTATGAAGACAGGAACGGTTCTCTTTAAAATTACTTTACTTAATCACGTTGAATAATCAGGTCCTCATTTCTTTCGTTCTCCTGACCCATTTTCTGTTCTTTTTCCAGACTTGCCTAATTCAATATAATTAATGTTTATTGGAAAGCTGCAATTGAAATTAACCTCTGGCAAGTATTCCAATCACCAATATCCAGTCACCAAATCCTCAAACATTTCATATTCCAGGTAGTCCTGGATTTACAGTCATTCATTTGGTGACCATTCAAAGTTACAATGGAATTGAAAAAAGTGACATGATCTTTTTTTTTATACTTATGACCTTTTGAAAGAAATGTTCATCTGGGTTCAGTTCCAAGTGGGGAAAAAGACACTGGATTCATGGAAGTTTCTTGGAAAGAAGGTTTATTGATGAACATGTGGCTTGAGACCCTGGACAAAAAGGGCAGAGATGCTGAGAGTGCCTGGGTTTTATGCCCTCTGTTGGGCTTTGAATTTGAGCTTGTATTCTGATTGGTTGTCAGACTCCCACCGGGCCAAACAGGGGTAACTTTGTAGATTGTCTGTGTCCCAGGCTTGGTTGACTCTTGTTGGGTGATGATGTAATGAAAGGGGCAATTCCTACTATGGCTCTGCCTGAAGGAGGTAGATCTCTATTATATAGAATGGACTGGCTCAGGGCTTAATGGCCCACTGACAAAGGTGGGGGTGGGGTGGGGTGGGGCTGAGTTTCTGCTTCCCTTTTAGGAGAAATATTCTGCCCTTTTAATATTTTCTAAAATATCTCATTTTCCTAGAAAATGAGAAAATGGGTGCTTTGATCATGGTCACATGATCAAAATTTGAACACTTAGCAACTGGCTCATATTTATGACGGTTGCAGTGTCCCAGGGTCATGGAATCACCTTTTGCAACCTTCTGAAAGCAAAGTCAATGGGGAAGCCAGATTGATTTTTCACTCTGGTTATAACTTTCTTTTCTTGACTCTTCCAAACTGCTTGAATCTTCCATAAATTGTTATTCCCAGAATGGGCCTGCTTCTGCTTATTTAGCAACTGGGGTTCCAGGATTGAGATTAAAGTGATCGGCAATTCTTCAATTAAACAATTATCCTCTGTAAAGTGAGACATGCCATTACAGCTGGATTTATTATGCTGTTCAGAATAGATATCCTGTTAATGAAGTAACTGAGCTGCTATTCTACGTTCCTTTTATTTTACTCCTACTTATCGCATGTGATTTATGAAGATTCTCATCTGCCTTTTTCCTGCAGCCAGCTACTTGGAAGAGAGAGGAAAGTGGTGTCAGAAATAGGAAAACAATCATAAATATTTTCGCCCAAAAAAACCTCCCCAAAGCCACAGATTGTGGCTCTGTTCCACAATCTGCTTAACTAGGTCAACACAAAGATGTGGAATCACGAAGTTAGGGATATAAAGAGGGGTCAGTGGCTCTTCCTACCTCTAGTCCAAATTCAGGTAGACCTTCACCTATTATCACCATGGAGCTAAGCAAGGCAATGAGTTTTTCCCCATTTTACAACTTTTCTTGCCACCGTTGTTAAGTGAATCACTGCTTGAAAAAGCACCTTTGGGTCACTAAATGAATGGTTGTAAATCGAGGATTATCGGTCTTCAGGTTGCTGTAAATAGCCCTGGAGCTGTAAGCTATAGGTGCTACCTTTAAATTTGAAATAATTTGTGCATTACAAGAATTATGAAAGGATCATCACAAATCACTTGGCTTTTTAAGTTACTGTATTTTTCGAACTATAAGATGCACCTAGCTTTTGGGGAGAGAAACAAGAAAAAAAAATCTGCCTCTGCCTCCCAACAATTTGCCTCTTTGCAGCAAACAACAAACAGCCTGGTCAGCTTCAGCACAGCCTGATTTAGTATGAGCAGCTGATTGGTGGTTGGATAGGCCTCCCGAAATACTGCCTATCAGCTGTTTCAGTCTGCGGGGATCGCCACTGCCCATTGCCGCTGTTGGCACCCATCGCCGCTACCGCCTATCGTCACCTCTGCGTGCCCCATTTTCGGCCTCTGTGCATCTTGTTTTCAGCCCGTTCCAGGCGACAGGGATCACTGCCACCTATCCCCGCCGACTGGAATGGGCTGAAAATGGAAAGTGGAGACCAAAAATGGGACACACGGAGGTGGCGCTAGGCAGCAGCGGCGATGGGGAGCGACGGCAACAATGGGCAATGGCGATCCCTGAAGCCTGGAACAGCTGATAGGCATATGTATGTAATGTAGTGTAATATAATGTAATGTAATGTAACGTAATGTGAACTCATGCTAACAACACAGTGGTGTACAGGTAGGCTTTAACCTATGACCAAAATTGAGCCCAAAATTTATGTTGCTAAGTGAGAAATTTGTTAAGTGAGTTTTGCCCCATTTTATGACTTTTCTTGTTAAGTGAATCACTGCAGCTGTTAAATTAGTAATGCCATTAAGTGAATCTGGCTTTCCCATTGACTTTGCTTGTCAGAAAGTCACAAAGAGGATCACGTGACCCCTCCCCCCCGGGACCCTGCAACCGCCATATATGTGAGTCAGTTGTCAAGCATCCAAATGTAAATCACGTGGGGGATGCTGCAACGGTCATAAGTGTGTGAAAAATGATCATAAGTCACTTTTTTAGTGTCTTGTTACATCGAATGGTCACTAAGCGAACTGTTGTAAGTTGAGAACTATCTGTAATGGTTAAAACTGAGGATTCATTCTCTCTCAGACTAACCAGCCTATGTTACAAGGGTATTGTGGATAAAAATAGGAAGCAACAGTTCAATGTGTATCATCCTAAAATCCTGGAAGAATGAAAAAAAAAAAAGTTGATTGGAAGCAGGTGGTATCTCATAAAAAGTTAGGCTCAAGAAATAAAAAAGATCACAGAACACAAGCAGAAGCAAATTGTTCCTGGAATGTTCCTACCAATGCCCCCGAATAACCTAGAGCTAGATTTTTTTTCTCTTTAAAAATGTGGGGTGATGTGGCAAAGCAGGGACCACCAAGATTTTGGAGGTGTTTTTCTGGTTTTGACAGGGAGTTTTCAATTTTGTTTTATTTTTAAAACCATGTACTGAATATTTTAGAACACGTTGATTGTTTCCTACCTCAGAAAAGCAGGAATGTACGCTCCCAATATTCAACTGTGGTAGTTATATGTGCCTTGGGAGCGTGGAAAGGAAATTGTTGTGCCCCCCCCCCCCCCCCAGCGGCCAGCGGAGCTGGTGGCAGACTCAGACAGTGAGGAGGTTGGGGAGGAACATGGGCCAGTCCTGGAGTCTGGGGAAGGCTCTGATGAGTGCTCTGTGTCAGAGGCAGAGATGGGGCCAGGGCTGCCTGACAATTATCAGCTGCCTTTGGAGTCAGATACCAGTGGGGCGGAAGAACAGCTGGAGCCTATTCCTGATGTGCGCATGTGCAGAACAAGGGCCAATTTGGGAGTAAAGGCATAGGTGGTTGGTAAATGGCCCCTCCCATAGGGAATAAAGATGAGTGAAAGGGGAGGGGAGTTTGCAGGAGACAATTAGTTCAATTCATTAGGCTGAAGATCTTTTCCTGACGTCTTGCCAAGTAATTGCTGCTACAGCATGGCGTTTGGAAGATATCGGCCTGGCAAGTCTCCAAGCCTAATAAAGATCTGTAGTTGTGAAAGACTATTTGCCGAGACTTTGCTGGAGAGGAATTCCCTTTAATCTAAGTAAAAGAAGTTTATCGGGACGAGGAGTCTGCTTCATGGTTTGGAGAAGCCTAGGTCAAGAACAGAAGTTTGGAAACCCTGCAAAGAGATGGCTAATGTGATCTGTGACCTTATCACTGTTCCTGTTGTAGACGCTGAAATGTCCAGAATTTCTATCCAACTACATTTGTGTCAGGAGCACTGAAGTGCTTTGGGGGTGAAAGGATTAACTGGTGACCCCACTGTTGCCTGGGGAACGCCCAAGTTGGGGGCTCCTTTCATATTCCCATTAAGCTGCTCGCTGAAATGGTACCCATCTATCTACTTGCAGTCAAACTGGTAGCTTGGCAGGAGCTGGACGTGTGACAGAAGCTCACCCCGACACGCGGCAGCAACTGTGTCTCGAACGTCAGCCTGCCAATCATCCTAACCACATGAGCTACTGCACTCCTTCAGAATTCCCTTACTAAAAGAGAGAGTGGAGAGCTGGTGAGATACATCTTTTAATAAATAAATACTGTTGGAAAAGTTTGACTACCAACAAGCTGAGGAACATCTACTGGAAATTATTGGCAGAGAAGGCTGTTCCCTGACATTTTGTCTCTGGGTTTCCTGAGTGATTTTGGGAATCAAACACATCTTAAATTAATTAAAGCACTGCACTAATCTAATAGAGCTGTTTATATCCTCTAGAACAGCCCTCCCAAAGCTGCTCACACTTCAGATGTCTGGATTTCTGTTCTCAGAATTTGCAGCAGTGGTCCAGCTGAGAATATTTGCAGAGGCTGTTCTAGGACAGCCATAAAAATCTTTCGGGACTTGAAAGATGTCCTACCCTAAATAGGTTTGTGGTTTCCCGCCCCCCCCCGCCCCCCAAGTGTGATCAGAACCACAACAGTAAATTCTGTGATTCATCAAACCTTAAAGAAAGGGAAGGGAATGAGTCCTGGGTTTGATATTACTTGTCAATACACAACCCAATCTCTTTCATTACATAGAAAAATATCTGCATGGCTTTCCATGTAAGAATTATAATTATGCATCCATCTGTGCAGTTCAGGGTACAAAGATGGATTCATCGTCTAATCTCTTTATAAGTCCTTCCATAATTTTAATGCACATATAATAAAATTAACATAAAGGAGTTTGCTTCAGTTGAGAAAAAAAATTGAGTCATCTTGTTAAGCAGCCTCTAGCTTGGCATTTTAGGAACACATTTCTAAACTCTTGTGGTTTCTCGGCTCGAAATGGAAAACGCAATAAGCCGAGAAGAGGAGCCCAGAAAAAATAAAGCTGAATATCAGGATAATTAATTTAGAAGGGGATTCTGTCTTTCTACACTACCTTGGTCCTTTTCCAATATAAAAAGATCTCCAAAAAAAGAAGGTTGATAACCCTAATTCTTTAAAATTAAAAGTTATACCCAAAGGAGAAATTACTTTATGTTCTAGAAAAAATATTGCCAAACCCATGAAATGGGCAGGAAAGCAACAACCGTCAACACAAATATTCCATCCATATTTGATTTTTGTAAACGTAATACATAAAACGTTGACAGCAATCAAAGAAGGTTTTTTCACTCAAATGACTGATGATAATAAACAGTAGGGAAGTGAAAAGATTTGAATTTAGAAGCCAGAAGATGCTGGATGAGGTCATCCATCAGTCTGGAGTTACCATCTGTATGTTGATGGTCCTCAGCTGAACACTCCTATTCCTGGCTACTGAAGTGATGTTGTCAAGGTGCTTTCCTAGTGCCTGGAAGATGCATTGCTGGGGATGTGGGATCAGCTATGGTTCAACTCAGTGGTGAAATCGAATTTTTTTTTTACTACTGATTCTGTGGGCATGGCTTGGTGGGCATAGCAGGGGAAGGATATTGCAAAATCTCCATTCCCATCCCACTCTGAGCCAGCCAGAGGTGGTATTTGCCGGTTCTCCAAACTACTCAAAATTTCTGCTACTGGTTCTCTGAACTACTCAAAATTTCTGCTACCGGTTCTCCAGAACCTGTCAGAACCTGCTGGATTTCACCCCTGGTTCAACCTTAACAAGACCGAATGGCTATGAGTCTCAGAATCCCCTATACCTGGTGATTTGACATCTTTAACTCTGGTTTGGGTGACACTCCTCTAGTCAGAGTAGGTGCATCTTTTGGGGATTCTCCTGGACTCTTGGTTCCTGTTCAAAGAGTAGGTGTCAGCTGTGGCTAGGAGGGCCTTCACACAAATTCATCTAGTACACCAGGGGAGTCAAACTCAATTTCATTGAGGGTCGCATCAGGGTTGTGTTTGACCTGGGGGAGAGGGTGAGTGGGCGTGACTGGGGTGGGCATGGCTAACTCAACGTCTTGCAATGGGCTCCTGCGGCTCTATTTTCACTGGCAGAGGCACTGGCACGGGTCAATCCTTCGCTGTTTCCAGGGTGGCCCTGTGGAACAGATCTAAGCATCCCGCAGTCCGGATCCAGCCCATGGGCTTTGAGTATGATATCCCCGTTGTACATCATTTGTGCCCTTTCCTAGATCAGGAGGTACCTCCCAATTTGACTACTACAATGCTCTTATATGGGGCGGCCTTGAAAACCATTTGGAAGCTGCATCAGAGGTGATAACAAGTGCCATAGGATACCACTGGTGTACACGGTGTTGTCCCCACGGTGTTGAATCCAGGAGCAATTCAAGGTAGTGGTTGTCAGCTGTAAAATCCAAATGGCATGGATTTCAATTACTTGTGAAAACACCTATCCCAATAGTTTTTGCTTATCCTACTAGATTTGGTAGGATAGGTATGTTTTGAATTCCCCCTGGTGAAACAGTATCACCTGGTGAAGTTTCAGAAACATCTCCAATCTCCTTCTCCATCGTAGTAATCATAATCATAATCATAAGTTTATTTGTCAAGTTTATATAAGATAACAGGTAAAAGTATAAACATAATTTGAATACATGAAAAGAGTAAGTAAAAAGAAATATTAGGATGGGGACGGTAGGCACGCTGGTGCACTTATGCACACCCTTTACAGATCTCTTAGGAATGGGGCAAGATCAACAATTTAAGGTTAAAGTTTTGGGGGTTTGGGGAAGAAACTACAGAGTCAGGTAGTGCATTCCAGGCATTGACCACTCTGTTACTGAAGCCATATTTTCTGCAATCGAGTTTGGAACGATTTACCTTGAGTTTGTATCTATTATTTGCTCGTGTATTGTTGTGGTTGAAGCTGAAGGAGTCATTGACAGGAAAGACATTGTGGCAGATAATTTTATGTACTATGCTTAGGTCAGACTGAAGTCGGTGTAGTTCTAAGTTGTCTAAGCCCAAAATTTGGAGTCTGGTGGCATAAGATATTTTATTGCGGTTAGAGAAATGGAGGACTCTTCTCGTAAAATATCTCTGACTCTCTTGATTGTATTTATGTCTGATATGCAGTGTAGGTTTCTGACAGATGACCTGTATTCAAGAATTGGTCTAGCAAATGTTTTCTATGCTCTAGTTAGTAGTACATTACTAGAGAAGAAGCCACACAAGATTAGGTTAACAACTCTTAATGCCTTTTTGGCAATGTTATTACAGTGGGCTCAGGCACTTAGATCATTTGATATGAGTCCTCTAAGGTCCACCTTATAGAACAGTCTCACTCCAGAGATATGGATGGCCCCAATATTGTTGGCTTTCAGGAAAGCAGTGAAGACCTGGCTTTTCCCACAATCAACTTTCTCATGACTTTTCTTTTCGTGTTCAAAGCAGCACAGATTTCTTTGCCCTTCCAAAAAGTAATTCATTCCTTTAAAACAGCTGTAGCGTGTCCTTTGCTGTATTCAATATGACCAGAAAAATATTTCCTTAAAATAAAATCAATATGTTTTTTGGATTACTATTTCTTTAGACTCACTGTATAGTATTTCTTTATCTTTATTGTAGGTTTCTGTGTTAACAGTCATAAAGACATAAGAAGTATTTTCCCAGACATGGAAATTTTATATAACAAAGTCGGTAGGCTTTGAGTAACTGAGACTAGAGCTTTTTAGCTTCATGTTTTGGACAAACTTCTTGGAGTCTGACAAATCCATTACTGAAACATGAAGACAGATTTTTGCAAATCCCCTTTAAAAAGAAATATATACTATTCTTGTCATTCTTGGACATCCATATGTTCAAAAGTAAGTTACATATGTAGTTGGTTAAGATTCGTTCACATTACTTGTGTGTAGAAATCCCTCTAGCTGCCTCAGTTTCTTATTTACTTAAAAATTGGCAGAGATAAATAAGGTTGAACTGGAGGAAAAAAGGGGCCTGAATAAGGAGCGTACTCTGTAGTTCTGTCTTATTTCTCAGTTATTGATTGTGAGTTCTTCCACCTAGCTAAGTTAACGTGTTATCCATGTATCTTTGAGCCAGCTGAAGATTATACCAGCAAAACGTTGACCATCTTTATTAACAATATCTGTCCTGCTTCTGGGATGATGCTTCTTGTTCTGTCCTCACTACACGTTAGTCTGTGGGCAGCTCAACATGCAGCTAAACCCACCTATCTTCCAGAGATGGGCTTCACATAATTTAACAACCGGTTCGCCCCAGCACCGAAAATGTCAGCGTGCACGCTTGCACATATGTGTGCGGCTTAAAAATACAAGCTAAATAGGATGGCATAGTGCCATATATATTTATATATATATAAGGATACTGTAAAATCTCCATTCCCACCCCCTCTAGGGGAAGGTTACTGCAAAATCCCTATTTCCTCCCTATCAGCTGGGATTCGGGAGGCAGAGAATAGATGGGGGCGAGGCCAGTCAGAGGTGGCATTTACTGGCTCTCCGAACTACTCAAAATTTCTGCTACCGGTTCTCCAGAACTGGTCAGAACCTGCTAAAACCCACCTCTGATCTGAATGCTTCATTGAAAGAACAGGATAGGGTGAAACTGGGGAAAATAGGAATACATACAATGAGAACCAAATACAAGATAGGCAGTATTGAGTTACCGCTGAACATAACAATGAATAAATACAAGTAATTTATATGTTACCAGTGATGCTCTGTGTGTGGGATGTGGGTTTGTTCTTGGAAGACCGTGTGCCACTGATCAAGATGGATTCTTCTTTATGCTTCTGCCTTCTCCAAATGCTAATGGAAATGGAGTCTGGCTTCCCAGCATGCACTTGTTTTGAGAGTGCGGGCTGATGGTAATGAGGTAAAGACAGCTTCAACAATATACTTGGTATTTGTCTCCCTGGCCACTAGATGGGGCTAGAGAGCAACAACAGTATATAAAAGTTATATGCTGGGGCATGACACTTCTAATTGGTACTGCCCTTGCTATGCAAGCCACATTAAGGACACAGAATGATGGATTCCCCCAGCCTTGTTAATCCTCAAAATATCCTTAACCACTAGGAAACATCTGGTAATCATGCTCCCTAAACAAGGCTGGGGTTGAAGGAGAAGCAAGTTTTAACAGATGGGCTAGACTAACAAGGTTTAGCCATTTTGTTAAAACTCGCTGGTATTTTTGTGCAAATCTTTTATGTGGATGGGTCAAAGTCAAAGGGAAGAGTCCCTTATTATCACCATGGCAAAAATGTGTTGGGAGAAGGTGGAAAATACGACTTTAAAACAGGCTTTAAAACATTAAGCTGCCTCAGCTATTTTTTAAATTACTTATTCTTATTAGACTTCTGCCCATCTCAATGAGGCAGATGTTTCCCTGTGGTTAAGGGTATTTTGGGAAGGAAACAAAGCTAGGCAAATCCATCATCCCATGTGCTTATGTGGCTTGCATAGCAGGGACAGTACCAATCATACGTGTTAACCCTGAGGCAGAACAGGAACTGTTAACAGGGATGGTCAACGTTTTGCTGGTATAGTCTTCAGCTGAGCTAAAGAGGACATGAAAATGAATGTCTTAGTAAGACCACTTGGAATATTGCATCCAGTTTTGGTTGCCACAATATAAACAAGATGTTGAGACTCTAAAAAAAAAGTGCAGAGAAGAGCAACAAAGATGATTAGGGGACTGGAGGCCAAAACAGTGAAGAATGGTTGGAAGAATTGGGTAGGTCTAATTTAATGAAAAGGAGGACTAGGATGACATGACAGCAGTGTTCCACTATCTAAGGGGCTGCTACAAAGAAGAGGGAGTCAAGCTATTCTCCAAAGCACCTGAAGGCAGGGCAAGAAACAATAGACAGAAGGAAAGAGCCAACCTAGAACTAAGGAGAAATTTCCTGACAGAAAAATTAATCAGTGGAATGACTTGCATCCAGAAATTGTGAATGCGCCAACACTGGATGTTTTTAAGAAGAGATTAGACAACCGTTTGTCTGAAATGGTATAGAGGTGGTATAGAGCAGGAGATTATAAACCTCTACTGTTGGAGCACCCACAACTTCCGGAGACAAGTCATTCCAGTCCCTTTTCTGTATTCTTTCTAGAGTCTCAACATCATTTTTATATTGTGGCAACCAAGACTGGATGCATAAGGTCGATCAATTTCAGGTGCAAGGAATCCGAAGAACTTTGTGAATAGGCCTAGGCAGTTTCTTCATTGTTGATCTCCTACATTACAAGAATCTCACCAGGCTGGGTTCATTCCCTAGGGAACCAACAGATAAGGCTTCCCTAGTCTGATCTATATGGGACGCGATGGCTCAGTGGCTAAGATGCTGAGCTTGTCGATCAAAAGGTCAACAGTTCAGTGGTTTGAATCCCTAGTGTTGCATCATGGAGTGAGCTCCCGTTATTTGTCCCAACCTAGCAGTTTGAAAGCACGTAAAAAATGCAAGTAGAAAAATAGGGACCACCCTTGGTGGGAAGGTAATAGCGTTCCGTGCATCTTTGGCATTTAGTCATGTTGGCCTCGTGACCACGGAGACGTCTTCGGACAGTGCTGACTCTTCGGCTTTGAAATGGAGATGAGCACCACCCCCTAGAGTCGGGAATGACTAGCATATATGTGCGAGGGGAACCTTTACCTTTTAGTCTGATCTATGATGTTTCCTCCTCCGGAGCAGCTCCATGCTGCCACACCTCTTTATTCCCCCTTGTCCTTTAGCTGGTGATTCCACAACAATAGAGGGCAGTTGCCAGTGAACAGAAAGGAAGGATAGTCCCATTAATAGCCGCTAGACATATCTGAATTCACGATTACAAAAGCATCCACACTGTCAGCCAAGAGAAAGTCTGACAGTGAAGAAGAAGCAGCAGCAGAAAAAAAAGCAGCAGCAGTTACTTCCCATCATTAGGAAAAAGGAAGATGAGCTTTTAGACAACCATACTTCCATTCTTTTTATTTTTGAAACCCAACTTCAAGAATGATTGTCCAGCAGAAAAGATTTATAGTGCAGATTTTAAGATTATAATGCGCTTTCCCCAGTCTACGGGAGAACTCTTCCTTTGAGGTAGTGCTTCCAGAAAGGCTATTCTCCTGGACCCTTGAACGATTTTCATTGTAAAGTTTTTGCATAAGGTTGTTGATCTCTTAAGTTGAAGCAGCTGGGCTTGTATATTTTAGCATGAATTAGAACATCTGGCCCTTATCTTTCATGAGAAAGTTAGCATTATGAATGTTTAAAGAAGAGATCTCTTGGTTACCACAGCTGGTCGTTCAATATGAGATTCCCTGCTGGGAGGAAATGCTACATCCCTGTTATCTATGTATGATTTCCAAACATGTTTATCAAGGTGTCCATGGGTTCTTGCACAGAGGGACTAAAGCATAGCAAGCAATGAAAGGTGTGTTGCCCATTTTTAATGCAAATTCTACCCATGATGTTCTTGTTTGTGATGCAAGCACAAAAGGGCAGAGCTTGTGTTCTTTTGTTATGAGACAACAAGCTTTTTTATTTTGGCGTCCTGATTAGCTGTGGTGTCCCCTCAGAATTCAATACAGAGTCACAAAGACTTTCTTCCATTGCTCAAAAATCTTATCTTGAAATCTAGCTCTGTGAATCTGTTTTTGGTCCATCTGACTAGGATTTCTGAGGAATTATATTCCCAAAAGGCTGGAAAGGGCCAAGCTGGGGAAGATTGAGTTGTATCAACAGCAGCTGAGAACTTATTTATTGTTATAACGAAACACAGTGCTTCCAATCAAAAAAAGCTTTTTAATTTCGAAACGTGATTTCACTCCAGTGAACCTTTTGCTATACAGGTGGTCCTCGACTTATGATGACAATTGAGCCCAAAATTCCTGTGCTAAACGAGACAGATGTTAAGGGAGTTTTGCTTCATTTTATGACCGTTCTTGCCACAGTTGTTAAGCGAATCACTGCAGTTGTTCAGTTAGTAACGTGGTTGTTAAGTGAATCTGGCTGTTGTGGCCCAGTGGCCAGTGGAGCTGGCAGCAGAGTTGGACAGTGAGGAGGTTGGGGAGGAACTTGGGCCAGTCCTGGGGGCTGGGGAAAGCTCGGACAAGGGCTCTGCATTGGAGGCAGAGAGGGGGCCAAGGCCTTGGTGAACCTTGGTGGCGCAGCAGACTAAGTGCTGTTAAAGTAGCACTTAGTTGCCAGCTGCCTGCAATTACTGCAAGTTTGAATCTCACCAGGCTCAAGGTTGACTCAGCCTTCCATCCTTCCGAGGTAGGTAAAATCAGGACCCGGATTGTGGGGGCAATAAGCTGACTTTGTATAAAAAAGAACACCGCTTAGGGGAGGCCGAAAGCCCTACTAAGCAGGTATATGCAAAAGTATGAAGGCTATTGCTTAACGCATTGTAAGCTGCCCTGAGTCTCCGGAGAAGGGCGGCATATAAATCGAACTAATAAATAAATAAATAAATAAATAAATAAATAAATAAATAAATAAATAAATAAATAAATAAATAAATAAATAAATAAATAAATAAATAAATAAATAAATAAATAAATCTGATAGTTATGTGCAGCCTCTGGAATCTGACAGCACCGAGGCAGAAGAACAGTGGGCGCCTGTTTCCAGTGTGCGCATGCGCAGAGCTGCCAGATGACAAGAACAATTAAGAAAACGGAGTAAGGCTTGGAGACGATTGGCCCCTCCCATAAGACATAAAAGAAAAGCGAATGGGATGTGAGCTTTTGCAGGAAGCAATTCAAATTTTGAAGGTTCTGTTTGTGACTCTGTGCCAAGTTTGGCCTTGCCCTGCATCTGGAAATTAGGTCTTTGGTAGCGTTCCATGTGAGATAGGTAGGTGTTGATAACCTTCCTCTGAAAGACTGTTTGTCAAGCCTTGCGGACTGTATATGAAAGTAATTTACAGCTCTATGAATTAAAGAGGTTTGCCAGGACTAAGTTTGTGCTGTTTAATTTCTAAGGATGCCTAGGTCAGAACACCGGTTTCCCCATTGACTTTGGTTGCTAAAAAGTCACAAAAGGTGATCATATGAATCCTGGGACACCACAGCTATCATTAATACATGCCAGTTGCCAGGAGTCCAAATTTAGATCACGTGACCATGGGGATGGTGCAGTGGTCATAACTGTGAAAAAAGGTCACAAGTTCTTTCAGTGCCATTGTAACTTTGAATGGTCACTAAACAATGGTTGTAAATTGAGGACTATCTGTATACTGCGTTTATTACTACACTACCCTAGCGCAGTCTTTATCCATCACAACAATTTTAACATGAATGAACTTTGATTTGGCATAGTCTGGATTTATTTATTATTTATTTATTCATTCAGTTTATATGTGGTCCCTTTCTGAAGACCCAGGGCGGCTCACAATACACTCAAAAAAACCACTTAAAAATTAAAAACATTAACAACATTAAAACCCATTCACACCATTCATGGCCGGATCTCGTCAGATCGCAAAGCGAGATCCAACAGCCCCAGGCTTGCCGAAAAAGCCAGGTCTTCACTGCTTTTCGGAAGGCCAATATGGTGGGGATGGTCCGGATCTCAGGAGGTAACTGATTCCAGAGAGCTGGGCAGACACAGAGAAGGCTCTCCCCCATGGGCCCGCCAGCCAGCATTGTTTAGCACAGGAATTTCGGGCTCAATTGTCATCATAAGTCGAGGACCACCTGTATAGCAAAAGGTTCACTGGAGTGAAATCACGTTTTGAAATTAAAAAGCTTTTTTTGATTGGAAGCACTGTGTTTCGTTATAGCAATAAATAAGTTCTCAGCTGCTGTTGATACAACTCAATCTTGCCCCACCTTGCCCTTTCCAGCCTTTTGGGAATATAATTCCTCAGAAATCCTAGTCAGATGGACCAAAAACAGATTCACAGAGCTAGATTTCAAGATAAGATTTTTGAGCAATGGAAGAAAGTCTTTGTGACTCTGTATTAAATTCTGCTGAGAGGTCAAGTAGCACCAAGATGGAGGAATGACCCCCAACTCGGGCTCACCAGAGATCATCCATCAGCGTGACCAAAGCTGTTTCCATGCTGTAGCCGGGCCTGAAGCCAGACTGAAAAGGGTCTAGATAATCCGTTTACTCCAATGACCGCAGGAGCTGAAGTGCCACCACTTTCTCTACAACCTTTCCCACAAAGGGTAGGTTGGAGACTGGAAGACAGTTCTTTAATTCTGCTGGATCCAGGGAAGGCTTCTTGAGGAGGGGCCTTACAACTGCTTCCTTTAATGGTTGCGGGAAGGCCCCTTCCCTCAAGAACGTGTTAACTAAAGCCTGGAGCCAGGCTCGTGTCACCTCCCTGCTGGCCGAAACTCCTAGCTCCTACAGCCTTGTCCACTGTCTCAGGACTCATAGGCTCAAATTCATCCCACACAATAGGACTAAGACCTGCCCCCATCATCTCAGCTGGAATTGCCCAATCAGAGTCCAGGTCCCTCCAAATCTAAGCAACTTTATCTGACAGAAACTGCACAAATGCCTCAGCTCTACCCTGCAAGGGTTCCTCCACTCCACCTACATTAAGGAGGGAGCAAGTCACCCTAAATAGGGTGGCTGGGCGCGAATCAGCAGATGCAATAAGTGCGGAAAAATGCGAATGTTTTGCCGCCCGTATTGCCACTAAATAAGTCCTAATAAAGACTCTTAAGAGTGTTCGGTCAGATTCGGAGTTACTGGTCCTCCAGCATCACTCTAGACGTCTCTTCTGGCGCTTCATCTCCCGGAGCTCCTCGGTAAACCAGGGAGCTTTCCTGGATCCACCGCCGTGGGGAGGTCACAAAGGCGCAATCCGGTCCAGTGCCCCAGATGCTGCCCTATTCCAGGCAGACGCCAGGGATTGGCCATATTGACTAGATCTTGAGTGCTGATGTCCAATATTTGGACTGCAATACATTTGGCATGTGTCAGCCTTAGAAGTAGACCAGCTCAGCACAAAGGTTCCAGGAGAGCAAATTTATTAGTGTTGGATTTAAACACAGAAACCTGAAAACCTGCCAGAATTTCTCTCCACCCTCTCTTTGATCTAACAGATTCAACGTCAGTTTATTTGCAACTTCCTTCTCCTGCTTTCTGCTTTCCCATGACCGAGTTCTCTCTTGTTGTTGCCTGCCATTGTACCCCAAAGTGCTTTTCCAAAAGGCAACTGAACTTTCTTGGGTTTTCCATGAAAATGTTTTGCTTCTCAACCAAGGGACTTCTTCAGTTCTGGCTGAATGTTGAGGGAATAGAAGTATGTTTTCAAGGAAAAACCAAGAAAGTCCAGTTGCTTTTTGGAAAAGCACCTTTGGGGCAACCATGATCTGGGTGATTGAGAATCTCCATAGCTGTTGCCTTCCATTCTTTTTCAAGGCGATGATCTCCACATTCCTTAGCAGTGTGTGTGTTAGGTTGCATATTAGATTCATCCAAATCTTGGGTTATCAGTCACAGTGTTGGCTTGTGTGTTATATTTATACCCCTCCTTTCGTCCCCAAACTCAAGAGGACGTACATTGCGGCTCCTTTCCCCATTTTTGAAAAGAGAGAGGAAGAGAGAGAGAGAGAGAGGGAGGGAGAGAGAGAGAGAGAAAGAAAGAAAGAAAGAAAGAAAGAAAGAAAGAGAGAGAGAGAGAGAGAAAGAAAGAACAAATGACTTGTCCGCAACCAACATGTAAGGATTCATGACTCTGAGTAACATTGAACCTGGATCATCCCTCTTCTAGCTTAACATGTTAACCACCACTGTGTTGATAGCATAATATTTACACAAAACACATACAGCCAATTAACTTGTCTTTATTAATGATTTCTAATGCCCAGCATTGTTTTTCAGGTGAAGATGTTCCAAAGTAAGGTCATCAGGTTGCAGCTCCAGGTCTCTATATGACCCACCTAACAACTTAGACTAGGAATTCAGGTCCATCCTCAGCCATGGAAGCTCACCAGTTCATCAGCTTCCATGGCTGACTATCAGCAGCTCTATATTCAAGCAGGATGGGCTACTGTATCTTGATTATAAAACTCTGGATGATCATTAGATGGCAGGAACGCATTAGGACTTTACATGTGTTTGTACTTACGGATGCTGGAGATTTCCTTATATTCTATTCCAAAATAACAATATTGCAGATGCTCTCTCTCTCTCTCTCTCTTTTAAAAATAACATTAAACAAGACTTCAAAGGATTGTATCTGGGAATTTCTTGTTCCACTCTTCTTTTCTCTGGCCATTTTTAATGCTGGTCATTTCATTTAGGAGATTGGGGGTTGGTTATTTGTTTCTCACTTACTGGCTGCAGTAAAGGCAAGTTCACAAAAATGGCCACTGAGATGAGTGTGCAAATTACAAAACACTGATTTACTAGAAAGTAAATTTATAGAGTTGCTGCATGGTACTTTGTTAAAGAATTTGGCATGTTCAATATCTCCTTCCTTCCTTCCTTCTTTCCTTCTTTCCTTCTTTCCTTCCCTCCCTCCCTCCCTCCCTCCCTCCCTCCCTCCCTCCCTCCCTCCCTCCCTCCCTCTTTCTTTCTTTCTTTCTTTCTTTCTTTCTTTCTTTCTTTCTTTCTTTCTTTCTTTCTTTCTTTCTTTCTTTCTTTCTTTCTTTCGCCAGATATTAAAGTTGAATCTCAAATACTTTGGCTACCAAATGTGAAGAGAGGACTCATTGGAAAACACTCTGATGTTGAGATAGTCTGAGCACAAAAGGAGAAGGGGACGGCAGAGAATGAAATGTTTAGATGGTGTCATTGATATAATGAACATGGCAAACCCAAAGAGAAGTGGAGGATGGGGGCTGGGCGTGGTATAATCCATAGAGTCACAAAGAGCTGGAGAGACTTAATGATTGAAAGTGTTACACTAATGTTCATACCCATTCTTACACAATCATGCACACGCTTAGATAAGAGAAACTTCAAATCTTTTATTAATGAAATTTGTCAAAGAGCATTAATAAATTTATTTCAACAGTTTTGAAAGTTAGTGGAAGGTCCTTGCAACTTCCTTGCATAAAAGGAGAAACTGTGAATATAAGCACTTCTCTTCTTTTCCCCCTACGGATTCTTATTGTAAAAAATAAACAAAATAAAAACTATTAGACTGGCTCAGTGTCTTACTAACTGGGCAGTAAAAAAAACTAATTATTTTTCTTTAACTGAATTCATTCTGACTAGTCACAGAGGTAGAAACAAGTTTATTTTCAGATAGTAAAATAATAGTAATTTTTTAAAAGCTATTTCCCCCTATCATAAAATAGCTCTTTTTAGTTTGTATGTTAGTTTGATGTTATGTATAAATAACGTATAAGATTAAAGAATTATATTATAATATTAACTTTAACATAATTATATTAGTTTAAAGTGCTGGAAGATATTTAGAACCAGTGATGTCATATCTGTGTCCGATGTTTTTAATTTCGAATGATTAATAAAAAACTTTTTAAAAATAAAATTTTAAAAAAATCTCTTTTCAATGCAACCTCTAAGTTTTAAGGGGTCTAATATTTGAGTCTGCTTTGTTGAATTTCAAATGAGTAGGGGTTTTTAAAATTGTGTATTTCAGATATGCTTTCAAGTGATTTATCTTCTAAAGTTTTATGTTCTCAAGTTAATGAAGTTAAATAGGGTCTTGTAAATTTGAATTTTACTTGGTAAAGTGATTTCCTTTCATTTTACTAATAATTATGGAAAGAGGTTGAAAAGCCAATTTTCTAGGCTTTCTTCTGAAACTTTAAAACGGAACAGGAATAGCCCTTGCCTTTAGGCTAAAAGCATAGTGTAATAGCTAAATTACTGTATTTGGTTTGAAATCTGAAAGTAATTCTTGGATAACTACAGTTTGAATTGATTAGGAATCTTTTGTTTCATTTTTCTTTTAAAAAAATCCTATGGATTACGATCAAACATAAATCTGGTTGTTGGTGTAAAATAGTAACTTGAGAAGAAACTTGAGAATTAACTTTTTATGTATTCATACTGCAAAGTAATAATTATAGGATTACATTTTTAAATTATGGTATATTCCAGGATAAATGAACTTGTGACAGAGGAGAATTAAATCTGTTCTCAGACAAATATAACTGCTTCATATTTACTGACATTACGTCAAGATTTCTTGAAAGGAAAGATCAATGCAGATTTGTAAATGGGGAAATATCCATGTCTGAGTTAATAAGCAAGAACTTTTACATCTTCTTAGATTCTGACCTTATTCCTGAGGCCACTTCTGGACATATCTTCTATGCGAATTTAGGAAGAAGACTTTAAGGAAAACATGTTCATGAATGGTACCTTAGACATGGAACGTGTCTAAGGTACCATTACTTTAGGTGAAAGCTCACCTAGTTTCCACATTGTCATCTTTACTGTTCTAGATAAAGTTGCTTGTTTTCTCGGTATTTGTTATGTCCTTATAAGGACATCCGCCTGGGATTGGCTGCAGATCCTTTCGGCGGGAGTTTTGAATCCCTGTCAGTGGGCGGTGCGTCTGCCGGAGTGTATATAAGGAGAGCTCCGGCAGCGCACAAGCCGTTCAGTTCTGGTTATTAAAGCTTGTTACTTGAACCCTGCTGGTCACTTCTTCTTTCCTGCGCCGATCTAACACTGGCGACGAAGGTCTAGAGAAGAACCTCCGCGTGGCACGATCGCCATAACGAGCTGAAGTCACTCGACGCGGTCTGACAAATGGCAACGCCGCAAGCGCCGTTCGCCTCACTGGCTCCCTTCAACCCCAGCCGGGAGAAGTGGAGTTCGTATATGATACGTTTCCGCCAATTCCTCCGGGGAAACGGCTACAACAACCTAGACGACGAGAGGAAGAGGGCTCTCTTCCTCGCTAACTGCGGCTCCGACGTTCTGGAACTCGCCGTCAACCTCGTCGCACCCAGGGACATTGAAGTCATGTCCTGGGTGGATCTGCAGACTGCCCTGCAAGACCACTATGCCCCAACGGGCACCCCCATTTCGAACCGCTTTACCTTCCGCCAACGTAATCAGAAGGAAGGCGAATCGCTTAAAGACTTTGTGGCGGCATTGCGTCAAATCGCTGCTAACTGCGAATTTGAGAACGTTGACAATGCCTTACGCGACGGGATCGTCTTCGGGATGAGAGATGCCAACCTCCAAAAGAAGTTCCTAAGCAGAAAAAGACTGTCCTTGAAGGACGTTCTTGAGGAGGCTACGGCTGCTGAAACATCCGAGACCGCCGCTGCTGCCATGCTCCAGTCCCGAGGGATCCATAAGATCCGCAAACCGTCATCGGAATCATCCGACGACTCGTCCACTCCGACTGATTCAGAGGGAGAATCAACCGTTTTAAAAGTTTCCCGCCCAACCAGGCGGGAAATTCAAAACGATGGCCGCCGCGCCGCTCAGTGCGGCAGTTGCAAGGGACACCACCCCCGCCAATCCTGTCGCTGGCGGGATGCCACCTGCAGACGCTGCCTTAAGAGGGGGCACATCGCAGAGGCATGCAGAGCCTCTGATCCTGTTCCGGAGTCGATCAAGCCCCAGAATCCAGAAAATCGTCGCGACTCCCAGAGGTCGTCCAAACGGTCCTCAACCCAGCAAAAGCGCGACGACCGCACCAGTTCTCATGGCGGCGCTGTGAACCAGACAACGATCGCCCTCACCAGCACCAACAGTGCCACAAAATTCCACGTGACACTGTTGGCAGAAGGCTTGCCGTGCACGATGGAAGTCGACTCAGGCTCCGTCTATTCGATCATCGACTGGCACCAGGTCAAGAGGCTCAAGCCGAATCTCTCCAAGCGCCAACTTGAACCTCTGCACTCCAAGCTGGTGGATTTCGGCGGCAACCCCATCGGCGTCATCGGGCGGACCAACCTCCGGATCGCCTTCAAGCAGTTCCAGGGCCAGCTTCCCATAACCGTCGTGGAGCATAGCCGCCCGACCCTGCTGGGCGTGGAGTGGTTCCAGCCGCTGGGGCTTTCTATTGGAGGCATCCACCAGATTAGCTCAGGCGAACTCGACTCACTCATCGGAGAGTTCCAAGAAGTCTTCGATGGTAAGTTAGGGACGTTTTTAGGGAAACCCATCTCCTTTAATCTGGACAAGGGGGTAACCCCAATTCGGCTCAAGCCCCGCCGGGTTCCATTTGCCTTGCGGGCTAAAGTAGACGCTCAGCTAGATAAGCTGATTGCCCAAGGTATTCTGGAACCCATCGATCATGCTTCATGGGAAACTCCCATTGTGACTCCCATGAAGCAGGATGGATCTGTGCGCATCTGCGCCGACTACAAAGTGACCATCAATAAGGCGTTGCCGCAGAGCGCATACCCCGTGCCAGTAGTGCAACATTTGCTGCACTCACTCGGCAAGGGCAAAATTTTTGCAAAACTGGACCTGGCCCAGGCTTACCAGCAACTGCCAGTAGATCAGGAAACGGCGGAGGCACAGACTATTGTCACCCATAGAGGCGCGTTTAAGTGCAACCGTCTCCAGTTTGGAGTCAGTGCAGCCCCTGGCATTTTCCAATCCATGATGGAACGCCTTCTCCAAGGCGTTCCAGGGGTGGTGCCTTATTTCGATGATGTACTGATCTCTGGGGACTCAAAGGCTCAACTCCTGGACCGGCTGAGGCTAGTTCTCCAGCGTTTCAGGGAGAAGGGCTTGAGAGTCCGGAGGGACAAGTGCATCATTGGGGTACAGGAAGTCGAGTTCCTGGGCTATCTGATAGATAGTTCTGGCATCCACCCCACCAAATCAAAAGTTAAAGCTATCCATGAAGCTCCCAGCCCCAAAAACAAAGCGGAGCTTCAGGCTTTCCTTGGATTGCTTAACTTCTACGCTATTTTCCTCCAGCAGAAAGCCACTGTTGCTGAGCCGCTCCATCGCTTGCTGGCGAAGGCGGTTTCCTGGAGGTGGGGACGTGAGGAAGAGTCTGCATTCAGAGCCGTTAAGCAACTCCTGACCTCTGACAGTGTGCTCATTCAATACAATGAGACACTGCCCCTCAGACTGACCTGTGACGCTTCCCCGTACGGAGTTGGCGCTGTGCTCAGCCACGAACTGCCTACCGGTCGTGAAGCCCCCATCGCATTTTTCTCAAAGACTATGTCTAGTGCTGAGCGCAACTACAGCCAACTGGACAAAGAGGCGTTGGCTATTGTTGCAGGGGTGAAGCGCTTCCACGAATACCTGTATGGACGGCAATTCACCATTGTCACCGATCACAAGCCTCTCCTCGGCCTACTAGCAGGGGACAAGCAGACCCCAGCATTCATGTCCCCCCGAATGACGCGCTGGTCCATATTCCTCGCCGGCTACTCCTACAGCCTCGTCCACCAGCCTGGTAAAGCCATCGCAAACGCCGACGCGTTGAGCAGGTGCCCATCCGCCGAATCTGTGGAAGACCCGGCCCCCACGCTCGAGCTGCTGCATATTGACAACGACAGCAACTGTCCCGTGACATCTGCCGACGTAGCGACGCACACGCGAGCTGACCCCATCCTCCGCCAAGTCCACTCCTGGGTCCTGAGAGGCTGGCCGACTCGAATTGACAGCGACGACTTCAGCCCGTTCAGCCGCAAGCAAGGGGAGCTGTCCACCATGCGCGGCTGTTTACTATGGGGAGATAGGGTGCTGATTCCCAGCACTCTTCAACGAAGGACTCTTACGGCGCTGCACAAAGGACACCCGGGCATTGTCCGGATGAAAGCCCTGGCACGGAGCTACGTCTGGTGGCCGACACTGGACAAAGACATTGAACATTGGGTCGCCAGGTGTAGCCCGTGCCAAGAAGTCAGAGCCGCCCCGCCTCAATCTGACCCGATGCCCTGGGAGACTCCGAGCTCCCCCTGGTCGCGCATTCACATAGACTTTGCGGGCCCCATTCATGGGCACCACCTCCTCATCGTGGTTGATGCCTACTCCAAGTGGTTGGAAGTCGTTCCCATGGCATCCACCACAACGGAAGCTACCATCCGTGCCCTCCGGCGCCTTTTCGCGACCCATGGACTCCCTGACGTTTTGGTCTCAGACAACGGGCCCCAACTTACGTCCGTGCCCATGGAAGCTTTCCTGGCTGGCTTGGGCATTCGCCATGCCCTTTCTGCCCCTTACAGACCGGCCGGAAATGGGCAGGCTGAACGGATGGTGCGGCTCACGAAGGAGTCGCTCGCCAAAATGGGCCCGGGTGACTGGCAGGAGCGCATTGACACTTTTTTGCTCACCCAGCATATCACGCCTCACTCTGCCACCCGAAAATGCCCCGCCGAGCTTTTAATGGGCAGGAGACTCCGGTCTCCCCTGGACAGACTGCACCCGCAATACTCCTCTGAGGTGCCCGCATCCGCCAGTCGCCAACTTCGCCAGTTTTCCGTCGGTGATGCCGTTTTCGCTCTGAATTTCCACGGCTCGCCGAAATGGCTTAAAGCTACAGTACACAGCACAACCGGTCCCAAATCCTACCGCGTTGAGCTGGACGATGGACAGATCGTGAGACGTCATCTCGACCAGCTCCGCAAAAGGTGGAGGGAAGTGAGCGAAAACCACCCCGACGAGGTAGGCCTAAACCACCCCGGCGCAGTAGGCCTAAACCACCCCGACGAGGTAGGCCTAAACCACCCCGGCACAGTAGGCCTAAACCACCCCGGCGCAGTAGGCCTAAACCACCCCGACGAGGTAGGCCTAAACCACCCCGGTACAGTAGGCCTAAACCACCCCGACGAGGTAGGCCTAAACCACCCCGCCGAAGTAAGCCTAAACCACCCAGACGAGGGAGACCGGCGACCCGAGGGACGAACAAGCACCCCGGCACCTAGCCTAATACCAGATCCGGCAAGGCAAGTAGACCGGGGACAACCCAGCAGGGGAAGCCAATGTCAACCCTGCGAAGTAGGCAACCGGCAGCCCAGAGTTGGGGACCTCCAGCCATCAGTCCAGGAGACCCTACAACAACCCGCCAACCGCGCAGAAAACCAACCCTGCAAGGAAGGCCTCCACCACCCCGGCAGGGTAGGCCAGCACCAACCCGACCAGGTCGAGCAGCCCAGCGGCCAGAGGGAACATTCGACACCACCGCCAGACCAACCGCGCAGAGAGGGCCTACACCACCCCTGCAAGGTAGGCCTACGCCACCCCGACAGAGCCGACCAGTCACCATGTCCGTCCACCTGCCGCCCCGGGAGTAAGCCGGACTCGACCGGAGACCCCGGGGGCTTAACCCAACCACCACCGCCGGACTCGCACCCTGACCCAGACCGGCGCGACCCCAGCCCAAAGGGGACCCGAGGGAGACCCAGGGACCTACCGTGGCTCAGGAGTTCCGGACCGGCCAAGAACAGGGATCCACACCGGCGGCTCCACGATCCGTGCAGGAACGAGGCAGACCAGCATCGCCCGCAGGCGGAGGTCCGTGACCCGGCCGGAGGTTCGGACACAGTGCCCGCGTCCTCGACGGCCAGATCCAGCCCGGCACCGGGGAAGAAGCCCCGAGCAGAGCAGACACCCTCCGTCCGGGAGAGTGTCCATCTTGACTCTGAACTGCGCAGGTCTACGCGGGCACGTAGACGTCCTGTTTATCTTAGTGACTATTTCCCTGATCGACTGACTAAGAACTAGGGGGGAGGAGTGTTATGTCCTTATAAGGACATCCGCCTGGGATTGGCTGCAGATCCTTTCGGCGGGAGTTTTGAATCCCTGTCAGTGGGCGGTGCGTCTGCCGGAGTGTATATAAGGAGAGCTCCGGCAGCGCACAAGCCGTTCAGTTCTGGTTATTAAAGCTTGTTACTTGAACCCTGCTGGTCACTTCTTCTTTCCTGCGCCGATCTAACAGTATTTTAAATTGTATTAGCTCACTGGGAGAGGGGCTCATAAATGCTTAAGAACTGGCCCTGCTGACTCCATAGTTACAGAACAGATGATCATCACAAGAGGTTTAGAGGTTCAGCTCTGCTCACAACTAGTTTGCACAATTTCACAAATAGCTCTGGATCAGTGGTGGGATTCAAATAATTTAATAACCGGTTTTCTGCCCTAATGACTGGCTGGGTGGGAGTGGCCATGGTGGGTGTGGCCAGGGGATGTGACAGGCAGCACTCGGCCTCATGCACCCTCCTGGGAGCAAAAACAGGCCGTGGGGAGGTGGAGACACTTTTGGGCCTAGTAGGCCTCCCTGAAGCCTCCTGAGAAGTTAAAATGGACCTAGGAAGCCTCCTTGAAGCCTCCTGGGAGTGGAAACAGAGCCAAAATGGGGTGTGTCGGGACTCCTGGAAAGGGCGGGAAGGGGCGGGGCCAGCCAGCAATTGAACTACTGGTTCGCCCGAACCGGCCTGAACCAACTGAATCCCACCACTGGTTCTGGTGACCTGGTAGGAGCCATTCCAGCACCACCACTTTTTCTGTGCTATTGTAACTTTGAACAGTCATTAAATGGATGGTTGTTAAGTCAAGGACTACCTGGACTTGTAAATCCTCAATTTACAACCATTTGTTTAGTGATCATTTGAAGCTATCACACTTCTTTTTTAAGTGACCTACGACCAGTTTTCAAACTTACCACCATTGCGGCATCCCCATGGTCACGTGATCAAAATTCAGTCACTTAGCAACTGGCATGTATCTGTGACAGTTCCACCATCCAGGGGTGATCACCATTTTTAACCTTTCCAGACGGATTTTGACAAGCAAAGTCAATGGGGGAAACTAGATTTACTTAATGACTGCATCATTCACTTAACAACTGCAATGATTCACTTAACAACTGTGACAAGAAAGGTGGTAAAATGAAGCAACGTGCAATTAAAAACTGCCCTGCAACAGAACTTTTGGGCTCCGTTGTGGTCATCACTCAAGGACTAACTGTACAGCTAAGAACATCTTAAATCTGACCTGTAGGTGAGAATGAATACAATTTTATGTGTGCACAGTAATGAAATGAGATGGCCAAGAAATCTCTGGAGATTCTCATCCAGGTCATGGTTATCCCAAAGATGCTTTTTCAAGAGGCAGCTGGACTTTGTTGTTTTTCTTTGAAGACGTTTTGCTTCTTCTCATCCAAGAAGCTTTTTCAGCTCTGGATGGTGGGGAATGGAAGGATTTATATTCCTTGCAGACAGCTGGTCATTTGCATTCCTTTTAAAGAGTCATTGAGGCCACTTGGAAGTTTATCTGTGTAGTCAGGGTCACCTGAATAACGTAAATGGGTGTGGAGCCTTCTTGGAACCACTGAAATGACTCTGTTGTAGACTGGAGATAGATGATATCATATTCCTCCCAATGGTGGGTTGCCCCCGGTTTGGACCGGTTCACAAGAACCGATAGTAAAACCGGAGGAAAGCTCCGCCCACTGACCCGGATGTCATCAGAAGTAATCTGCGGATGTGCAGAAGAGTATGCACAGGCACAATCCGAACCGATAGAAAAGGTAAGTATAACCCAACCCTGATCCCTCCCTGTTGAGAGAGTGCTGTTCAGTTTTGACATAGACGGCCTCTTTGACCCCTCTTCCAAACCAGCAGTCATCTAAGTATTAAATGCAGGAGGGAAAAGAGTCCCCACACCCTTCGCCATCTGCCAAACAAATTCTATAACCATATCTGAGGCCACTAATAAGGTGCAGAGACAAGTAGGGCATTAAACATAGCTTCGAACATGTTCTGTCTACTTGGAACACTTGTTGAGATAGATGGGAAGAACGCTGTGTGTGCCACACATCAAAATTCACATCAAATGAAATTTGCCTTTCTGCCAAGACCGCGTTCAACGGCATGTCTACTCAGCCAGTTACCAGAGAAGGGTATCTGAGATCCATACTTCTGCGGGTTGTGGGAACCAACCCAAAACAACCTCCTTTGATATATCAAGTGCACATGTGAAGCCAATTTACCAAAGGCTCACGCTTTGATTTCAGTTAGTTGTTGCTCATATGCCTAGAATCTTGAAAGAATAAAAACCCATTGGAATAGCAATGGGAAGTAATAAAAACATGCTGTCAATGGCACCATGGTACAGTCGAAGTATTTTTTTCAAAAAAGTTTTTTATTTTTATTTCTCATAAACACATTTACATGTACAGTCATTTCCATCATTTTTCATTTTACATAATGGTGATTTATCATCTTCTAATTTCTACTTCTTTTATCTATCCACTGATAAAACATAGCCCATGTTGAAATATATTCTGTTTCTTCCTTGTCTTTTATTTTTAATGTCAATCTATCCATCTCGTCATGCTTATGTGGGAGCTTCTCCAGCTGAATGTTCAGTTGGGAAGATAATAGGAATTTGGGGAAATACATTTCTTTCACGTCTGGAATATAACAAGTTAGAGAAGGCTATAAAAGAAGAATTATGTTAGACCAGTCATGAAGGTCTATGGAGATTCTCAGTCATCCAGGTCATGATTGCCTCAAAAATGGTTTTTTTAAAGGGCAATTGGAGTATGTTTTTTCCTTGAGTAAGAGGACCGTTGCTTCTCATTTAAGCTTCTTGGGATGAAAAGTGAAACGTCTTTTTCCTCAATTGCCTTTTGAAAAATCAATCCTGAATCATATCTAGCTTATCAACTTTCCTGTGACATGATACCAGTCTTCCAATTTTTGAGGGGTTGTCACAGAGAAGGGGGAGGGGTCAACCTATTAGCCAAAGCACCTGAGGGCAAGACAGGAACTAAAGGATGGAAGCTTATCAAAGAGAGACCCAATCTAAAATTAAGGAAAAATTTCCTCTCAGGGAGAACAATTAATCAGTGGAATAGTTATCTCTGCAAGTTGTGGATGCTCCATCACTGGAGGTTTTAAAGAAGAAATTGGACAGCCATTTCCAATGAGCCGTGGTGGCACAGTGGTTAGAGTGCCTGTAATTTGGCAACTTCGAATCTCACCAGGCTCAAGGTTGACTCAGCCTTCCATCCTTCTGAAGTGGGTAAAATGAGGACCCACGTTGTTGGCGGCAATAGGCTAACTCTGTAAACCACTTAGAGAGGGTCGTAAAGCACTGTGAAGCGGTATATAAGTCTAAGTGCTATTGTTATGGAATGGAACGTTATAATGACTCCTGCTTAAGCAGGGGGGTGGGACAAGAAGACCTCCAAGATCTCTTCCAACTCTGTTATTCTCAAAGTGGCCAACCAAAATGCATCATAAAAGCTAATAAACAACGTAGGTGGCCCATAATCTTTGTCCCCCATTGTCTTTAGCAAAAAATGACTTCACTTTCATACATACAACCCCATGTAGCAGAAAAGGAAGGAGATTGTGGAAAATATTCTCCATTTATCACTATGATCCATTTCCAGAAAGTACCATATACACAGATATGTATAGTCAGTTTTCAAGTGATCTCATGATCGTACCACTCAATCATGCTGTCAAAACCCAGCAGTGGTAATAGAAAAATGATGGATTAATTAAACTTGCCGCTAAGCCAAATTTACAACTTACGGTACACCTCTTGATTCCTAGTGCAATGTGTAATGGGTTTGAAGATGAATGGAACATTTTCTTATGGGTAAGAAAACTGGTTTTAAAAAAAATATCCTTTGTTTGACATCAGGCCAACATTGCCCTTGAATAACATTTTCCACTATGTTTAGCTCAGACATGGAGAAAGCTTGTTGAATAGTATTAGCAAATAGCTATATTTGGCCTGTAGGACTAAAAGTGCTTGATGAAATCATAGAAGCTCACAGAATGTATAACTTAAAAAGAGTAGACGTAATTTTGTGTAAGCATAGCTCATAATATCAGTCCCTTGATACATATGTAGTTAAGGTTTTCATCCTTCTGGGTCTATGCATTTCCCATAAAATTTTGATATTTAGGAAAATAAACCTCCTTATGAATTGGTATCTTCAAAGGAACATTAAAGGATATTTATAAAATGATATATTTCGTATATTAAGAGTCACTCCTTTGTGAGTTTATTGAATGTATAATCGTGCTATTACCCAGAAATATGAAATCTCTAATTCTCCAGATGTTGCTAAATTAAGAGCCTCCCCCCCCCACCCCAGGAGCTTAAGACATGACTTATAGTGAGTTATATTAGGAATGGCCCTTCTGCAACATCTTAAAATGCTGCGTTTCTCCATCTCTACTATAAACTCATCTTCTACTATGTTTCACTGAAAATAAGACCTCCCCAGATAATAATAAACCCTCCCCCAAAAATAAGCCCGCCCCGAAAATATTTAATTGCATGCACAGCTGGTCCCCACCATTTCCTCTGGTTAGGGTTAGGGACACACAGCTGGAAATCAGGTAAGACGGCAAAAGGAGCCCCATCTTGCTCCATGCGCCCCAAAATAATAAAGACCTCCTCGAAAATAAGGCCAAGCGCTTATTTCGGGGTTCAAAAAAATATAAGACAGGGTCTTATTTTGAGGGAAATAAGTGAGTTGTCACTGAATACCTAAATCCCGAATATCATCACATATTCACCCGAAGGTGATTAATGTGTCTTTCTCCGGGCTTGGTATCTTTGGCTGATCTCAAAAGACTGCAGAATTAAATAGACTCATTTAATTCTTGGGTGGGAAATCCATCTAAATAAGTTTTATACAATAGACTGAGAAGTCAAAACATCCTGGAACAAGGCAATGGCAAATCATTTATTTTCATTTGTCCCCTGCATGAGTGTGTTCAAGAGATTGCTGGGAGCTGAGGTGAACTGGAAGAAGAGTCTGCTTTGTTGTTGTTGTGTTATTTTCATAATACTATCATCCAACAATGTTCCTGAATACAAAGAGCAGAAGGGGGCAAGCTAGTTCGGACCATTAGACAAACTTTCATTTTCTTGCTTTTTTTAACAGCACATCAAAAACAAAGAAAGGAAGGCAGGACCGCAAGGCGTGTAGTACTGAACAATATTAAAACTGAATATGATACTAAGACCTAAAGCCAAATGCTTTGCTGCTGTACTTTGGTGGCAAAAGTACATCAAACACATTTCAGTGGCTGCTGATTAAAACGCACACATATACAAAGCAGGAGTGAAATCCAATTTTTTTTTATTACTGGTTCTGCGGGCGTGGCTTGGTGGGCGTGGCAGGGGAAGGACACTGCAAAATCTCCATTCCCACCCCACTCCTGAGGGAAGGATATTGCAAAATCTCCATTCCCACTGCACTCTGGGGCCAGCCAGAGGCGGTATTTGCCGGTTCTCCAAACTGCTCAAAATTTCTGCTACCGGTTCTGCAGAACCTGTCAGAACCTGCTGAATTTCACTCCTGATACAAAGTCTTTGGAGGGAAACACATGAAACCCCTAGACCAGGGGTGTTCGAATTCATTGAGGGCCACAACAGGGTTGTGTTTGACCTCGGGGGTCCAGGATGGGGATGGTTGGGATAGGCGTGGCCAGGGTGGCCACGCCTATCCCAAACAGCTTAATGTCACTACTGCCAGGGGCACCTGTGATGGCCAAGTGCCAATGCAGGATTTTCCTCAAATCCTCCCTCCCTCTCGTCTCCTTCCTTCCTTCCTTCCTTCCTTCCTTCCTTCCTTCCTTCCTTCCTTCCTTCCTTCCTTCCTCCCTCCCTCCCTTCCTCCCTCCCTCCCTCCCTCTTTCCTTCCTCCTTTTATTCTTCTTCCTTCCTCTCTTTCCTTCTTTTTTCTTCCTTGCTCTCTTCCCATCTTCCCATCTTTTTCTTTGTCTTTCCTCTTATCATTTCTCCTTTCTTGTCTCTTCTTGGATGCTCAAATGCAAAAGGGAAAACATTTCTCCTTTTGTTTTATTTTGCTTTTAGTTTGTTTTGCTAGGTCTCTGCCAGCGAAAAGGGACCCCCGGGGGGGGGGCGTGCACGGTCCCCCCGGGCTCCACTTTTGGCCACAATTGCCTTCTGCAACTCTCTGCCAGTGAAAACGGGGCTTGTGGGGGGGGCACATTGCCCTCCTGAGTTTGATTTTCTCTGGCAGAGGCACCACTGGCTGATCCTTCGCTGTTTCAAGAGCAGCCCCATGAATCAGATCTAAGCACCCCGTGGACCGGATCCAGCCCGCAGGCCTTGAGTTTGACACCCCTGCCCTAGATCATGGGTTGCCTGAGAAGCAGCAAAAATATCAGACAAGGATCTTGCATTTTGCGGTCAGGGCTGCGAATATGCAGGCCGATACAAAGATGGTACTCTCTATATGTTCTGTCACAAAGGAGATTGAAGAGCAAAAAGGGGAAATCCCCTCTCAGGCCCAACTGATTCCATCCATAGATTCTGTCTTTTAGCCAGGATTGTCCACTTGGGAGGTGTGAGGGCATCTGATCCACTAGAGTGGAGTCTAAGACAGAACTTCCGTAAGATCTCTCTGAAGCAGGAGATGGTATCTGACAGAACTTGGAATTTGAGAGGGAGAGGTCAGCCTTTTTGCGGTTTGCCTTGTGTTGTCATTTGCCAAGACGATTCATTCTTTCAGGAATTTGTGGTGAAGACAGCAAGAAAATAATCTGACATTACACCAAGTAAAGGTGGCTGAATTCTCCTTAGTTACTTTTTGAATTAGCTTCTGATTTATGACCTTTCTGGCAAACATTTGAGAAACAAAATATACGTCTCCACAGGTTCTCTCCTGGCTTGCAGGGTTGGCAACATATATGCGTGATGACAATGTTATATTTTATTTGATTATATTTCCTCCCGGGAACCATAGTTCTTCCCACCTGTCGTGGCTGAAAGCCAGCTGGAAATGCAACACACATATCTCTCCACCAGACACACACAAATAATAATCACATCAGAAACAGGGAAAGCAGGGGGCGGGGGTGTTCCTTTAAATCTAAATCTCAAGAGCTTTTCCATGTAAAAAGAGCTCCACAATCTGTAAATCCTGGGCCACCTGTGATAAAGATAAACCTCCCAGAGTGAGATCCAATTGTAATTCTGAATATGAAACCAAGGGACATCATCAAAAATATGATGATAACTCAGTGTAAAGTAAAACCAGTGTTTTCTGTCTAGATCAGGGGTGTCAAGCTCAAGGCCCTGGGGCCAGATCCGGCCCGTGGGGTGCTTAGATCTGGCCCGTGGGGCTGCCTAATGAAGAACTGGCCTGTGGTGCCTCTGCCAGTGAAAACAGAGCTCATGAAGGCCGTGTATAGGCCCCCCGAGATCCATTTTCGCTGGCAGACGGTTGCAGGAGGCTGTCACAGCCGAAAACAGAGCTAAGGCAGAATGCTAGGGCCATCACAGGCACCCCCCAACATAAGTGATGTCATGCTGGCCATGCCCAACCTGGCCACACACACCCAGCTCCCCCCCCCTCCCCGAGGTCAAATACAACCCTGATGTGGCCCTCAATGAAATCAAGTTTGACACCCCTGGTCTAGATCTACCACTTTCTGAAGGGTGTCACAGAAAAAGGCCTATATAAAAAGGGTGGATCCCACAGAGATGGTCACCGTCTTGGCTGTTTTGATCCCCTCTCCCCGCTGCAGATGTTCCTGACTCCCAGCATATCACTCGAGAGTCAAGTGCATATCTCCATTCAGAACAATTTGCACATTCCTGATGTATAAAGTACAAGAAACCACACAGAGCATTGGTTCAATTAAAAGAAAGTACTTGTAATTGAACAGGCAAAAGACCTTGGGAGACTCAGCCAAGAGACGCTGCCAAGGGAACGGTCAGATAAGAGACAGCATAGCCTGCAGCTGGATAGTGGGTGGGGCGAGAGGCCCAGAAGAGACCCTCCCTAGTTACATGGGTGGTAAAGAAAATGCAGGGGAAGGGAGAATTGTACTTTTAGACAAGCAAGAGTCTGTCAATGTAGCTTACAATAAAATAGAATTAGCTCATATAATTGTGATTCCTATCTGGTTTACCCCGCAAGGGCAATAGTACTCCATGAAATAAGGGTGCCTGAATTTTTATGATCACACTCATAAATAGAATAGGCATATCCAAAAAAAAGAAAAAGACATTTGGTTACATTTAATTTAAATTTAACATTGAATTACTTACACGTTGTTAATTTGATCATTCCCTGAATGCAACTCTTTGAGCATCATATGACAGAGGTCTATATGCGTTCCTCTTAATTCAGTTTATGATCTTTCAATGTCCTGTGAGCTGGATAAATCATCCAAACTGAGTAAACCCGGGAATTTAAGGGATCTGAAGTAAGAATATTTCAATCCAAGCCTTCAAGTCATGTTTACTCTTCCAACTTTGCTTGAGTGGCAGAGCTCTGGCACTGATGAGTGAAGATATAAAGTTCATCTTAGCGGTAGACTGTTGAATCAACATCTGCCTCTTGCCCAGAGCCAAATTTTAATTCTTGGGAACCTGTTTCTTTGGATCGGTTGCCCGAAGTCTGTTTCTCGCTTTTGAACTATTCCAGTGGAAGGCAGTGCTGCCATCTGGCTGTATCCATGCAAATAAGCCACAAGTTTTATTAGGGAAAAAAAACCCCGGTCCCTTCACCCAACTTTTATGCAACTGTGCCAGGCCACCCGCAACACTTCAGCTCAGGCTTGCGAAACAGAGGGACGCTCTTCCTTACTCCACCTTTTCTGTTGAAGAGGCAAGTTTTCTGCAGACTTTATACACGGATCTGACACTCCTTCCCTCCTTGAACAATTTTGGTGAATTCTTCTTGTTCACTTTGTCGCTTGGAAGAAAATGGGATCCAGTTAATTTACATATGGTTCTGCAACAGTAGACTGGTGATGGAATGTTACAATCACAAATCAAGGCAAACTTGATCCATCTTCTTTCTTTCTTTCTATCTATCTATCTATCTATCTATCTATCTATCTATCTATCTATCTATCTATCTCTATCTATCTATCTATCTATCTATCTATCTATCTATCTATCTCTATCTATTATCTATCATCTATTTTATTACTTTAACAACTGCAGTGATTCAGATTAACTGATTAACAGAGTTGGAAGGGACCTTGTAGGTCATCTAGTCCAACCCCCTGCCCAAGCAGGGAGACCCTATACTATTTCTGACAGATGGCAGTCCGGTCTCTTCTTGAAAGGAGCTTCCATTGATGAAGCTCCTACAGTTTCCAAAGGCAAGCTGTTCCATTGGTTGATTGTTCCGACTGTCAGGAAATTTCTCCTTATTTCTAGGTTGACTCTCTTCTTGTTAGTTTCCATTGTTCCTTGTCTGGCCTTCGAGTGCCTTGAGTGACTTGATCCCTTCCTTCCTCTCTGTGGCAGCCCCTCAAATATTGGAACACTGCTATCATGTCACCCCGGTCCTTCTCTTCACCAGACTAGCCATGCCCAGTTCCTGTAACCATTCATCATGTTTTAGCCTCCAGTCCCCTAATCATCTTGGTTGCTGTTCTCTGCACTTTTTCTAGAATCTCAGCATCTTTTTTATAGTGTGGTGACCAAAACTGAATGCAGTATTCTAAGTGTGGTCTTACTAAGGCTTAACAATGGTGGCAAGAAAAGGTGAAATGGAGCAAACTCACTTAACAGAAATTTTGGGCTCAGTTGTGGTTGTAAATTGAAGACCACGTATATAATAAAAAGATTTTGTAGCTTGTTCTTACACATAAGATTGGAGGGGCATTTCTTCGTTATTGGATTATCTCATCGTCCTTGATCATTTTTATATAACTGGGGCAGGTCCAGCTTTGCACCTTCCTATCTTCTTTGTAAGGGATGCGGTAGCTCAGTGGCTAAGAAGCTGAGCTTGTCAATCAGAAGGTCAGCAGTTCAGTGGTTCGAATCCTTAGCGCTGCATAATGGAGTGAGCTCCTGTTACTTGTCCCAGCTTCTGCCAACCTAGCAGTTCGAAGGCACGTAAAAAATGCAAGTCGAAAAATAGGGACCACCTTTGGTGGGAAGGTAACAGCGTTCCATGCGCCTTTGGCATTTAGTCATGCTGGCCACATGATCACAGAGACATCTTCGGACAGCACTGGCTCTTTGGCTTTGAAACGGAGATGAGCACCGCCTCCTAGAGCCGGGAACAACTAGCACATATGTGTGAGGGGAATATTTACCTTTATCTTCCTTGTTCTTGTTTAGGTGCACAAACATAGCAGCTGCCTGAAACTTTTAAAGCAAATCCCATCTTGTCTAGGCAATCATGTGGTAACAATCACATCCCAGAATTGCAGCAGGTGCTCCAGGCAGGGCCCCCCCTGTGGTCCTCTTTGAAATCAGATCCAAAATGCTACACAATCCAAAGACATTGTTCCATCCACTTTCCACTCAGTCTTTTAAGCTCTTTGATCGGAAGATGCCGCACCTGGGACCTTCACCGAGTTCAGTCTTCCATCTTGAACAGGGATGGGGATCCTGTAATGTAACTATTGCCAGTGTTTATGCCTCTCTGTGAAAACATGGCATTTAGAACTCAGAAAGCATCCCCTAATGTGAAAATAGACTGATAATAAATCTCACATGCTTGGCATCCGAGCTATGGAACCTTGGCTTTTCACTCCAAATTAAGTTCTAATCTCCGGAGTTCAGTACCAGAAGTGGGACACTCTTAACTTGGCAGGAAAGGTATATCTGCAAGGCTCCAATTGTTAACATGTGCTCCATTTTGCAGATTTATTCAAATTAAAGAGAAAGGAGAAGGAAACCAGAGGCACTGGAAGCCCTGGGCTCCAAGCTGGGACTCTGAGTGGCTCAAGACCAGACCCACAGGTTCAGCCCTGTTTAGTTTAATGCTGATGTGATGTTGTGTTCATGTGAAAGTCACACAGAACCCAGCCATGAAGTAAAGGAACTTACTGTCTGTTTAATTTAAGGTACCAAATTTGAGATGCTGGAAAAGCACATCTGTTTTCTTCTGGAAAATGACTGATCCATTACTCAGCAGCCTTAAAACCGCTCTCTGTCTTTGCATAAATCAGCAGCATCTACATGTTGTGGCCTGTTGGCCACCAGTCCCTCCAACAGCCGAATCAGAGGAGGAAGAGGAGGAGGAGGGGTGGGAGTCAGAGTCAGCATCAAGGCAACCTGAGACCTCTGAGGGGGAAAAGGGAATGGAGCTGTCAGCGAAAGAGACAGAGGCGGAGCTTGGGCCGTCGGTCAGCCCTCAGATGGAGAGCCAACAGACCCCAGGTCTGGAGGTGGCTGATGAGGAAGAGGAGGAATAGCTGGGCCCAGTGCCTAACGCACGGATGTGCAGAAGGCAGAGGAGAGGAGAGCAGTGGAAATCTGTGGGCTGATCCTTGGGATGGAAGAGCCACTGTTGCTAGTGAAGCCCCACCCTAGCTCTGGGGATAAAAGGCAGGAGGCGGAGATGAATAGATGTGGCAGACAACTATTCATCTCCCTGCCAGACGGACTTGTTAGCCTGCGTTGAGAGAGAAACTTTTTGGCGGGGCTGCTGGTGCTTCTAATAATTAATTTATTGATTAAATTTCAACTTTATTGATTTAAGTTGATTTAACTTCAGAGGGTTTGTTGTGTTTGGGGAGCTGGGTGAGAACAGTACATTTATGGTTAAATCAATCCAACACCCCATGGCTGCACCTCCCCCATGAGATCATGTGATCAAATTTTGGGCACTTGGAAATTGTCTTGCATTTACGGCCATTTGCAACATTCGGTGGTCATGTGACTCCGATTTTTGGCAGTTTTCTGGTTTCTGGCATTTACTTTTTTGTCAGTTTCTGACCCATTGAAGAAACTGGTTCCATTTAACTACTGTGGCATTTGTTTTATTTTTTATTTTATTTTATAATTTAATATTCATTTTGTTATTGAATTGCCTGCACACAGTGATCTGAACTCACTGTTTCTCCTTTCATGACCCTGGAGGGAGGGAGGGAGGGAGGGAGGAAGGAAGGAAGGAAGGAAGGAAAAGAGAGTTTGAAATGTTGAAATACAGAAGGTCCCTTTTGGTTCTAGCAAGTATCCTTTCCTTCTTGTCCCATACCTCTTGACCCACGACCCTGGGGAAGAAAATAAGGAAAGGAGGAAGGAAGGGAGGGAGAGAGGGAGAAAGCAAGGGAAGAAAGAGGGAAGGAAGGAAAGATAGAAGGAAGGGAGGGAGGAAGGAAGTGTAGGAAGTTAGCACTCACCCCTTTCCTGGAAGAATGAAATATTTTAAGAAATATTAAAAAGGCAGAATATTATGTTCCCCTGGTTGAAAAATGGAGAAGCATGTTTTAAAGACAAAGCAGCTCCCACCTTCCTGCCCCCACCCTTCTGTTAATGTGCCAGAGGCAGAAACTCAACCTTTGTCAAAGGACATCTGCAACACAACAGCAACAGAAACTCACCACATGACCTGGGAAGATTACATCAGCCAGCAGGGCTAGCTAAAGCCCCCCACCCCTGGGAGTCCGACAACCAATCAGGAGGCTCTTTCTGGATCCCAGGAAGTTCAAAGCCAGAGAGAGCATAAAACTCAGAGACTCCCTGTATCTGCCCTTTTTTCTGTTCAGGAACTCAAGCCATGTGATCCTGTCCACCATTAAACCATCTTTCCAAGCAGTCTCCATGTTTCCTGTGTCTTTTTCCCCACTTGGAGCAGAATCCAGAAGGATATTTCTTCCTACAGAAGGAAAGAAGGAAGGAAGGAAGGGGTTGAAATGTTGAAACACTGAAGGTCCCTTTTGGTTCTAGCAAACATCTTTTCTTTCTTGTCCCGTGCCTCTTATCTTCTTCCAATGCTCATCTTATTTTGTCTGTCTTGCACCTTAAGGGGCTTGAATCTGGAATGTGTCATTGCCAAATCATTTGCAAAATGCCATCTGTCTCCATGTTGTCATCTAAATACAGTTTTGCGAATACTGTGAACGCACATTTCATAAATGCTGCGGCATCAGAGATAAAGGCTAGAATTACAGAGAGGGAGACGGATGAGGTGACAAGCGAGAGGGTCCTTCTGGTTTCTTTTGAGGCAGGAAAGTTTTCAGCCCCCCCCCCCCGCTAATCTTTCTTTAAATATCTGCCCTCCTTTTAGAAAGAGAAAACTAATGCTCACTAACCTCTGTACTTGCGTGCGTTTTTTTTTTTACTAAATTTGTACATTATTCAATGAATTGTTGCTAAAGAGGAGAGATTGCTCCTCTTAATCCAGGGGTGGGTTTCAAAAATTTTAGCAAGGGGTTCTCTGCCTGGTTGCTGGGTGGGCATGGCCTAGTCAGCCTTCTGAATCACAACGGAGGTGGGGGGTGGCATTTTTGCTCTCACGGGACCCTGGAGGCTTTCTTCGAGCCTCCGGGAGGGTGAAAATGGCCTCCCCAGACTCCGGAAGCCCTCTGGAGGCTGGAAATGGGCCTGTTTATGGTCTTCCCAAACTTCCGGTAGGCCCGCTTTTCACCCTCCCCCAGCCTCCATGTGCACCCTGCACTTACCTGCATCCAAAACGGGCTATGTGGGGACTTCTGGGAGGGGCGGGGGGTGGGTGGGGCCAGCCAGGAGTGGGATTTGGGGGTTCTCCAAACTGCACAGAATCCAAGCTAGAGGTTCTCCCGAACCCCAGCGAACCCCCAGCAGCCCACCCCTGTCTTAATCCTTTCAGTGCACCCATAATGTGTCAGCTGGGCTGTTTTTGGATATGGGTTTAGCATCCTTTCAAAAGTGCGCTCGACTTGTGTCTTTAAAAAGCCTTATTGACAAGGAAGTAGCATAGAGCATATCTTTGTCTGTGACCTTTAGCCTTGTGGCAGATGGCTAAACCTACTGTTCAAAACATTTGCCTATGCTCGTTCTGTCCTTCCCCATTGCAAATTAAAGAGAGTGATGGTGTTTGATTCTGACTTTAGCAGGTGTTGCTTAAGAGAAGGGGAAATAGAGATAAGGAACCGCTCCATCCATTGCCTTGACTTGTCCTGTCTGGGATCTTGAAGGACGCCCCATTTGTCAGTCTCATAACTTGAGAATTGGGATATTGGAAGAAATATCCATCTTGGTTCAGTTTCAAATGAAAGACACTGGAAACATGGTGGCTGTTTGGAAAGATGGTTTAATGGTGGACAGGACTACATGGTTTGAGGCAGTGGTGGGTTGCCCCCGGTTTGGACCAGTTCTATAGAACCGGTAGTAAAACCGGTGGGAGGCTCCACGTACCGACTCTGATGTCATCAGAAAGCTTCTGTTTATGCGCAGAAGAGCATGTGCGTGGCTCCATTGCAAACTGGTAGTAAAGGTAAGTAGTTTGAGGTTATGGGCAAAAAAACATATGGGTGAGAGATAAAGAGAGATTTATACATTCTCTTGGGCCCTGCCTTAGAGTTTCCTGTTCCTGTACCAAGAAATGTACCCCATTGGCTGTCAGACTCCCAGGGGACGGGGTTGTCTTAGCTAACTTTGTAGGGTGTCTGTGTCCCAGGTTCGATTGAGCCTTACTGGGTGATGTAATCTTCCCAGGTGCCATGTGGTGAGATAGCTAGAGGGCTAATCCTATCATGTCCTGAGGGCCATGTCTTAATCCCATCACCCTGGAGCCGAAGGGGGAGCTGCAGAAAGCTACATTGTCTTTAAAAACATGTTTCTCCATTTCTCATCCTGGGAATATAACATTCTGCCTTTTTAATATTTCTCAGAATATTTCATTCTCCTAGGAGGGGTGGGTGGGTGCTAACTTCCTACAGGGAATGAGACATCATGAAAACAAACTCCAGGCCAGATACTTTCCACCTGCTCAAAAGTTGTGGATTCCATTTTGAGGCGACCATGGCATCCTGGAGAGAGTAGCTGTGTGGAGACAATGTGTGTGTGTTTCAGAATCAATCCCTCTAAGCTCTGCATGAAAAAGACTTCTTGTGATGTTTTCCCCTTTATTTGTAACCTGTATAGGAAGGTGTTGGCTTCTCCCTCAGTCCTGCAAACGGTGAATTTATATGCTGCGTTTAGCTTAAGCAAACACGGCGAGATCTCCCTTCGAACTCCCTTTAAAATATTTGGCAGGAAAACACAGTAAATTACTTCATGATCCTACTTTTCTGTGATTGTTTCTTATCTGCAAAAAAAATAAAAATAAAAAAAATGTAGTACTTCCACAGAGATTGTGTAGTATTGATAATGACTAAATGAAGATTATAACTATCTAGGTAGGTAAAGGTAAAGGTTCCCCTCGCACATACGTGCTAGTCGTTTCTGATTCTAGGGGGCGGTGCTCAACTCCGTTTCAAAGACGAAGAGCCAGCACTGTCCAAAGACGTCTCTTGGTCATACGGTCGGCATGACTAAATGCCAAAGGCGCACGGAACGCTGTTACCTTCCCACCAAAGGTGGTCCCTATTTTTCTACTTGCACTTTTTATGTGCTTTAGAACTGCTAGGTTTGCAGAAGCTGGGACAAGTAATGGGAGCTCACCCCATTACACGGCACAAGGGATTCGAACCGCTGAACTGCCGACCTTTTGATCGACAAGCTCAGTGTTTTAGCCACTGAGCCACCACATCCCATTCTATCTAGGTAGCTATTCTTAAATCCATCCTTCTTAGAATTAACCAGGGGCAATTATTGGATTAAAATTAAAACATGGTTAGAAGAAATGCTACAACAACATATAGATTTAAAACCTCAGCTGTTCCTATTGGGTGTCCTACCAAAGAAAATTAGAAAAGAAAACATATATTTGATTATACATGTAATAACTGCAGCAAGGATAGTATTTGCACAAAGATGGAAAGCAGAGGAAGAAAAATCCCTACAGAGGGAGAAGTAAATAAGAAAATATTGGATTGTGCAGAAATGAATAGATTGACATTTACAAATAAAGAGAGGAATCGGAATACTATAAGATATGGGGGCAATTTTATTATTGGCTAGAGAAGAGATACATATATACGGGAATGTTGTAATGAAACGAGTGAAGAGAAGATAGATAAATGTATTAATAGAAAAGTAATAAATGTGGGAGAAATGTTATAATAAATGTAATGAAAATATTGAGATATGATAAATATTGGAGGAGTAAGAAGAAGACACAAAAGATGCATTCAGATGGTTCACTGAATGATTGATTATGTATTGTATGTTTGTTTGTTTATGAAATAAAAAGCTTTTTTTTAAAAAAGAAAAAAATTAGCCAAGGGTGTTCTTTATACTTAGCTGGCAATCCCACATGGCTAATGGAAACCACAATCTTCTTTCTTTTCTTTTTTCCTTCTCCAAGTAGAATAGACAATCCCATATTGTATTCTCCTCCACCTCTGGTGATCTTTTTCAATTCTTTCAAAATAATTCACATTTACTCCAGTGAATTCTTATCTTTCCTTCTTTATTCTCCTGTTTAATGTTTTTCCCCACCGATAATGGCTAAATGCAGCCTGTTCACCCTTTGGGTTATGTATCAGATAGCTAAGTATTGATGAAATAATGTATGTTTATGAAAAAATATTTCCAGTTTGGTAGTGTGCTTAAAAGGTAAAGGTAAATGTTTCCCTGCACATGTGTGCTAGACATTTCCGGCTCTAGGGGACAGTGCTCATCTTCATTTCTAAGCCGAAGAGCCAGTGCTGTCTGAAGACGTCTCCATGGTCATGTGGCTGGCATGACTAAACACCGAAGGCCCACAGAGCCCTGTTATCTTCCCACCAATGTGGTCCCTATTTTTCTACTTGCATTTTTTACGTGCTTTCGAACTGCTAGGTTGACAGAAGCTAGGACAAGTAACAGGAGCTCACTCCATTACGAGGTGCTAGGGATTCGAACCGCTAAATTGCCGACCTTCTGATGACAAGCTCAGCGTCTTAGCCACTGAGCCACTGCATCGCTGTGTGCTTAGGAAGGTGTTGGGGTGAGGTGGGGAATATATGCTGGCACTACTGATTCTGACTGAAATGCGTAAGCTAAATCAACCACCCCAAAAACAATTGGGGTGTCTGAATCGCACAATGGCTGTGATTTTTCCCTCTTCTGGCTGTTTTGAGTTCAGAAGAATGGGGAGGAGCCTTGGAGAGCCTGCTTTTGTGCTCTCTTACAGTGGAACAGCCCAGATGTTGTTGGCTGACTCAAGGAAAAATATATGTGGGTTGTGGTTTCTCTTAAGTGCCTGCTAATATCTACCACACTGCACAGTCCAACATCCTTTCTGAACTAAGCTGACTGTTCATAATGTAACACAGATGATTTCATCATTGGCTGGGCCCATTTTCTTCTTCTTCTTTTCTTTTTTGAGATGTGTGAAATCAAATCCCTCTCTCTTCTATATATCCCCTCCCTCCCCAATTCATCCATTCTGTTTATGTTTGAGTATCTCAAGTGGTCTTTTGAGAGAACGCCGGGCATTGGGAGTCTGGGTAGAAAAGCTCTTAGTATTGGAAAAACACAATTTTAAATCCTCCCAGCTGACTAGTCCCTGGCTGAGTAGGGAACCCACATCAAGGAACAAGCTCACCAGCCACTTTTGGACTAATATGTCAGCTCCATATTTTACTCCAGGTTAAGTCAGGTTCCTGATGGCATAAAGATTGCCCAATGCTTTCTTCAAAGGTATAGCAGAAGAAGTCAAGATGTTGACCTTGACTGCATGAGCAAAGCCTCCCCCTTCCCCTTTATGCCACAATAAATACCATTTTGTAATGCCTTGGCAAGACCACACTTGGAATATTGCATCCAGTTTTGGTTGCCACAATATAAAAAAGATGTGGAGACTCTAGAAAGAGTGCAGAGAAGAGCAACAAATACGGTTAGGGCACTGGAGGCTAAAATATATTATGAACGGTTGCAGGAATTGGGTATGTTTAATTTCAGGAAAAGAAAGACTAGAAGTTACTAAATATGTATATGATAGCGGTGTCCCAATATCTAAGGGGCTGCCACAGAGAAGAGGGGGTCAGCCTATTCTTTACAGCACCTGAAGGCAGGACAAGAAGCAGTGGGTGGAGCACCAACCTAGAACTAAGGAGACATTTCTTGAGAGTTAGAACAATGAATGGAACAACTTGCCTCCAGAAGTTGTGGGTGCTCCAACACTGGTGATTATTTACAAAGAGGTTGAACAACCATTTGTCTGAAATGGCATAATGTTTCTTGCTTGAGCAGGGACTTAGGCTAGAAGACCTCCAAAGTCCCTTCCAACTCTGTTATTCCCCTTTTAAGACACATGTAAAAAGCAATCAGGGATTTGATCACATAGCCGTGGCCACCATCCTGACTTTTCTTGATCCTCCCTAAAGACAAAGATTGTTCCTGATCCATAGACAGTCTAGGCTAGTGGTGGCAAACCTTTTACTCACCGAGTGCCAAACAGGTACATGCTTTGCGCACTTTGCACGCCCGTGTGCCATCCATGCTAACATACGGCTCCTCCCCATGCGCTGTGCACCAACTGCGCATGCGCACAGCTTTCACATGCACCCCCACTGTGCACTGCATGCACAACCACGCCATCTGCGCAGGCGCACAGTTTTGGTGCGTCTCCCCACCATGCGCTGCACATGCAATCACACAATCTGTGCATATGTATGGTTTTCACACGTGAAATGCCTGCGTGTGAGCGTCATCTGCGCATGTGCATGCTGCACACCAGTACTCTAGCACTGTGCACATGTGCACGCATGTGCAGGAGAGCTCCAAAGACCAGCTGGGTCCCCTGAATTACACGCATGTGCACCAGAGGCACGAACACCAGCTGGAGCACACACGTATGCGTAGCTGCAGGTGAGGTAGGTGACAGATCGCATGCCCGGAAAAATGGCTCTGTGTGCCACTTCCAGCAGGCGTGCCATAGGTTCGCCCTCAAGGGTCTAGGCCCTGGTTACAATGAATGAACAAAGTGTCCTTGAATATCATCTGACCCAAGCAATTTGTTTTAGTACAAGAGCTAATTTTTATTTATGGCAAAATTGACCTCTAGATCTGTGATGGCAAATCTATGGCACGCATGCCACAGGTGGCACCCGGAGCCATATCGGTTGGCATGCAAGTATTGCCCTAGCTCAGCTCCGGAGTGCATGTGCATGCCAGCCAGCTGATTATCGGGCCTTCCAGGCCCACCGGAAGTCAGGAAACAGGCTGTTTCGAGCCTCTGGAGGGCCTCCAGGGGAGGAAAGGCCCGTTTTTCACTCTCCCGAGGCTCCAGAGGCTTTCTAGGTCCCACCGGAAATCAGCAAACAGACTGTTTCAAGCCTCCAGAGGGCCTCCAGGGAGGTGAGGAAGGCCATTTTTGCCCTCTCTAGGCTCCAAGAAAGCCTCTGGAGCCTAGGAAGGGCAAAAAATGAACCTACCGTGCCCACTGTGCCATCATGTGCCAAAAGCGGGGGAGCTCGGTGGGGTTGCATGGGCATGCACAGGGGGACAGGGCACATTGAATTATGGGTGTGGGCACACGCACACGTGACCCCCGATACACTCCCCCCACTTTTGGCACACGATGGCAAAAAGGTTAGCCATCACTAGTCTAGGCCCTGGCTACAATTAATGAACAAAGTGTCATTGAATATCATCTGACCCGAGCAATTTGTTTTAGTACAAGAGCTAATTTATATTCATGGCAAAATTGACCTCTAGATGCATCAGAGGGTGGCTCATTTAAAAAGTTTCACTTGCAGGGTGGTGAGGCAGGCATTTTGTTTTGATGCTGTTGATGTTGTTACCACTAACCTGTTGGGAGGCAGATGTCTTCACTGAATTCCCAGGGGTTGACCAGGAGTTTCCAAGACTTTTCGGTTCATGGAAATACCCTCAGCTGGAGGAGTAGAGAAACCTGCAATGAGGTCAAAGCAACCTGGCAAAAGTTCTCCATTTGGGTCCGTAAGAACATGAGTTTAGTATTTTCTCTGACACATGATGAGTGATTCCTTGGCAAACAGATCTATGTAGAAAAGGTTCCCCTGCATAAACAGAGATACTTTCCCTCTAGGTCATATGCATGATTCATACCTTCCTAACAGTGCTGCTTTTTAAATGCAGAGGAATTACAGAAGACTTTGGATAGAAGACTAGCATCAGCACACATCACTGAAAAGATGCCGGATCAATTTATATTGTCAGTGATGCGCAGCTGCCAGAGCCCATGCTGACACCAACCGAGCTCCTCCTGCCCCTCTTGAACAAATGTCAACAGCTAAGAGAAAATAAAACAAAAGCTAAAGTTTCCTTCAATGTTAATTTGATTTTCGCTTGTGCAAAAGCCTGTGCAGTTTTCTTGACAGATGTGGTTTGCATCACTGTTTGCAGAACAGCAGTGGGGACAGTGCATCACCTTGGTATATGCCACATTTTCAGAAAATTTTCAGGAAAGTTAAATAGGTAGGGGCTGTCAGAGTATATTCATGAACTGGAATAGGGCATGGCAACTGGGTCAGCCAATGAGGGCTGTTTGGAAACTGAAACGTAGTATTTTTTTGTATGGGGCCCATAAGAGACAGTTTGGAGGCTGGGCGTGGCTTAGACTTGCTGAAATATATATAAGAGTTGTTTTGGTCTCTAATGAGAGCCTCTGTACAATTTATTTATTTATTTATTTGTTTGTTTGTTTGTTTGTTTGCTTATTTATTTAAAATACCGCCTTCTTTCTTTCTTTCTTTCTTTCTTTCTTTCTTTCTTTCTTTCTTTCTTTCTTTCTTTCTTTCTTTCTTTCTTTCTTTCTTTCTTTCTTTCATACTGCCCTATTCCCGAAGGACTCAGGGTGGTGAACAACCAAAAGATGAAATACATATAATACAAATGTTAAAAAACCATTTAAAAAAAAATTAAATACTTTGGCCCAGAGAAACAGATTAAAACACCCCAATTTAGACAGATTTAAAATTTAAAAAGCAATTTAAAAGAGAAGTTAGGCCAGGCCAGCCTGCTGGAATGGGAATGTTTTGAGGGCACGGCGGAAAGCACGCAGATCCGGGATCCTCTGTATCTCTGGGGGGAGCTCATTCCGGATGGCAGGTGCCCCCACAGAGAAGGCTTTCCCCCAGGGGGCTGCCAGTCGACATTGACTGATGGCACCCTGAGAAGCCCCTCTCTTTGGGAGCGTACTGGTCGGGGAGAGGCTACTGGTGGCCATCTCTTCTCTGTAATGACTTGCTTCTATGAATATTGCTTCTGTATTCCTGATATTGTATGCGGAATTCTCCTGTATGATATTTTATATGAAGAAGTTTCTTATGTAATTTGAATCCTGCTGAAGTTCATTTAATTGTGTCTGATTGTGTGTGCTGCAACAAACTCTGACAGGGGCCTTCTGGATCTCAAGGGGAAATATGTTCCATAATTTAGGGCAGGGGTGAAATGTAAAATTTGTTACTACCGGTTCTGTGGGTGTGGCTTGGTGGGGAGGGGGTAATGTGACGGTCGGCGTGGCCAACTTTTTTTTTTTAATTTTTCAAAGCATTTTTTAAAAAATGCTTTGAAAAGCCTCTGGCGATCAGGTAACTCAGCTGGGATTGTCAGAGAGGCTTTTTAAAAAATGCTTTGAAAAGCCTCTCTGCCGATCAGGCAACTCAGCTGGGATTGTCAGAGGCTTTTCAAAGCATTTTTTTAAAACCACCTCTTCGGCCAAGAGGTTGCAGAAAAAAATGCTTTGAAAAGCCTCTGACGATCCCAGCTGAGCCGCGCAATCATCAGAGGCTTTTTTTTTTAGTTTTAAAAGCATTTTTTGTCAGAAGAGGTTGTACAAAAAATGCTTTTAAAAGTAAAAAAAAGCCTCTGATGATCGTATGGCTCAGCTGGGCATGGTGGTGGTGGTGGTGGTGGTGGGGCGCAGGGATTTTGTTACTGGTTCTCCGACCATCTGCCGCCATCGCTATCGAATCAGGCTATCCGGTCCAAACTGGGAGCATTTCATCCCTGATTTAGAGGCTCCCATAGAAAAAGTATGCTTCCTAGGCCCCTCAAGATGGCAACATTTAAGGGAGGGAACCTAAAGCATGCCTACGTCATATGATCGGATGGGATGGGCAGCTATTAACCAAATCTTGCAAGTCTGATTATGCTATAACTTACTCTTTTCCCTCTTTACACTCCAGTGAAATAGAGGTCTTTGCCCGAGTCTCTTCGAAATGTTATCTTGCAGATCTGGACTTAAAAAAACTGTTTCAGCCCCTTTTCCCTAGGCAACAATTCCTCCATATCTTCATGAAGGAAGTTTTATTGGTCTCCACATCAGGACTCTTTCAGAGGTGTTCAGCTGTTGTTCTTCATCAGAACTTGTTAATATAGAGGGGGTTCTGGAAGATGCTTTGATGTAGACCCATGAAATTATCTACAGTCCTTTCAATCTCATTGTACACATATTGTGCATTGACATCAAATAAGATTTGATTTGCTCCTTCCCATTGGGCTGTAATAAAAAGGTTGGATGGCTTCAAAATGAACCTGAACTCCATTGAACTTATCTGGAGAATAATTCTGTTATTATTGTTGTTAGATCGGCGCAGGAAAGAAGAAGTGACCAGCAGGGTTCAAGTAACAAGTTTTAATAACAAGAACTGAACGGCTTGTGCGCTGCCGGAGCTCTCCTTATATACACTCCGGCAGACGCACCGCCCACTGACAGGGATTCAAAACTCCCGCCGAAAGGATCTTCAGCCAATCCCAGGCGGATGTCCTTATAAGGACATAACACTCCTCCCCCCTAGTTCTTAGTCAGTCGATCAGGGAAATAGTCACTAAGATAAACAGGACGTCTACGTGCCCGCGTAGACCTGCGCAGTTCAGAGTCAAGATGGACACTCTCCCGGACGGAGGGTGTCTGCTCTGCTCGGGGCTTCTTCCCCGGTGCCGGGCTGGATCTGGCCGTCGAGGACGCGGGCACTGTGTCCGAACCTCCGGCCGGGTCACGGACCTCCGCCTGCGGGCGATGCTGGTCTGCCTCGTTCCTGCACGGATCGTGGAGCCGCCGGTGTGGATCCCTGCTCTTGGCCGGTCCGGAACTCCTGAGCCACGGTAGGTCCCTGGGTCTCCCTCGGGTCCCCTCTGGGCTGGGGTCGCGCCGGTCTGGGTCAGGGTGCGAGTCCGGCGGTGGTGGTTGGGTCAAGCCCCCGGGGTCTCCGGTCGAGTCCGGCTTACTCCCGGGGCGGCAAGCGGACGGAAATGGTGACTGGTCGGTTCTGTCGGGGTGGCGTAGGCCTACCTTGCAGGGGTGGTGTAGGCCCTCTCTGCGCGGTTGGTCTGGCGGTGGTGTCGAATGTTCCCTCTGGCCGCTGGGCTGCTCGACCTGGTCGGGTTGGTGCTGGCCTACCCTGCCGGGGTGGTGGAGGCCTTCCTTGCAGGGTTGGTTTTCTGCGCGGTTGGCGGGTTGTTGTAGGGTCTCCTGGAATGTTGGCTGGAGGTCCCCAACTCTGGGCTGCCGGTTGCCCACTTCGCAGGGTTGACATTTGCTTCCCCTGCTGGGTTGTCCCCGGTCTACTTGCCTTGCCGGATCTGGTATTAGGCTAGGTGCCGGGGTGTTTGTTCGTCCCTCGGGTCGCCGGTCTCCCTCGTCTGGGTGGTTTAGGCTTACTTCGGCGGGGTGGTTTAGGCCTACCTCGTCGGGGTGGTTTAGGCCTACTGTACCGGGGTGGTTTAGGCCTACCTCGTCGGGGTGGTTTAGGCCTACTGCGCCGGGGTGGTTTAGGCCTACTGCGCCGGGGTGGTTTAGGCCTACCTCGTCGGGGTGGTTTAGGCCTACTGCGCCGGGGTGGTTTAGGCCTACCTCGTCGGGGTGGTTTTCGCTCACTTCCCTCCACCTTTTGCGGAGCTGGTCGAGATGACGTCTCACGATCTGTCCATCGTCCAGCTCAACGCGGTAGGATTTGGGACCGGTTGTGCTTGGGACCGGTTGTGCTGTGTACTGTAGCTTTAAGCCATTTCGGCGAGCCGTGGAAATTCAGAGCGAAAACGGCATCACCGACGGAAAACTGGCGAAGTTGGCGACTGGCGGATGCGGGCACCTCAGAGGAGTATTGCGGGTGCAGTCTGTCCAGGGGTGACCGGAGTCTCCTGCCCATTAAAAGTTCGGCGGGGCATTTTCGGGTGGCAGAGTGAGGCGTGATATGCTGGGTAAGCAAAAAGGTGTCAATGCGCTCCTGCCAGTCACCCGGGCCCATTTTGGCGAGCGACTCCTTCGTGAGCCGCACCATCCGTTCAGCCTGCCCATTTCCGGCCGGTCTGTAAGGGGCAGAGAGGGCATGGCGAATGCCCAAGCCAGCCAGGAAAGCTTCCATGGGCACGGACGTAAGTTGGGGCCCGTTGTCTGAGACCAAAACGTCAGGGAGTCCATGGGTCGCGAAAAGGCGCCGGAGGGCACGGATGGTAGCTTCCGTTGTGGTGGATGCCATGGGGACGACTTCCAACCACTTGGAGTAGGCATCAACCACGATGAGGAGGTGGTGCCCATGAATGGGGCCAGCAAAGTCTATGTGAATGCGCGACCAGGGGGAGCTCGGAGTCTCCCAGGGCATCGGGTCAGATTGAGGCGGGGCGGCTCTGACTTCTTGGCACGGGCTACACCTGGCGACCCAATGTTCAATGTCTTTGTCCAGTGTCGGCCACCAGACGTAGCTCCGTGCCAGGGCTTTCATCCGGACAATGCCCGGGTGTCCTTTGTGCAGCGCAGTAAGAGTCCTTCGTTGAAGAGTGCTGGGAATCAGCACCCTATCTCCCCATAGTAAACAGCCGCGCATGGTGGACAGCTCCCCTTGCTTGCGGCTGAACGGGCTGAAGTCGTCGCTGTCAATTCGAGTCGGCCAGCCTCTCAGGACCCAGGAGTGGACTTGCCGGAGGATGGGGTCAGCTCGCGTGTGCGTCGCTACGTCGGCAGATGTCACGGGACAGTTGCTGTCGTTGTCAATATGCAGCAGCTCGAGCGTGGGGGCCGGGTCTTCCACGGATTCGGCGGATGGGCACCTGCTCAACGCGTCGGCGTTTGCGATGGCTTTACCAGGCTGGTGGACGAGGCTGTAGGAGTAGCCGGCGAGGAATATGGACCAGCGCGTCATCCGGGGGGACATGAATGCTGGGGTCTGCTTGTCCCCTGCTAGTAGGCCGAGGAGAGGCTTGTGATCGGTGACAATGGTGAATTGCCGTCCATACAGGTATTCGTGGAAGCGCTTCACCCCTGCAACAATAGCCAACGCCTCTTTGTCCAGTTGGCTGTAGTTGCGCTCAGCACTAGACATAGTCTTTGAGAAAAAGGCGATGGGGGCTTCACGACCGGTAGGCAGTTCGTGGCTGAGCACAGCGCCAACTCCGTACGGTGAAGCGTCACAGGTCAGTCTGAGGGGCAGTGTCTCATTGTATTGAATGAGCACACTGTCAGAGGTCAGAAGTTGCTTAACGGCTCTGAATGCAGACTCTTCCTCACGTCCCCACCTCCAGGAAACCGCCTTCGCCAGCAAGCGATGGAGCGGCTCAGCAACAGTGGCTTTCTGCTGGAGGAAGATAGCGTAGAAGTTAAGCAATCCAAGGAAAGCCTGAAGCTCCGCTTTGTTTTTGGGGCTGGGAGCTTCATGGATAGCTTTAACTTTTGATTTGGTGGGGTGGATGCCAGAACTATCTATCAGATAGCCCAGGAACTCGACTTCCTGTACCCCAATGATGCACTTGTCCCTCCGGACTCTCAAGCCCTTCTCCCTGAAACGCTGGAGAACTAGCCTCAGCCGGTCCAGGAGTTGAGCCTTTGAGTCCCCAGAGATCAGTACATCATCGAAATAAGGCACCACCCCTGGAACGCCTTGGAGAAGGCGTTCCATCATGGATTGGAAAATGCCTGGGGCTGCACTGACTCCAAACTGGAGACGGTTGCACTTAAACGCGCCTCTATGGGTGACAATAGTCTGTGCCTCCGCCGTTTCCTGATCTACTGGCAGTTGCTGGTAAGCCTGGGCCAGGTCCAGTTTTGCAAAAATTTTGCCCTTGCCGAGTGAGTGCAGCAAATGTTGCACTACTGGCACGGGGTATGCGCTCTGCGGCAACGCCTTATTGATGGTCACTTTGTAGTCGGCGCAGATGCGCACAGATCCATCCTGCTTCATGGGAGTCACAATGGGAGTTTCCCATGAAGCATGATCGATGGGTTCCAGGATACCTTGGGCAATCAGCTTATCTAGCTGAGCGTCTACTTTAGCCCGCAAGGCAAATGGAACCCGGCGGGGCTTGAGCCGAATTGGGGTTACCCCCTTGTCCAGATTAAAGGAGATGGGTTTCCCTGAAAAGGTCCCTAACTTACCATCGAAGACTTCTTGGAACTCTCCGATGAGTGAGTCGAGTTCTCCTGAGCTAATCTGGTGGATGCCTCCAATAGAAAGCCCCAGCGGCTGGAACCACTCCACGCCCAGCAGGGTCGGGCGGCTATGCTCCACGACGGTTATGGGAAGCTGGCCCTGGAACTGCTTGAAGGCGATCCGGAGGTTGGTTCTCCCGATGACGCCGATGGGGTTGCCGCCGAAATCCACCAGCTTGGAGTGCAGAGGTTCAAGTTGGCGCTTGGAGAGATTCGGTTTCAGTCTCTTGACCTGGTGCCAGTCGATGATCGAATAGACGGAGCCTGAGTCGACTTCCATCGTGCACGGCAAGCCTTCTGCCAACAGTGTCACGTGGAATTTTGTGGCACTGTTGGTGCTGGTGAGGGCGATCGTTGTCTGGTTCACAGCGCCGCCATGATAACTGTTGCGGTCGTCGCGATTTTGCTGGATTGAGGACCGTTTGGATGACCTCTGGGAGTCGCGACGACTTTCTGGATTCTGGGGCTTGATCGATTCAGGAACCGGATCAGAGGCTCTGCATGCCTCCGCGATGTGCCCCCTCTTAAGACAGCGTCTGCAGGTGACATCCCGCCAGCGACAGGATTGGCGGGGATGGTGTCCCTTGCAACTGCCGCACTGAGCGGCGCGGCGGCCATCTTTTTGAATTTCCCGCCTAGGTGGGCGGGAAACTTTCAAAACGGTCGACTCTCCCTCTGAATCGGTTGGTGTGGCAGAGTCCTCGGACGATTCAGATGACGGTTTGCGGATCTTATGGATCCCTCGGGACTGGAGCATGGCAGCAGCGGCGGTCTCGGATGTTTCAGCAGCCGTAGCCTCCTCAAGAACGTCCTTCAGGGACAGTCTTTTTCTGCTCAGGAACTTCTTTTGGAGGTTGGCATCTCTCATCCCGAAGACGATCCCGTCGCGTAAGGCATTGTCAACGTTCTCAAATTCGCAGTTCGCAGCGATTTGACGCAATGCCGCCACAAAGTCCTTAAGCGATTCGCCTTCCTTCTGATTACGTTGGCGGAAGGTAAAGCGGTTCGATATGGGGGTGCCCGTTGGTGCATAGTGGTCTTGCAGGGCAGTCTGCAGATCCACCCAGGACATAACTTCAATGTCCCTGGGTGCGACGAGGTTGACGGCGAGTTCCAGAACGTCGGAGCCGCAGTGAGCGAGGAAGAGAGCCCTCTTCCTCTCGTCGTCTAGGTTGTTGTAGCCGTTTCCCCGGAGGAATTGGCGGAAACGTATCATATACGAACTCCACTTTTCCCGGCTGGGGTTGAAGGGAGCCAGTGAGGCGAACGGCGCTTGCGGCGTTGCCATTTCTCAGACCGCGTCGAGTGACTTCAGCTCGTTATGGCGATCGTGCCACGCGGAGGTTCTTCTCTAGACCTTCGTCGCCAGTGTTAGATCGGCGCAGGAAAGAAGAAGTGACCAGCAGGGTTCAAGTAACAAGTTTTAATAACAAGAACTGAACGGCTTGTGCGCTGCCGGAGCTCTCCTTATATACACTCCGGCAGACGCACCGCCCACTGACAGGGATTCAAAACTCCCGCCGAAAGGATCTTCAGCCAATCCCAGGCGGATGTCCTTTTAATTTATTTGTCAAGCATGTATAAGGTAACAGATATAAGTATAAACATGAATATGAATGCAGGATAAGGATACAAATAAATGGGGACATTAGGACAGGGACGGTAGGCACACTGGTGTGCTTATGCACGCCCCTTAAAGACCTCTTAGGAATGGTGTGAGGTCAACAGTAGACAGTCTAAGGTTAAAGTTTTGGGGGTTTGGGGATGAGGCTACAGAGTCAGGTACTGCATTCCAGGCATTGACCACTCTGTTGCTGAAGTCATATTTTCTGCAATTGAGTTTGGAGCGGTTTACCTTAAGTTTGTATCTATTGTGCGCTTGTGTATTGTTGCGGGTGAAGCTGAAGTAGTCATTGACAGGTAGGATGTTGTAGCAGATAATTTTGTGTACCACGCTTAGGTCAGACCGAAAGTGGTGGAGTTTTAAGTTGTCTAAGCTTCCTTTTGTTCTTCTGTTGCTTCTTTGGTTGCTTCATAATCTTGATTCGTCGCTTTTAGCTATTAATCTGTGTCTCTATGTGCTCTTCAAGTAGAACAGCAGAGGTATACTTGAGTGCATGCAGATATGTGTTGGATGTCTCTGATTCAGTAGTTTTGAAAGTATTGGTTTACAGGCTAGAAAGACAAGGCATTTAACTTGTTTGCTGAAAAGATGATAAGGCAAGGCAAGGCAACCTTCACACACACACACACACGCACACACACACACCAGTAGTGTGTTGCCCCCAGTTCGCACCGGTTCTGTAGAACCGGTAGTAAAACTGGTGGGAGGCTTCACCCACTGATCCCAATGTCACTAAAAAGCTTCTCTACATGCATGCGGCCCCGCTGCAAACCAGTAGTAAAGGTAAGTAGAACCCACCCCTGACACCCCCCCCTATACGCATATATGTGTATGTATGTTATACAAACCTACACATCTGCGCACACATACACATGCATATATTTTAAATTTTGTATTGGAGTGTTTTTTATTCTTGGCTGTACACCGCCCTGAGTCCACTAGGAGAAGGGCGGTATATAAATTTAAATAAAATAAAAAAAAAAAAAATTATATTAATCACAGTCCCCTTTGAATACATAGCAGAAAAAAGAGTCTTGGGAATGAACAAGGTTGATACTATATGGTACAAAATCTAGTTGTTCTGCTATGAATACCGTGAAGCCTCTTCTCGGAAGGAAACAAAGAAAACTGGTCATGGAGAGGATGTGTAGCATCCCTGACAATACTACGGACCCTGGTCAAGCGGCACTTATGTGCCATGTTCTGGATAAAAGGAAGTGAACTTCCAGTAATCTTTTCTGCTGTCCTTACCACTTTCTGCACAGACTTCCACAGTATCAATGCATTTCTAAAAAATTAGATTTATATTCCTCCTATAAACAGGAGCTCAAGGCAGAACACACATTGCTCCCACCTCCTATTTTTTTTTCGATGACACGATGAGTCAGAGAATGGCTAAATTCAGCCAGAGAACTTCTGTGCTCCATGATCCTAGCCCTAAATCTTCACCACTGCACCTCACATCTCTCTGGTTTTTCATAGTACATGTAAACTAATCAAACAGGCCAGGTTCACCTAAAACATGATGCCATTTTAAAAAAAGGTTTAACTGCAACCTAGCTTAGCCTGTTGTGCAAATGGAGTGATTCATTGTGACAGCTGTCAAGTTTAGAAATATCTCTTAGGTCACTGAATCCAATTTTCATAATAAATGATTTAAAATGGGGTTAAATGAAGTTGTAAACTTACTTTCTAAACAGAGCAATCTTATATGTGTTTATTCAGAGACCATTTCACTACTTATGTGAGGTTTACTTCCACATCAAGAGTTAAGGAGGACTGTCATTTAAAATAAACCAAACTTTATTCTGTGACTTGGGCAAACGATTTCTAGGGGCTGAAGACAGAAACTGACAAACTTTCAAACTTTTTTTCGCTTTACTGTTATGATCTCTGGTATAGAAGAGTAAATTAAATGTTGAACTTGAATATTTAGGCTGGAGGGGGAGAGAGAGTCAAATTTCAACACATATTATGCATACAGATGATTCTGATTCATTTTTGTTTCTTTCAGCCTTAAATGTACCATGGAAGTACATTTATCTGCCAGGAAGATAAAATAAAAATTGTACCATAGGACACAATGGGACCTCCTTGAAGGAAAAATGGGCACCATTAATCTGAGGTGATCAGATCTGGGCTGCAAAAACATAACTGGCCATTAGGCGGCAGCAGGGGGTTAATGTTTCCTATACAGATAGTCCTCGATTTACAATCACTTAACAAATAAAATAGGGATGCGGTGGTTCAGTGGCTAAGACCCTGAGCTTGTTGATCGAAAGGTTGGTAGTTCAGTGGTTTGAATCCCTAGTGCTGCGTAATGGGGTGAGCTCCCGTTACTTATCCCAGCTTCTGCCAACCTAGCAGTTCGAAAGCATATAAAAAATTCAAGTAGAAAAACAGGGACCACCTTTGGTGGGAAGGTAACAGGGTTCCATGCACTTTTGGCATTAAGTCATGCCGGCCACAGGACCACGGAGATGTCTTCGGACAGTGCTGGCTCTTCAGCTTTGAAATGGAGATGAGCACTGCCCCCTAGAGTAGGGAATGACTAGAACATATGTGCGAGGGGAACCTTTACCTTTAACAGCCAGATATCGGATTAACAGAGTTGGAAGGGACCTTGTATGTCATCTAGTCCAACTGCCTGCCCAAGTAGGAGATCCAGTGGTGAAATCCAAATTTTTTACTACCAGTTCTACCAGTAAACTACTTGATGGGCATGGTGTGGCTTGGTGGGCATGGCAGGGAAAGGATACTGCAAAATCTCCATTCCCACCCCACTCTGGGACCAAGCAGAGGTGGTATTTGCGGCTTCACCAAACTACTCAAAATTTCCACTACCGGTTCTCCAGAACCTGTCAGAACCTGCTGGATTTCACCCCTGAGGAGATCCTATACCATTTCTGACAGATGGCAGTTCAGTCTCTTCTTGAAAGCCTCCAGCTTCCCACCATTCAAAGTTACAATGGATCTCCCCAAAGCTTCTTATAACTTGGTTCCAAAGTTATGATGTCTGCTGTCCCCCTTGATCACTTTTTTAAAAAAATTGATTTATATGCTGTCCTTCTCTGGAGACTCAGGGCGGCTTACAATGCGTTAAGCAATAGCCTTCATACTTTTGTATATTTTATACAAAGTCAGCTTATTGCCCCCACAAACTGGGTCCTCAATTTACCTACCTTAGAAAGGATGGAAGGCTGAGTCAACCTTGAGCCTGGTGAGATTCGAACTTACAGTAATTGCAGACACCTGGAGTTAATCACAATGCACAATGCAATAGTCTGCTGAGCTATCCAGGCTCTTGTCCATGATTTATGGGGTTTTTTTTGTAAACCAGCTTTCCTAGAAAAAAAAAAGTCCCAAAACAAACAGTGGGTTTGCTTAACAACAGTGGAGTTCACTTTATGATTGCTGTGCCACAAAAAAGGTTGTAATATTGGTTCTGGTCACGTGATGACCCATTTTACAGTTGTCGCAACTTACAACCATAATTGCCAGGCTCAATTACAGTTATAAGACGAGGACTACCTATATGTCTTTTCTGCCAGCTAGTGGCTTTCAGGAGCTTTGCACTCAGCTAAAATAATTGATTATTTGATTATATGCCATCAAATCGTATTTGACTCCTACAGATCACATAGATAGATTTTCTCCATATTGATCTGTCCCTGACTTAGATTTCCTAATTTAGATTTCCTAATGGTGCGCTCATCACCATTGTAACAATCCATCCACCTTGTTTCCTGGCTGTCGTCTTCTTTTCTGAGCTTCCCCCTTTTCCAACATCAGAGCCTTCTCCAAAGAGCTGTCTTTCCACATAATGTAGCAATAGCAATAGCGCTTAGACTTATATACCGCTTCAAAGTGCTTGACAGCCCTCTCTAAGTGGTTTACAGAGTCAGCCTATTGCCCCCCAAAATCTGGCTCCTCATTTTACCCACCTCGGAAGGATGGAAGGTTGAGTCAACCTGGAGCCAGTGAGAATTGAACTGCTGAATTGCTGGCAGCCAGCAGTCAGCAGAAGTAACCTGCAGTACTGCAGTACTGCATTCTAACCAGAGGTGGGTTTCACACATTGTTACCACCGGTTTGCCCTGTACTCCAGTGGTGGGTTGCTCCCGGTTCTGTCCGGTTCTATAGAATTATGACCCACCTGGAGGTCATAATTGAGTATCTATATGCATGCACAGAAGCTTCTGTGCATGTGCAGAAGTGAGTGCGCGTGTGCACTCCTGTTGCAAACCGGTAGTAAAGGTAAGTAGACCCCCCCGCTGCGTGCGCATGTTTGCTTACCATGTGCACACACACCTTCCACGCATATGCCCGGCCTTCTGTGCATACTCTTTGATTGTGTTTGCGCCTTCTGCGGTTCACCCAGCCTCGAAAATGCCATAGCGCTGGGGTGGACGGTTCACCGCCACCCCGGTGCTATGCCATCCTATTTAGCCACATTTTTGACGCATGCAGTTTATGCGAACTGGTCCGAACTGGCTGAATACAACTCTAATTCTAACCACTGTGCCACCATGGCTCTATCAGCTCTATCTAACGAAGGATAATTTAAGCCCAGTCATGTATGCCTTGAGTGAAAATTCCAGGTTGATTTGTTCAATGGTCCATCAGTTTGTTTTCCTGGATGTCCACGTTTATTCTCAACAATCTTTTCCAACACCTCAGTTATAACAATTACATATGTTTTAGTAGCTTCTGAGAATTATCAGAATATGCAAGGAATGGTAGATTAGGTAGAGGGCAAATGTTCTACCCCACCATGAACTGAAGTGGGGATTCATTCTCCACGGAAGGAAATTTCTGACAAGGGAAGTCTTTGCTGATCAAATCTGTTGGCTGGTATTTAGAGTCCCATGTTGAAAGCAGAACAGCTGCTTTCTAATAAACAATTAAAAAAGCCAGATGGGTTATCTTGGCTAAACTGATAGCAAAGGCCTTGTTGTGTTAGCGGGATAGATTAATGAGCCTTTCTCCTTTTTTTTAAAAAAAACAAACAAACGAATGTGCTTCTGCATATCCGTGATCAGCCTCAAAACTCTAAAAAGTTTAAAATCAATTCCAAATCTTGGAAGCCCATTAGATGGACTTGAGATAAAGATAAAGGAGTCCCTGCGGATTTTACTCTACTAGTTATTGGTGACTAGAGGGGGCAGTGCTCATCTTCATTTCAAGGATATTGAGCCAGTGTTGTCTGAAGACATTTCTGTAGTCATGTGGCCAGCCTTACAACACGGAGCGCTGTTACCTTCCCACCAAAGTGGAACCTATTTATCTGCTCACATTTGCATGCTTTCTGTTCTGACCCAGCCTTCATGAGCCCCACTCAACAGCCAACTTGTGAGGAGAAACCCCTTTTTATTTAGAAAGGCAGGAATACATGGGGCATTCACTGACAAAGCTCCAGGTCACACATCCTTAGGTGATTCACAAGCCATAGCAATCTCTGAGTTCCCCCCAGGGAGCCTCAATTAGCACTTCAATCCCAACACAGAGTCCTGACCAACCTGGGTGGTGGCAAGGAAATCCTGGCAAGGAATTCGCCGGAGGGAACTCTTCTGGAGCATGAATGGTTGGTGTCCGACAACCACGCCTCCCACACCCCTCCTCCTTATATCCCAGCAAGGGAGGGGCTTGTTAACATCTCATTCTTTTCCTGGATAGTTGGCCTTCAGTCCTACGTTGTTCTCCTCTCCACACTTCTCTGCACATAAGCGCATCTGGGACAGGCCCCAGCTGTTCCTCCCCTTTGCTCAGCTCAGGCCCTGAAAACAGCTGTCTCTTTGCCAGAACGTGCTCTGCATTTGGCTCTGAGACCTCCTGCTCCTCAGAGCCTTCCGCAGACCCCGATGGTAACCCAGGCACCCCCTCCATCTCCTCTGACTCCTCTGACTCGACTGCCAGCTCTGCAAGCAGTCGACAAACTACAACACTTTTGAACGGCTAGGTGGGCAGGAGCTGGGACAAGGAACAGGAGCTTACACTGTTATGTGGAGCTTGGGTCTCGAACCTGAGATCTTAACAGTCTTAACTGCTGAGCCACTGCACTGCCTTTGAGGGGGAGAGTGAAAAAGATTCTGGGCTTTCTGCCCTGGTAAGGGAGCCAAGGTTAAACCAATTAAATGAAGGTTTCATTAATTCCTAATTTAGATGTAAGAGGAAGCTATTCTCCAAACAAAAGCTCTCAATATCAGTTCCAAAGCTGGATGCTTGGGAGGAAATAGAGGGGTAAGGTCGATGCACATAATTCATTCTTGGACATGTCATTTTTCAGGCTATGATTGTTAGTTCAAAAGAGCTGCAATAATTAGAAAAAGTCAAAAGAGAGAAACAATATGAAGAAATTGAATGTCACTGAGATTGTATGTTTTTGAATACTGTATGTCTGATGGGATTATTAAGGGCTACTTATTAAAATGTTAAGGATTTAGATTTAACCCTTTCCTCTGTGCTATAGATGTTCAGATGACCTGTCATGTAAACTTTTATTTGCCTTTGGTGGAAAATGTTCTAAATCATGAGTAAAGTTTATTTTCAAGAGCAGATAGCAGAATGGAAGATACTTAAAATGTTAAAGTAGCCTTCTTACTCAGTTCTTGTTTGAGTTATCATATTTTTCGGAGTATAAGAATGCACTTCCCCCCCTGAAAGAGGGTGAAAATTTGGGTGCATCTTATACACCGAATGTAGCCCCACCCACCCACCGGCCCCCACCCTTCGCCACTCCCCACCACCTGGAAATGTCCAAAAACGCAGCGCATGTAGGCAAAAAATGTGACGTGCGGAGGTGGCAATCAGTGGCGATGTGCTGGGGTAATCCCCACAGCCTGGAACAGGTCTAAAATGGAGTGTTCGGAGGCTGAAAACGTGACACGTGCAGGCCAAAAATGTGAGGCACAGAGGCCAAAAATGCGAGGCATGGAGGCGGAGATGGTCTGCGGCAATCCCTGCAGCCTGGAACAGTTGATTGGGGGTATTCCAGGAGGCCGATCCACCCGCCAATCAGCTGCTCATGCTGAATCAGGCTGCGATAATGTGCTGAAGCTGATCAGGCTGTTTGCTATTTGCTGCAAGGACGCTAGCTAGATGAATACCAATGGATACTGGTAGGCAGAGGAAAAAATTTTTTTTTCTTATTTTCCTCCCCAAATACTAATGTGTGTCTTATACCCCGCAGTGTCTTATACTCAAAAAAAAAAAAAAATACAGTACATTTTATTCCCCATCTCATGGTTACACTTAAAAAAAAAAAAAAGCAAAGGAGATCCTAGGAGGAGGAGCCTGGTGGAGCAGTGGACTAAAGTGCTGTTAAATAGCACTTAGCTGCCAGCTGCCTGCAGTTACTGCAAGTTCGAATCTCACCAGACTCAAGGTTGACTCAGCCTTCCATCCTTCCGAGGTAGGTAAAGTGAGGACCCAGATTGTGGGGCAGTAAGCTGTATAAAAAAGAACACTGCTTAGAGGGGGCCAAAAGCCGTACTAAGCAGGTATATACAAAAGTATATACAAAAGATAGATAGATAGATAGATAGATAGATAGATAGGTAGATAGATAGATAGATAGATAGATAGATAGATAGATAGATAGATAGATAGATAGATAGATAGATAGATAGGAGCCATGGTTAGTGGTTTGATGGTGCAGTGATTTAGATTGCAGTATTGCAGGGTAACTCCGTTCACTGCAGCAGTTTGATCCTGACAGATTCAAGGTTGGCCAGCCTTCCATCTTTCCGAGGTCAATAAAATGAGGACCCAGATTGTTGAGGACAATATGCTGACTCTGTAAATTGCTTAGAGAGTGCTGCAAAGCACTATGAAGTGGTAGATATGTCTAAGTGCTCTTGCTATTCATGCCTCCCTGTGTGATACAACATTCACAAGCCACAACTTCTCCAAATTACAAGAGAGACACCATTTCATCAACCAATGCTGGAAAGAAAAAGGAACAAAAACAAGCAAAACTGTTTACCTTCAGCGTTCAATCTACGGGATCACTAATGAGATAATTATGTGTCCTATCCACAAGAGAAGCCCATGTCAAAAAGTGTTAACATTCAAGAAGGTTTTTATTTTAAGGACATATGTTAAAAATGAACATAAAATCATTCTTGGACATGAGTATTGTCCCGAAACATTGCTTTTTTCCCTCAGTGATCTTTAATATTTGACAGAAAAATATACTTCACATAAAGGGAACCATTTCTGTTTGGTTTGGCTCTATTTAGGATAGAAATAACTCCAGTAATGAAAGAAGTTTTCAGTAATGATAGTTTGTTCCAGGAGTGAAATGCTCCCAGTTCGGACCGGATCACCTGATCCGGTAGCAATGGCGGCAGGTGGTTCGGAGAACCAGTAGCAAAAATCCCTGTGCCCCCTCCCATGCCCAGCTGAGCCGCGCGATCATCAGAGGCTTTTTTTTAACTTTTAAAAGCATTTTTTCTACAACCTCTTCCGATGAAAAAATGCTTTTAAAAATTAAAAAAAACCCCTCTGATGATCGTGCGGCTCAGCTGGGATCATCAGAGGCTTTTCAAAGCATTTTTTTCTACAACCTTTTGGCCGAAGAGGTGGTAAAAAAAATGCTTTGAAAAGTCTCTGACGATCCCAGCTGAGTTCCTGATTGGCAGAGGTTTTTCAAAGCATTAGAAAAAATGCTTTGAAAAGTTTTTTTTAAAGTTGGCCATGCCCACCCAGTCACATTACCCCACCACCACCACCAAGCCAGGCCCACAGAACTGGTAGTAACAGATTTTACATTTCACCCTGGTTTGTTCAGTTGCTCAACTCTGAATTTGTTCTATCTAAGGGTGTCCACAGGACATGGTCAACGTTAGTGACTACAATGGTATGATCAAAATTCTGCCCATTTTTTTTTCATGCCTGCTGTGATTTGATTGGCCAATGGCTTTTCTCTAACTGCAAAACATAGCAACTTCTCTGAGCAATTTACTTAGCCTCTGCAAAGTATGTTGTCTCCAAAGGAGCAAGACTAGGACAAGAAATCTAAAGGGGGCCAAAGCAAAAGGTTGACTAAGTTGAATTAAAAATTAATTAATTAATTATTAGAACTAGGATTACAGAAGGCTGAAGATCAGATCTTCAGTTTGAAGGATTTGGTATCAAATCACACTTTTGGGTCAAATCTTCAAGCTGAATCAGTTCAATATGTGGAACCGAATCAAGTTTGCTATCAATTCAAAGGGTTGATGAGGATCCTTGGAGGGGTCCTACACATCTAGGTCCTACACAGATGTCCCAAAGATGCTTTTTCAAGAGGCAACTGGATTTTCTGGTTTTTCTTTGAAGATGTTCCACTTCTCATCAGTGGTGGGTTTCACATTATGTTACTACTGGTTTGCCACGCGCATGTACACTCCCTTGCTTCGTGCACACACATGCCCAGTTCACATGTACGTCTGCCTTCCATGCATGCGCCCGGCCTTCTAAAGATGTGCTTTGATCATGCACGGGCCTTCTGTGCATGCGCCTGGCCTCAAAAAAGTGCCTAAATAGGATACCATAGAGCTGGGGATGGGTGGGTGGGAAGGTCCACCTACCATTTCTGCTACCGGTTCAGGCGAACCTGTCTGAAGAGGCTGAATACCATTTCTGCTTCTCATCCAAGAAGCTTCTTCAGCTCTGGCTTCTTGGATGAGAAGCAAAACGTTATCAAATAAAAATGTCCCGTTGCTTCTTGAAAAAGTACCTTTGGGACAGCCATCACCTGGATGACTGAGACTCTCCATAGACATTTGGATCAGATCTTCAGATCAGCTTGATAACCTGTACTCAGTCTTCAAACAGACTCAATCCTACAAAGTGAATTGCAAATTTGAAGCAATCTTGGCTCACGTTTACAAGTCTTAAGAGTTTCTGTATCTGCTCTCTTCTTCTTTTAATAGGTTTTCCTTTCTGTCACATTAAAACTTATAATGGCAACTTTGGGATGTTGTCTGGGGGACTGCACCAGTGGTTTGGGGCCCATCTCTAATCCTTGATTGTCTTTCAATGTAAGCTGCTATAAGAAAAGAAGGTGCTTGAGGCGAAAAAAAATGAAACTTTGATTTTGAGTTTCACCAGTTAGACAGGTTTGTTGTTATAGAAATGGCTAGTTTATATTAATATGTAAAAGTAAAAAGTTGAGGTTTGATCAGGGGTGAAATCCAGCAGGTTCTGACAGGTTTTGGAGAAGTAGTAGTGGAAATTTGGAGCAGTTTGGAGAACCAGTAGCGGAAATTTTGAGTAGTTCGGAGAACCGGCAAATACCACCTCTGGCTGGCCCCATAGTGGGGTGGGAATGGAGATTTTGCAATATCCTTCCCCCAGGAGTAGGGAGAGAATGGGGATTTTGTAGTATCCTTCCCCTGACATGCCCACCAAGCCACACCATGCCCAAGCCACGCCCACAGAACCGGTAGTAAAAAATTTGGATTTCACCACTGGGTTTGATGCATTATCTTATTCTACTGCACCAAAAGGAGTTGGAAGTCAACGCCTTTTCTTTCTTTGTTCCCTTTATTCTATATTTTTCCCTTCCCTTCTCCCTCCCTTTTCTTCCCACTCTTTTCTTTCGTACTTTTGTGTTTTTTATTATAAATTAATAACATTTTAAACAAGGAAGAAAATGAAGGAGGGATATCTGGGGAGCCATGTGAGGTGAAAAGTCAGCAACGCACTGATAATAATCAAGCTTTATGGTTTATTATACTACCTTAATGTAGTCTTCATTATAGTATATAACAAAAATTGGCAATTCAGATAGGAGAAAAACTTTTTTTAGAACGGTATGGGTTGGTTTCTGACCTATTAAATCTAGACAAATTCAAGTTTTAAGGAAGAACATTTTCTTTGATGGGATTCAACTCATTGCTTTGGCCATCAGCCTTCTCCTACTGGCAATCCTTGACTTACGACCATAATTGAGTCTGGAATTACACTTGTAAGTCATGAGTGTTAAGTCTGATTTAATGACCTTTATTTTATTTTATTTTTTTGCAGAGGTCATTTAATGAATGCCACCATCGTTCAGTGAACCCAGTTTACTCAATAGTCTTTTTTTTTCCTTCTGGAAACCAGGTGTAATTGACAGAAACTGACAAAAAATCACAGTTATGTGATGACAGGCTATAAATGTGAGCTGGTTGCCAAGGGCCCAAAATGAGATCACATGACCGTAGGGAGGGCCACAGCTGTTGGAATTTCAGAATTGGGTTGTAATTATCTCCTGGGAAATCTGTTACTGCTTCAAAAGGTCACTGTGACTAGTCATTAAGCAAGGACTACCTGTATCTAAACCTGTAGTCAAGGAAATAAATTCATAGGCTAGGAAGCAATAAGCACTATAGCAATAGCACTTAGACTTATATACCGCTTCACAGTGCTTTACAGCCCTCTCTAAGCGGCTTACAGAGTCAGTCTCTTGACCACAACAATCTGGGTCTTCATTTTACTGATCTCGGATCAGTAAATCTCGGAAGGATGGAAGGCTGAGTCAACCTCGAGCTGTTCAGAATCGAACTGCTGGAGTGAGCAGTGAGTCAGCCTGCAGTACTGCATTCTCACCACTGCACCACCATGGCTCAGGTAGGAAAGCTTCAGGGAAGCTTCATTGATTGTGGTTGCAGAGCAGTGCTGGGTTTCAAAATTTTTTACTACTGGTTCTGTGGGTGTGGCTTGGTGGGCGTGGCTTGGTGGGCATGGCAGGGGAAGGATACAGTAAAATCTCCATTCCCTCTCCAATCCAAAATCCCCATTTCCTACCAATCAGCTGGGACTTGGGAGGCAGAGAATAAATGGGGGCCGGGCCAGTCAGAATTTTTACCACCGGGTCTCTGAACTACTCAAAATTTCCACTACCGGTTCTCCAGAACCGGTCAGAACCTGCTGAAACCTACCTCTGTTGCAGAGGTTAAGCTAAAAAGGACAGATGATGAAACTGAAAATTTTGGCTAGAAACGGCCATTGTAAAGAAAAGAAAACCCCTTTAAAAGTCTGAATACAAAGAGAGCAGAACATTTTGGATGAATGAAAAACTCGCAAGATTAATCACCCTGGGCTTGGCATTACGTATTTACAGAAACCACAGACTGAATCTATCTAACAATTTTTGCACATGGCAACTGCCAGAAATGTTTTTGTCCCAATCTTGATAAGGTGCCAGAGACATCTTATGTATGCTCTAGCAGAGAAAGCAGAAATGATAGCCTGAAATCTGTGTGTGGCCCTTGGAATTGCTTTCCTTAAGATTTTTAATGTGACAGTAAGAGAAAGTGATTATTAGCTATATAGCAAAAAAAGAGAAAAAGAAAAAACCTCCTATATGGTGTACTTAGTTTGATCTGATTTTATTCATTTCTGATGTCAACTGCTTTTTGAACTGTGAGCCACAAATTATGGGTGTCCAAAAAGGGCAAGAGTACCAGTCACACCACAGTAGTCATGAAACCAGACCAACACAAATTGCAAACATTATAGGTGGCTTATATCACATGCTGTTTGTTTGTTTATTCATCAAACTTCTTCTCCTTTCTCAATCAAATAACTCTCAGCAGCTTGCGTAGTGCATAACAAATACAAATTAAAACCAATCACAATCACAACAAGAGCGTTAAAAACCCTAGGTGTTTGTATTAGAATAGAATAGAATAGAATAGAATAGAATAGAATAGAATAGAATAGAATAGAATAGAATAGAATAGAATAGAATAGAATAGAATAACAGAGTTGGAAGGGACCTTGGAGGTCTTCTAGTCCAACCCCCTGCTTAGGCAGGAAACCCTACACCACTTCAGACAAATGGTTATCCAACATCTTCTTAAAAATTTCCAGTGTTGGAGCATTCATAACTTCTGCAGGCAAGTTGTTCCATTTATTAATTGTTCTAACTGCCAGGAAATTTCTCCTTAGTTCTAAATTGCTTCTCTCCTTGATTAATTTCCACCCATTGCTTCTTGTTCTACCCTCAGGTGCTTTGGAGAATAGTTTGACTCCCCCTTCTTTGTCCCATTTTACAACTTTTCTTGCCACCGTTGTTAAGTGAATCACTGCAGTTGATAAGTTAGTAACCTGGTTGTTAAGTGAATCTGGCTTCCCCATTGACTTTGCTTGTCAGAAAGTTACAAAAAAGTGATCACTTGATCCCGGGACACTGCAACCGTCATAAATAGGAACCAGGTGCCAAGCATTTGAATTTTGATCACGTGACCAAGGGGATGCTGCAACGGCTGTACAATGAGCTGTTGTAAGTCGAGGACTACCTGTATAGTGACACGTTAGTCTGCTTTCAATGGGTCCCTTCTGGGCAGCAGGTTTTCACATACTGAGTTTCTTTTGGAGGCATCATGGGGGTTTTGTAGATTCTCACATTCTTTTGTGTCATAAATCAAATGTTTGCAAATGAAGAGGAAGACCACAGAAATGAATATTTAGTGCTTTTATGAGCTCAGAAAAGATTGATAACAACAATGCTGGAAAGAGACTGTCTGGGAAATTACACAGTGGTCCAACGAACCCATCTCCATTTCTATATTTGTACAAGCATTTAATGATTGGAACATCTGTTTGGGTAGATATTTATAGGTTTGGCGTGCATATGGGAGTCGATATGCCCTTTTGCTCAATTTTTGTCCTAAACTTCCTTTAATTGTGCGACATCGTGGAAATGCAGTATGTAGTTTTGTTTAGTTGCATGCTTTTTTCCTTCTGGAGCAAAAGGGGTGCACTCTTCTTTGTGCTCTTCCACATCACAACTTTTGTCCTGCCAAATCCCCCCAAATTACATTGAAACCAGTGTTGGAAGAAATATCCATCTGGGTTCAGTTGCAAGTGGGGAAAAAGACACTGGAAACCTGGAGACTGCTTGGAAAGATGTTTTTTTAATGGTGGACAGGACCACATGCCTTGATGATGTTGGGTGAAGGAAAAAAAAGGGAAGAGTTGTTGCAAGGTGAAAGTAGTTTCCACTCATTGCTTCTTGTCTTACATTCAGGTGCTTTGGAGAATAGCTTGACTTCCTCTTCTTTGTGGCAGCCCCTGAGATATTGGAACACTGCTATCATGTCTCCCCTAGTCCTTCTTTTCATTAAACTCGACATACCCAATTCCTGCAACTGTTCTTCATATGTTTTAGCCTCCAGTCCCCATATCATCTTTGTTGCTCTTCTCTGCACTCTTTCTAGAGTCTCCAAGAGGAAGAGGGAGAGGGAGAGGAGGAGAGGAGGAGAGAGAGCGGGAGAGGGAGAGGGAGAGGAGAGGAGAGGAGAGGAGAGGAAGACTAAAACGCTATTTTCAACAATAGCGTTGAAAAAAAATCATTTCAGAGATTGGAGGCCAAGAGCTATTTTCAAACTGGCACATATTTTTATATGGAGATACCCTATACTAAATACTCCATAAAAGAAAGTGAAGATGTTATAATAATTTCGCTGCCCAGAGATAATTTGGTGAGATGGGTGGCTACATAAAATGAATGAATGAGTGAGTGAATGAATGAATGAAATTTTACAACAAGATGATGATTTCCCCAATTTCTCAACACCATAGTTGTATGCTGAAGAAGCAGCCAGGATATGATGACAAGGAGGGATAAATCCTGAACAATGCTGAAAACTCCAGGGTTTCATTTTAAAAGGCAGCAAAAATTGATTATTGGAGGAGGAAGAGAAGGAGGTGGTGGTTGCTGAGGTATTTTGTGCTGTGGATGCATCCATTATGTTGGGGACCCCCAGGTGCCCTCAGCGGTAGAACCTCTGTGTAATACAACTGTATCTAAATTCAGAGAGTGACAAGGAATATTAATTTAATCTGCATGGAAATCTTCATTCATTTCATTGCATTTCTATAATACTGTCATTAGAGTAATGCCTTTGGTATAAAAGAGCCGACTACAAAGCTTTGAGGGAACACTTCGGTAAACTTAGCCATTCAGCAGCAAACGCCGCAAAATTAATTGTGCAAAGAAGTCCCTTCTTAGAATTCCACTAGAGGGTGGAATTGTGTTCTAAATTAATTTGCACTTATTAGAAATGCCTCTGGTTCCAAAATCTCCCAGTGTGCTAATGCATAAGATTTCTCTTGTTGCTATAGAAACATATCAGAGCAGAAGATAAATAATTCGAGCCTAACAAGAGACACATTTAATTTTCTTCCCAGTTCTTAATGGTGTGAAGTTTTATCATCTATAAAACACACAGAGAGACTTTTTTTTTGATTTTTGGTTTAGTTTTTGTATCCTTTGTTTGCCTGGATGTAACCGGATATTTCCCTTTGTTGCCTAATCTGAGATCTGCTCCATCATGTTTAGCAAATACAAAGTCCCTCATTACTGCCAAAAGGAATCACAACACATCAGTCTGTCAGACGCTAAGGAATGAGGCGTTAAAAAGCCACCACGGTTGTCTCAGGAATACTTCCTCCTATTTTATTATTTTCTCTCCTTGGTGCCCCCCCCCTCCCCCAAGTCAAACAGTCGTATATTTCTTACATTTGGACAACTTCTATTTCTGCTTAACTTTGTCACAGAAAGGGTCAGAAAGTTTAGGGATTTTCTGTAGCTCAGCTGCTTCTTTAGCTGAGGTAGGCAAAAAATTGAGGGCTGATCATTGCCTGTGTGAGGGGACAATTCTTGAACAGTGATAGATGAGAAGTCTTCTCAGTGTGGATTTACTCGCAGACTTTATCAAATTTACACTTTCCAAAGTTGTGTTGGAAGAAATGTCCATCTGGATTCAGTTCCAAGTGGGAAGACAGACACTGGAAACATGGAGACTGCTTGGAAAGGTGGTTTAATGATGGACAGGACCACAAGGTTTGAAGTCCTGGGCAAAAAGAAGCACATGGATGTGTGAGAGAGATAGATTTATACCCTCTGTTGGGCTTTGAATTTGAGCATGTATTCTGGTTGGTTGTCCCATGGGGCCATGTAGGTTGTCTTTTGAGTCCCAAGCTTGGTTGAATCTTGCTGGGTGATGCAATCTCCCTAGGTGCCATGTGGTGAGTTGTGTTGTTAGATGGGTAGAGGGCTAATCCTACCTTTTTTTGGATCTTGGGTGAAAGCATTTGCTTATGAATAGACCTAGCTATCTCTTTATCTCTTAAGCCTTGACATCTGCTGTGGGCTATTGAGGAACGTTGGGGCTTTTAAGAGTGAGTCTGTTTCCTGTCTAAAAACATGTTTCTCCATTTCTCATCCAGGGAAATATAATATTCTGCCTTTTTAATATTTCCTAGAATATTTCATTCTTCTAGGAGAGGGGGGGGGTGCTAACTTCCTACCGTCGTAAGGGTAAAAGCTGCTAGCATGTGCAGACAAAGGAAGAAGAAGAAGTGTGATTTTTTTTTCACACAGACTACAGTGCAATTTTGGAGAAATCTATATTTAGGGAAATATATTACTTTAAGTGAAACAGAACTTCCCCTCTTTTGAGAAACAATCACCAGGGAAATTATTCCTCTTCTTCCTTCTCCCCCCCCCCCCCCCACTCTTTGGCCAGCAATGTCCTGCAAAAGCTCAGAACCAAATCTAAACACATCTCCACTGGATAAGATGTGTGGGTTTTTTTCCTCAGGATAAATGATGGGCTAAGTTTCTTGAAGCTTCTGTGAAATGGAGAAAGCTCTGCGTAGAACTCCCTGACAAAGGAATATTCAGACACATCCAAAAGAAGAGGACATTTAGGCAATGTCTGGTTTAAAGCTCCTCCCTACTCATCTAAGCCAGGGTATTCACTCACAATATAGCCAGTGAAGTGAATTGACATAACTTGATTCACAGAATTTTTTTTTTAAACACACACACACAGACACAGACACACAGACACATACACACACGGCAAAAAATTTAAATTGAATGGGTGTCTTAAATATTCTTTGATGGGAAAAAAATAAAAATAAAAGAAGCCACAGTTCCTCTCATTTCAAAAAGTAATTGCCAGCCAAAAACAGGTCACTAGGCCATCTGGTCTGGGGTTTTTTTTTTTTTTTTGCTGGCAAGCAAGCAATAGGATATACTGTCACAATATCTGAGTGCAGGCAGTGGTATCTTTACATAAGCCCTATCCTGCATCTACATAAAAGAGAGCTTGTACAATAAGAAACGTCAGAGGTTGTGGGTGCTTCATCACTGGAGGTTTTGAAGAAGAGACCATTTGTTTGAAATTGTATATTTTATTTATTTATTTATTTATTTTATTTATTTGTTTAGATTTGTATACCGCCCTTCTCCTTGCGGACTCAGGGCGGTGAACAGCCAAATAAAAATAGTACACAAAAGTTAAACAATTTCTTTAAAAAAAAGCATATAACTTTGGCTAAAAATTAAAACCATTAACCATTAAATATTTAAAATACCCAACCCTATAATACAGATCTTAAAAATTCAGCGGGGTCAGGCTAGACCAGCAAGCTGAAAGAGATGAGTTTTCAGGGCCCGACGAAAAGTCCGGAGGTCAGCAATTGTTCTCAGTTTTGGAGGAAGATCGTTCCAGAGGGTAGGGGCTGCCACAGAGAAGGCCTTCCCCCTGGGGGTTGCCAGCCGGCATTGTCTGGCTGACGGCACCCTGAGGAGACCCTCTCTGTGGGAACGCACCGGCCGGTGGGAGGCTATTGGCGGCAGAAGGCGGTCCCGTAAGTACCCTGGTCCTAAGTATAGGGCAGGGTCTGCAACCTTAAACACTCAAAGAGCCATTTGGACCCGTTTCCCACAGAAAAGAAATCACCGGGAGCCACAAAACCTGGGTGGGCATGGCCAATTCAACATCACTCACTCCCACCCAGTCACATGACCACCACCCCCAGCCATGCTTACCCAGGTTTTGTGCCTCCTGGTGTTACTTTAGGTAATTATCCTTACCTTCTTAGACCAGGCACGGAGTGACTGGGAGGGGAGGGAGAGGGGTGGGGCCAGCCAGGGGTGGGTTCAGCAGACAGGGAGCCACAGCAAGGGGACGAAAGAGCCACATGCAGCTCCGGAGCCGCAGGTTGCAGACACCTGGTATAGGGCAGTGCTGGCAAACCTTTTCGGCACTGAGTGCTGAAATGGGAGTGCACGCATATGCCGGAAGCCAGAAGAGCAGCCCTCCGGCACGTATGTGCTTGTCGGAAAGATGATCTTCTGATTTCCGGCACACACATGCGCACCGGCCACCTGGTCTTCCGGTTTCATACACGTGAGAAGACCAGCTGGCCGGTGTGTATGCACACACCGGAAACCGGAAGATCAACTTCCGTGTGCGTGTATGAGCACCGAGTGGCTGCTCTTCCAGTTTCTAGTGCTCCCGCGTGTGTGAAGACCGGCTGGCCAGTGTGCCGGAACCCAGAACAGCAATGAGCGACGGCTCCCATGCCCGGAGAAATGGCTCTGCATGCCACTTCCAGCACGCATGCCATAGGTTTGCCATTACAGGTATAGGGTCTCTGCTTGAACAGAGGGTTGGACTAGAAGGCCTCCAAGGTCCCTTCCAACTCTTATTCTATTATCCTTCTACAGCAGTGTTTCCCAAACTTTTGACATATGTGTACCCCTTCTATAATTGCTGAGTAACGCTGAGTACCCCTCATAAAAAACATATGCTTTAATAAAAATCAAAATATATTGATTATATATATATAATCAAAATCAATGGAACTTACTAAAGCATGATAACAGGCGCCCGGAACTAACTATTAAAGAAGTAAGTTGTCTCTATAACGAAGTGCAGTATATTCACGCCGTGTCACGCCTCACAAGACTGTCTAACCATTAGATAACACTGCAATTCTCCGGCTTTTAAACAGCTCCGAGGCTCAATGTTAACTGTTAATGTTCCCGCAGTTTAAAAATGGCCGAACCAGAGCTACGCGAAGGATGCACAGAAGTTCCCGTCATAATGAGTTGCGATACGGTGTATGATGGCCCCAGTTCCCGTGTAAAAACTGAGATACGCGCCTATTTCTTTCTTTGTTCTGTGGACGCAGCTAAGCACGGTGCAGTGGATATTCCCACGTGATCCCCACTAAACTCCGGTGCAACGCGTACCCCCACCAAACTCTTCCCGTACCCTGGGGGTACGCGTACCACACTTTGGGAAACACTGTTCTAGAGCAAGGTTTGCTATAACTGGTCCTGTTTTTCTGAAATTCTTCTCACCCTTGAAGATAGTGCAGACAAGAAACACAACTGAGTGCTAACTCTTATTGTAAGGCTACCTTAACAGACTCTTGCATGACTGAAAGTTCATCTCTCTCCTCCTTTTATTTTACTCTCTGAAAAACTAAGATGGGAGGAGCTTCTGAAATGCTTCCCATATGTCCTTTCCTTCTATGGGCTCAACTATTAAGTGAATTGGGCCCAATTTTATGAACTTTTTGCTACTGTAGTTGTTAAGAATCATGCGGTCGTTGAGCGAATCCAACTTCTCCCATTGACTTTGCTTGTTGAGAGCTGGCTGGGAAAGTCCCAAATGGTGATCACATGATCCTGGGACCCTGCAGCTATCGTAAATAGTGTATGTTGATTGACAAGTGCCTGAATTTTGATCACATGACCATGGGGGGGATGTTGCAATAGTTGTAAGTGTAAGGCCTGTTTTTTTTTCAGGGATGTTGTAACTTCAAACAGTTTCTAAACAAATAGTTGTAAGTCTAGGACCTCGTGGATATTGCTATTGTTATAAATTAGGGAGAAGATAATTCCATTTGAGTTGATGAACATGAAAGCAAATTATTCAAATTGTGAATTTCATCTTTTGCCCAGAGATGCCATTCCAACCTTTTGCCCTCTATTTTTAGGGTAGAGCAGGTGTCTGCAACCTGCGGCTCCGGAGCTGCATGTGGCTCTTTTGTCCCCTTGCTGTTGCTTCCTGTCTGATGAACCCACCACTGACTGGCCCTGCCTCTGCCCCTCGCCCTCCCCTCCCAGTTACTCCTCGCCTGGCCTAAGAAGGTAAGGGCAATTATCTAAAGTAACATCAGGAAGCACAAAACCTGGGTAAGTGTGTCTGTCATGTGACTGGGTGGGAGTGAGTGATGTTGAGTTGGCCATGCCCACCTAGGTTTTGTGGCTCCTGGTGATTTCTTTTCTTTGGGAAACGGGTCCAAATAGCTCTTTGAGTGTTTAAGGTTGCAGACCTGTGGGGTAGACTTTTTCCATAAAATGAAAACAGCCGTAAACAGCCTCAACATTCAAACTCAATCTAAATCTAAAAATTTACTGCTTGTAAATCTGGGAACAAAATTACCCTCTTTAGTGTTTTCATTGACCCTGGCTATTGCCAGGATCTTAATCAAAATAAATAAAAACTTTCCAACAAAACTTAAAAGATATATGTTCTATGTAGGTCCATTTCATATAGATGTAATTGATAAGTTATAAGCCCAACAGTAGGCTAAAATTAAAAGCACATTCTAATCAATCTAATCAATTTGGCTAATGAATTCCTAGGTGATCTATTTTCCCATATACATTTCCTCAATAGCTTATCTTAGCCAAAGAAAATATTTATTTGGGATTTAACATTGGAATACTTTGAATACATAAATTAATCATGGTGCGATATTTATTTTAATCACAAATTTATCCCACCAATTTAAGGGAATTTTGATCCATCTATTACTGTCTAAGGTAAATCCTCCAAAATGTTTAACATGCCATATTTAATGCATATGTAAAACAGATCAAATAACATAGCCTGAAGATTTCTGCAAACTATAGAAACTACAAATGAATTTAAATCATATTCATTTGCATAGGAATCTTTTTTCCTCTTCAGTTGTTAATTTGTTTTAGGTATTGTTAAGCTGTTGACCAGAAAGTTTGGTTCATAGAGTGACTCATAATTAAAATAAAAACACAAAACAGTGCGTGCTCTGTATTTGATTCAGTAAAAGAAGTTCATTTACTTGTGATTATATGTAACTTGGAGAGGCATATTTATATTTTTAAAAACAATTTAAGAAGGGCAGGTGCTGAATAACCAAGTCAAAAAAAAGCTTCATTGAAAAACAGGGTTGTGGAATGAAAATAGCTTCAAGATTCTTTGCAGGGAATGATTTCCTACAATTTGGAGGGAGGAAATTTTGCTTTTGAGGTAAAGGCCTTGTTGATTCTCAACAATCTGATTTCTCTTAATAGCGCAGTGATGTGAAGGTCAAAATAACTCCTGTCTGTTTTACTGTCCACTTTAATATGGCAATATTCCAACCCATTGTTTTTATTATGGTTTTTCTTTTAAAGAAAAGATGATCTCTATCTGCATCTGGTTTCATTCACCATTTTCCGAACATATGGAGTTTATATATGCAACACCCTAATATATACCGTTTAATGTAAATTTTTGGAGGAAACTTTCTTTAAAGCAAACTTCTCTTTGTTGTGTAAAACTTCCTGCATTAGCCATCACGGATGTAAAATTTCCTAGTGCAAGCACTTTGTATCTTCTTTTATCTTCTTTATATCTCTTTTATTGTCTTATTTCTGGCTTGTCCAAATCAGGATGACCAGTGGAGGGCAGACAAGAGAGGCAAGATACTGCCAAATCTTCTTTGCCATCAAGCCCTCCCAAGCTTCATTTTCTCTGGCAGAGAGCTTGGGCTGCCACAGGTGCCCCCGACATGAGTGATGTCGAACTGTCCATGCCAACCCTGGCCATGTCCACCTGGCCCCCCAAGGCCAAACACAACCCTGATGCGGCCCTCAATACCTTTGAAGGATCAGGTTAAGAAGGACCAGAACATCATGGAGAAATTCTGTCTCTGTGGTTGCTTAGAACAGGGGTCCGCAACCCCCAGTATGTGGACTGGCACCAGGCCATGGCATGCCAGAAACTGGGCCACACAAACAAGCAAGGCCCTATCCATGGGATGCAGGCAGCACGTGAAACCACGACCTCTCTGGTCCACGGAATCGGTCCCTGGTGCCCAAAAAGTTGGGAGCCACTGGCTTAGAGTTGACAACAATTTGATGGCACAGAATGAATAAATGTGATTTAGTTCATAATTTTCAACTGGCTGTGTTCAATTTAAATTTACAGACAAAGAAATAAAGGGAGAATAGTATAGCTCTTTCTAGCTTTTTAGCTCTCATCAGCTAGCTATTACCCTTCTGGGATTCCAACCTGCTGGGATTCCAATATGCAATGCTGCTTGCATATTAGGCAGATGTATTCACCTCTAGGCCATGGGCTCTCCTCATTTTGTCAGCTATACCAGGGGGAAGATTAAGTGGTTTTTTTGGTGAGATCAGTCTATTAGGGCAACCTGGTCTACCCAAATACAGGACAGAGCATACTGCTTCCACTTTCGCCTTTCAGCCCCAATCCAGGAGCCTTCGCAGGCAGTCGCTTCTCCAACAAACTATTTTGTGTTAAATTTAAGTTTACCAACAAACAAATAAAGGGAGACTAGTATAGCTATTTCAAACTTTTTAGCTCTCATCAGCTAGCCATACCCTTATGGGATTCGAATCCTTCTGAGATTCAAACCCAGTATGCTCCATCCCATATTTGGGTAGACCAGGTTGCCCTGATACATGGGTCTCACCAGAAAAACATTTCAGCTGGCTGAATTCCTCACTATATTGAAATATCAAATCGTTAGCTTTATGGCTTGGCATGTAGTGTAAAGCTACCCAGTATTCTAAAGGACTTTTTACCACACAGTGCTCCAATAAAAGTGTGTTTTAAAATTAAGGCTCCTACATCAGACAGGCATTCTACTCTACACACTATGTTCCTTTGCTTGAAAAGCAAACCAGTCCAAGCTGGCAGATTTCTATATCAAGAGTCCTAAATTCTGAAGTTACCAACATGGAGAAAACTGGCTGTGTCTGAATTACTGTATTTTTCAGAGTATAAGACACTCCGGACAAGACATCTTAGTTTTTGGGGAGGAAAATAGGGGGAAAAAATTCTGCCTCTGCCTACCAGGTATTCATCTGGCTAGCGTCCTTAGCCTGGTCAGCTTCAGCACATTAGTTTGCTGGTTATGAGCATACATTGGTGCTGATAAGCAACTTCAAAAACAGCTGATCGGCGGAGGGAGTTCCAGTGAATAAAGCAGTTCCGGGATGCCATTTTGGACTTTGCCTTGCATTTTCAGCCTCCAAATGCTCCGTTTGAGAGCCATTCAAGGTTGCGGGGATCACCAAAGCACATCACCAATCGCTGCCCGAAAACACGATGCGCAGAGGCAGAAAACACAATGTGCGGAAGCGGCGATCAGCAGCAATGTGCTTTAGCAATCCCCGCAGTCTTGAACCGCTTTAAAATGGAGCATTCAGACGCTGAAAACGTGACATGCAGAACTCAAAAACACAAGCCATTGTCTGTGGCAATCTCTGCAGCCAGGAAGAAGACATGCGGAGGTTGAAGGGTGTGGGCTGGGGGGTGGGTGGGGCTACATTTGGAGTATAAGATGCACCCAAATTTTCAGCCTCTTTTAGGGGGGAAATAAGTGCATCTTAAACTCTGAAAAATACGGTAACTTATTTTTGAAAAATATCTAATGGGATTTTATCAGGTTTTTGCAGAACCCTAAAATTCTACAGAATACAGTTTATTCAAACACAAAGAGAAAGCAACATTGTTTAGGACCAATCTATAGATTGGTCCTAAACGATGTTGCTTTCTCTTTGTGTTTGAATTTGAATCTATCCCAAAGCAAGACTTTTTGAAACTTTTCCTGTGAATCCAAACCCCCACCCGCACCACCACTCCGTTCCCCACTGAATCCTGATAGGATACCTCCGATTAAGCTGCCGATTAAACCAATTAAAACTTGCAGCCTTGGCCATTTGGCAACATGAGAATGAGATTTAATTGGCTGTAATTAGTCACCGCAGAGAAGAAAAGTTGGTTTGGAAGGTTTTTGGAAGGCTTGTTACATGAAGAGGGGGGGAATGGAATGCTATCCAATGGTGCAACCATTTTAATTTTGCCATTAAGCAAACCAGAACAGCAATAAACATGGGAGAAAGGCAGAAAAGAATGAGATGGTTCCATTGAAACCTTAAATATCATTCCTCGCGACCCCTTTCTTCTTGGTGTGTCTTGTCAAGGAGTCAATTATCTCCTACGAGCAGTCTTGTATCTTCATTTCCCGTCTTCATTGAAATATTCTGATATCCATGCACAAATATACACACTGGCAACTTGGGCTCTCGGATTTGTCTTTCATACCAAGATGAAAGAGCTGCCGATGGTGCTCTTTTCAGTTTTTTCAAAATGAGCAGAATGGCCCTTGTGTTTCCGATAAGGGGGCTCTCCCTCTAGCTTTCATCCCGAATAGGTTTCCCCCCTATTCGTTAACCTCTTCGTTGAACCGAATATGTCTCTGATTTGCTAATTAGGTACAGTCTAAGGCTTTAATAAGTCTTCAAGATGCCTCTCCGGGAATAGCAAGGTTCAAAGGAGGAAACGGTGAGGAGCTTTTATCAACCTTTACCTGGACTAGCTTTGATGAAAGACCAAGACTCCCATCTCGGGCGGGTAAAATAAACTCTGCAGAAGATAAAATATGGAGAACTCTTAAAAGCTGAGTTTAAAAGAGGGGGCACGTTTCTCCCCTCCTGAGCAGATCTTTAAAAAAATATATATCATTATTTTCTCCTCCAAATGTTCTAACTGGACTGCAGACTAGCAGTTTATGGCAGACCTGTAAATGTTGACCTATGACCAAGTTGGAAATAGAACATTTATCATAAATTCAACCACCCAGGATCCTTTTAAGACTTTAAGAGACAGGAGGCAGGAGGAGAGGGAGGATTACTGTGTGTTCCTTTCTTCTCACTTCATCCTTTGCCAAAGGATCTTTTTTCTTCTCTCTTTTTTTTAATTTTTTGCCTCCTTGGAGTCAAAGGTAACCCAACAGGAGGCTCTGGAGAACCATCATACTGAAAGAGTATTATATTTCAATAGACAGCGTAGTTTTATTGCTTGGATGGAGGGTATCGATCGCCTCAATCATTTTCAATACTTAATCACAGCGTCCCATCCCAACCTGAAACTTATTAAATAGTTGACAACTTGTTTGTTTTAGGCAGAATAAAAATACATCAGGTTTATGGAGACAGTTAAGATAGCTTGTCAGGTTGAATAGATGGGGAGTAATTTAGAGCAAGGGTTCCCCAACCCCCAGGCCGTGGACTGGTACCGGTCTGCAACCCATTGGGAACTAGGCCATACAAGACAGTGGGCGAATGTGTGAAGCTTTCTTTGCACATACGCAGGAGCTAGCATGTGTGAGAGCATCCCCTCCAGTGGTGGGATTCAATTTTTTTTACTACCGGTTCTGTGGGTGTGGCTTGGTGGGCGTGGCAGGGGAAGGATACTGTAAAATCTCCATTCCCTCCCCACTCCAGGGGAAGTTACTGCAAAATTCCCATTTCCTCCCGATCAGCTGGGATTCGGGAGGCAGAGAATAGATGGGGGTGGGGCCAGTCAGAGGTGGTATTTGCCAGTTCTCTGAACTACTCAAAATTTCCACTACCGGTTCTCCAGAACTGGTCAGAACCTGCTAAATACCACCTCTGATTCCCTCCCATCGCTGCTGCCATTACTTATGCTGGTCCATGGAACCAGAAAGATGGGGGACTCCTAATTTAAGGGCATCAATAATATTCCAAAATGTTTCTCAGGTTGATCATGTAATTATATTTTTATGAATGTCCATGTTACATTGTACTTCTCTCTTCTTTACTTTTATGTATGTTTGTGTCGTTGTGAGGTTATTTTGTTCATCTTCTTGATGACTTGATTGGCTGAAGAGGGTTTTGGTGGATTTTGGGTGATTCTGGCTGTGAATTCTAAGAAAAATTAGAGCTAGTTTGGTCTGTTGATTAAGGCACCAGACTTGAATCCAGGAGGCTGTGATTTCTAGTCCTGCCTTACAATAGTGGTTTCCACTTACCTTCGCTACCGGTTCGGAACTGGGAGCACTCGTGCGCGGCGCTTCTTTGCATGAGCAGAGTGTCCGTGATGACATCCGGGTAGGTGGGCGGAGCCTCCCACCCCCACCCCCCACTGGTTCACCTGAACAGGGGCGAACTAATAGAAACCCACCACTGCTGCCTTAGTCATGAAGGCCAGCTGAGTGATTTTGAGCTAATCACTAGGAGACTGTGAGTTCTAATCCTGCCTTAGTCTTGAAAGCCAGCTGGGTGACTTTGGATCAGTCACTTGCTCTCAGCCCAAATCACCTCACAAGGTTGTTGCTGTAGTGAAATTACAAGAAGGAAGGAACATTTTATATGTTGGCCACCTTAAGTTATTTATAAAATAATAAAGATGGGATATAAATAAAAAAAAATTAAAAATCCAAGATATTTGGAGAGCATCTGGATAAAGGAGGTAAATGTACAGTACTTTGTGTGTTTTTGGGAGGTAGTTACTCTGATTTTGAAATATTTTGGAATGTAAACATTGAGCTATGATAAATGATCAAAGTATGGGAGCCATGGTCCAATTTTTTGGTAAAATCCATGGTACTTACACCTTAAGATAAATGTAAAGGTAAAGGTTTCCCGTTGTGTCCAAATCTAGGGGGCAGTGCTTATATCTGTTTCTTAGCTGAGGGAGCCAGCATTGTCCAAAAATGCTTCTGTGGTCAGGTGGCCAACATAAATATATGCCAAGGTACATGGAATGCTGCATCTTCCTCTGAAGTGGTACCTATTTATCTACTCGGTGACGCACTGGTTGGAGTGCAGTACTGCAGGCTACTTCTGTTGACTGCCAGTTATCTGCAATTTGGCAGGCTGAATCTCACCAGGCTCAAGGTTGACTCCACCTTCCATCCATCCTTCTGAAGTGGGTAAAATGAGGACCCAAATTGTTGGGGGCAAGATGCTGACTCATTTAGAGAGGGCTGTCAAGCACTGTAAAGCGGTACATAAGTGTAAGTGCTATTGCTATTTGCATTTTTTCAAACTGCTAGTATAGTAGGATAGGATAGTAGGAGCTGGGGCAAGTAACGCAAACTCACCCCATTGTGTGGCGCTGGGTCACAAACCCAGGCAGCCAGCTTTTCAATGTACAAGCTTAGCATCTTTAACCACTGCCCATCACACCCCCAATGGGACTGTAAAGCCAATAGCTTGTTTTTCTATACATATATAAACGCACCCACAATTTCAATAGAAAAGCCCAATTCTGCTTATAGGAGTTCCCTTATTAGATTGGATACAGGTAGTTATTAGAATGGCACTTCTGCCTTTTGGTAAAAGCTGAGTCTCCCTCAGATCAAATTTGACTTCTGGTGGCTTCATGGATGCATCCATTTAGTTTTTCAGTCAGAACTATGGAAAATATTGAGGCTGATTTCTTTTAAGATGGGTCATCCTTTTCCAATCTGTCTGTAAAGGAATTTAGAGCTAGCCTAGGAACAGATAAAGGTAAAGGTAAAGGTAAAGGTTCCCTTCGCATATATGTGCTAGTTGTTCCCAACTCTAGGGTGCAATGCTCATCTCCATTTCAAAGCCAAAGAGCCAGCGCTGTCCGAAGACGTCTCCATGGTCATGTGGCTGGCATGACTAAACGCCAAAGGTGCATGGAACACTGTTTCCTTCCCACCAAAGATCGTCTCTATTTTTCTCCTTGCATTTTTATGTGCTTTCGAACTGCTAGGTTGGCAGAAGCTGGAACAAGTAACGAGAGCTCACCCCATTACACGGCACTAGGGATTCGAACCGTTGTCGACAAGCTCAGCGTCTTAGCCACTGAGGCACTATGTCCCTTCAGTTTCTCCTTTAGGGAAAAATAATATTCTGCCCTTTTGATATTT